>CM052674.1:393020643-393054354 GCA_028533205.1 Lagorchestes hirsutus | reverse complement strand
GTCCAATCATTGAGACCCTAATACACTACACAGTGTTATATCCTTATATGGAACTATTCCGTTCTAAAAATATTGTAACCTTGAGCCTTTAGGCCTTACCTCACCCCTGGGAGAAAAATTACAATCTGAGGAGTCTTCACTAAGTCTATCCCACTCAGGACACAATCAGGATCAATAGGTAAAAGTAACAAAGAGGCAGATTGAGGTGTGATGGCAGGACAATAATTCCATTCAGTTTGGAGCTTCCCAAGGTTGCAGGGACTGCCTTGGGAGGTGACTGGTTCCCCAGCCTTGGAAGTCTTCAAACAGAGGCTGGGTGTCACTTGTCAGGAATTTCTTTTTGGGGTTGTTCCAGAGAGTCACTGAAGTCCCTCCCAACTCTTAGATTCTGTGACTCTATTAAGAGGGTTAGGGACAATTTGGAAGCAAGGACTGAATATCTTGTTTCCTGATACTATGACCCAGAGATAACCTCATCAGTGAGAACCTTGGTTAGATATGACTTTCCATATCCTCCTCACCAGATTCTTGAGGAAGGTGATAGAGGGCCCAGAACCTAGGCCTAGGAGCTAGATTGAGAGAGGACAGCTAGAGCCCAAAACATGAGAGTCCTTTCCCTGCCCCTGCCCTCACTTGTTGCATGACTTTAGGGTATTAACTTCTTCCATTCTGGCCATAGTTTCCTTCTCTTTAAAATGGAGAAGAGATATACTTTTTGGTATGCAAGGTCCCTTCCAACCTTGAGAGCCCCATAGCTAGGATCTTGGCACAGCAGAACAGTGTGCAGGGTCATGGTGGTTCCTGTTGGTGACAGGGAGAACAAGAAGGTGTAGGTTGATGAAGTGGCAGGAACAAAGCTCTGCTTTATGTTTCCCAATTCCTTAGCCCCTCTACTGGATTAAAGAGCTCCTTCCTCACTGTGATTTTTGGTACATGGAATGTACCTTGGCACAGAAAATGAGCGTGTTAGGGAGTGGTAGACTCAGACAAAAGATAAAGGTAGGAAACAAAGGCCAGTGCTAGGGACCTGACTTGTTGATAACAATTAGGTCCCAGTTTGGGGCAGTTGGGGGAAGAGACTTGATGAGATACCAACATGTCCCAGTTTTAGTGTTAACTTTGACTTTGCCTTGCTTGTTTTCTTGGATTAAATCTTAGATCTCTCTACTCAGTTTTCTAACCTCTACAATGGGTAGAAACTAACTTCAGTGAATGCTAACCCCCTTAGAAACCCTAGGCAAGTAAGATAATCAGTCTGATCCCTAAACAAACTGAGTTCCTGACCTAACTCTTAACCATAAACATAACTTCTCTCCTAAACAAACTTATCTTTAACTGGATAATTCAGTTCAGTTCAGTTCAATTCAATAAGTATTTTTAAAAGTATTTACCAAGTGCAGAGAGGCAGGGATTTTTCTGTTATGGTAGCCAAAGAATTAAAAGGAAACATGAAACTTAGCTGTGTAGGGGGTGTGGGTGTTAAGATAACAGCTAGCTATGGTCCCAGAATAAGATCCTGTACAGTTTTAGAAACACCCTCACTAGCTTCAGTTTGCCTTTAGAAAATTGTTCTGAACTATCCCTTGTAACAAAAAAAAATGATTAAAGAAAATGCTTGTAGGGGGGGAACTGGTCTTTGCCCAGTTGACTTCTGGTTGTTAATCTAATGACTGAAGGTAAAGGCAAGATAACAGGCAATGAGACACTCATATCTCACTGATATATTGATTAACTACACATGTAGGATGCAGGTAGGACCATTTACACTTTGGATCACCACTCTTTAAAGTCACCAGCTTTACTTCCCTATTATTTCCTGGAAGCAGCAAGGTTTATAAACTGTTAATACAAGACAGGATTATTTAAGTTATAGAAACAATATGGCAGGGCAGAGAACCTCACTAGTTATAATCCCTTTTTTCTTAAGTTCATTTATTCCTGAAGTTATTGCTCTTAACACCCAGGCAAGGGTCTCAGAGAATGGCAGTATCAACACCTATCAAGAGTTCTGGGAAGATGGTGAAATAAAAAAGGCAATACTAGGTTCTCCAAAATTCTCCTACAAATAAGGTAAAATGTTGCCTCACAGTGAACTGTGAGTGGCAGAAATAATTGAGTCAGGCTAAAACAGTTGTCCTTCTAATACAACTTGAGAGGGCTTTAGGAAAGATCTGACCTGCAAGGGTTCAGTTTTGGTCAGATTAAAGTGGAAACACCTCCAGGCAGACTCAGTTGAATCAACAACAGTTCACCTGGACAGTGTGGGAGTTGGACAGCTGAATAATGGATTGAAGGACTCTCTGATATTATGGGATGCCAGGCACAATTGTGCTGATGGTCCCAAGCTATGGCTCTGGGTGAGGAGGAGTGAGCACATGTTCAGTGAATGGTATAGCAGAGGGGCAGGGACTTTGCTGGAAACTTGAAGGAAAGCATACTCCCTAGTTTCAGTTCTAGGACATATGGGTGAACTAAAGTTTGCAGCCATGGTGGAACCACAGGAAGCATAAGCATTTGTGGTCACAGTTTGGTGAAGAGGAATGCCTGAGGTCAGGCCCTTGGACAGAGCTCAGAAAACTACAAGTACAAAAAACCTGAAGCCTGAGGCACCATCCCCCACACCTCAGGACTAGAATCTGACTATATAATAAGTTGTTAAAAATAAAAGTGAGTAAGCAAAGGAGAAAGAACCCAACCACAGACATTTATTATGGGGATAGAGAAATTCTAGATTCATACTCAGAAGAAGAGAGTGAAGTTTAAAAAAGTCACTCTTACTTCAAAGAAAAATGTCAAATGGTTATAGTCCCAAAAAGAATTGTTGGAATAACTTAAAAAAGAATTTTAAAAGTCAAATAAGAGAGGTTGAGGAAAATTTTGGGGAAAAAAGAGTAATCTAATAAAATCAAGAATATTATGAAAAGAAAGTCAACCAACTGGAAAAAGAGATCCAAAAACTTAAGGACAAAAATAACTCCTTAGAAGTTAGAATTAGATAAGGGGAAACTGATGATATTATAAGATACCAAGAAATAATTAAAAAAAAATCAAAAGAATGAAAAAATAGAAGAGAATATAAAACATTTCATTAACAAAGATCTAGAGAACAAATTGAAGAGATGATATAAGAATTGTTGAACTACCTGAAAGTTATGATTTTAAAAAGAGCTCAGATATGATATTACAAGAAATTGTTAAGGAAAACTGTCCTGAAGTTCTAGAATGAGATGATAAAATAGAAATAGAAAAAAATTCATTGATTGCCACCTGAAAGAGATCTCAAGATGAGAACATGTAAGAACATTATAGCCAAGTTCCAAAGTTAAGGAGAAAATGCCACAAGCAATAAGAAAAAACCCACCAATTTCAATACTCTGGAGCTACATTCAAGATAATATAAGATGTAGAAGCATCTACATTAAAAGAGCGAAGGGCTTGGAACATTATATTTTGAAGAGCAATGGAGCTGGGCTTGCAACCAAGAATAACTTGATATTGTGTGACAAAAGACTAAAACTCAATGGAAAATTTGACATATAAAATCCAGGAGAAGCATAAGGTAAGCATTAAAGACCAATTAAAAGGAATTCAATAAGGTCAAACTGTTTATTTCTTATATGTTAAAATATTTTTCTCTTCTCAAGAATGTTATTCTTAGGGAGTTTGAAAGAGCATGCATAGAAGAAGTTGAAGATGATGAGATAATTCTAAAAAGTAAAACTGGGTAGGGAGAGGTAAAATGGAGCAATTATATCATACAAATGAGGCATGACTGTAAGAATTATTACAATGGAAATAGACAGGAGTGAAGGTCTGGCAGTGCTGGAACTTTATTCTCATCAGAACTGGGTTAAAGAGGGAAAAACATATACATATAGAAAAACATATACATATAGAAAAACATATACATATACGTATAAAAATCTAACTGTATAAAGAAGTAGGAGGATTATGGGAAAGGATAAGGAAATGTAGTGGCAAGCAAAGTAGGATCTTTTGCTGTTTTTGTTTTAGTATAATCAAGTGTCTCTGATTGAAAAATGAGATTAAAGATCTTCACACATTCCCCCCCCCCCCCATTAATGGGCCTGCCCATTAAGGGGAATTTGACTAGGGAAGATTTGTAGGAAGGCCCACACCTTTTCTTAATGAGGCGCTGGCTCCCAAGGGTTGTGATGCCCTCTGGCTCTGAAAAGTGTATAAAGACAGTTGAAGTTTTACTTTGGGGCTTAGTTTTTGGAAGAAGGTTTGTGTACCAGATGAGACTCTGGGAAGCTTTAAACTGGTAACTATGTATGTATGTAATGGTCAGATAGCTGCATCTGTCGGTTGATCTGTGATGTATGTATTGCTTATGTCAGCTGGAAGCACTGTCTCTTGATCTGTATTTTCTTTGAAATTCAGGGTACTGATTTTTTTCCCCTGAACTAAGTGGATGACACATGTGCTTGATTAAAGTGTTGGCTCCCCTCAAAAGTTGCCTTTCCCTTTAGAAAAGTAGATCAAAGAATCTGTACAAGTCCTCCTCTGTATGTTGGGGTCCTTGCTTTTACAGGTCAAGAAGCAGAAGGGTGGGGGTATAAGGAAGGAATTCTTCAAAGGGTAGGAATTAGAGAAGTACTGGTTAGAAGTAAATCAGACTGTGAGGAGGGATAGGGTTGAAAGAGTGAAGGATAATAGCGAAGAAAAATAGGATGGAGGGAAATAAATAGCTAATAATTATAATTTGAATGTGAATGGGACGAACTTATAAAATAGAAATGGACAGCAGGATGGATTAAAAATCAGAATCTGACTATATGTTGTTTACAAAAAACACATTTAAAATGAGAGATACACATAGAATAAAAATAAAAGCCTGAAGTAGAATTTATTATGCTTCATTTCAGTTAACAAAAAAAACCCAGAGGTAGCAATCATCTCAGAGAAAGTTAAAGCTAAAATAGACCCAATTAAAAGGGATAAACAAGGAAACTACATTATGATAAAAGGTACCATAGAAAAGGAAATAATATCAATACTCAGTTTATATGCACCAAATGCTATAGCAGCCAAATTTTTAAAAGAAAAGTCTAATTACATGAGCAAATAGGGGGTAGTGCTAATTCATGGGGGATGTTAACCTTTTCCTCTCAGAATTAGATAAATCTAACCAAAACTAAATAAGAAAAAAGTTAAGAAGATGAATAGAATTTTAGATGAGCTAGATATGATACATATCTGGAGAGAATAGAAAAGAGTACACCTTTTTCTCGGTGGTACATGTTACACTCACAGAAACTGACCATATACGTGGCACAAAAATTTTATACTTAAATGCAAAAAGTAGAAATATTAAATGCATCCTTTTCAGGTCACAATGCAATAAAAATTAAATTGATTAAGGGAGCATGGAAACACAGATTAAGAAAAATGAAGACTAAGCAACTTAATAATAAAGAATAAAGGGATTAAAGAACAAATCAGAGAAACAATCAATAATTTCATTAAAGAGAATGACAATAATCAGACAACATATCAAATCCTAAGAGATACACTAAAAGCAGTAATCAAAAGAAAATTTATATCTCTAAATGTTTACATCAATAAAATAGAGAAAGATCAATAAATCAAGTGTGCAATTAAAAAAAAAAAACTAGAAAAAAAGTAAACCAAACATCCCCCATTAAGAACCAAATTGGAAATTTTAAAAATGAAAGGTGAAATTAATAAAACTGTGTGTAAGAAGATCATTGAATTAATCAAACCAGAATTAGTTTATGAGAAAATAGTAAAATAGATAAACTATTAGTAAGATGATTTTGAAAAAGGAAAAGAAAACCAAATCACATGTATTAAAAATGAAAACGGTGAACACACCACTAATAAAGCAATCTTTAATTCTTTAGCCCAATTACATGCCAATAAATTTAATGATTTAAATGAAATAGAAGAATATTTACAGAAATATAAACTGCCTAGATTAAGAGAAGAAGAAACGGAATGTCTTATAAACCAATTTTATAAAAAGAACTTGAACAGGCTATGTAATAATCCTTATCATTCATTAATAGACTCATGTGACCTGCCTGGGTCAAACAAGCCTATGGTGGGAGGAGTTTGCTTAATGGGTGGAGCAGGAAGAGGCAGAGGTAGAACAGAACTGAGAGCAAGTTAGTCTTGAGAACAGTCAGAGCTAGGAAGGATGCAGGCTCCTGGGTAGCATGAGTGATTTTGTGATTGTTTGTGATTTTGTTTAAGACAACGTGCTTGTGATGAGTATAATGAATCAGATTTATGGGAAGCCTGTCAGGGGGAAGGCTTGGGGATAGTGTTGTTCTCTGCATTGTTATTGTTTATAGATTTTTGTTACTGTGATGGTCTTGGTTTTCTGGTGTCTGAATAAATGTTTTGTTTCTGCTTTTCATGTGAAGAGTCTGTGGTATTTTATGGTTCAGAATTGTGCCACAATATTCATATGTCATAAATGAACTTTTAAAGAAAAAAATAGCAGGAGCAGATGTATTTAAAATTTAGATTTGCAATTGAATCCTACCAAACATCAATTAATTCCAAAATGAAGCAAATTATTTGGAATAATAGGTAAATAAAGAGTCTTACTAAACTCCTTTTATGAAAGAGATATGGTACTTAATACCTAAATCAATAAAGAGCAAAAATAAAGAAAATTATAGACCAATTTCACCAATGGACATGGACACAAAAATACTAAATAAAATCCTAGTGAGGAGACTACAACAATATATCACAGAGATTTTTTATAGTGACCAAGTGAGCTTGGGTCTCATTGTCCATTAAAGTCCTAATTTCCATCTCAGCTTTTGTATGACCTACAAGTAAAACACAGTCACTTCATACTTTAGATAGATTTGCTAAAAGAAACAGAAAGAGGTTTAACATAGAATCAAGGTTCTTCACACAGGTACTGCTTACTCCATTTGTTATGCCATGAATTTACAACCTTCACTTCTCAAGCCCTAATCAATTGATCAATCAATCAACATTTTAAAAGCGTCTGTGCCAAGTACTGTGCTAAGCATTGGGAAACTTTCTTTTAAATTTAAAATTTTTTTAAAGAAGAGACAAAAAACAGTCCCTACCCACAGAGAGTGCACAGTCTAATGGAGCAGACAAGCCAACAAATATATACAAACTAGCTATATACAGAATAAATAGGAAGAAGTCAACAGAGGCAAGTCAACTGAATTAAGAGAAGTTGAAAAAACTTTCTGTAGAAGTTGGGATTTTAATTAGGACTTAAAACAAGTGAGAGAAGACAATAAGTGATGAGGAGGGAGAAAATTCTAGGTATGAGGTATAGACAGAGAAATGCCTGGAAGTTGAGATGGAGTATCTTGTTTGTGAAATAGCAAAAAAGGCAGTGACAATGGAATGACGAGTGACAGGTCTACTACCCTATTATTTCAATTAAAGTTGTTTTATTCCTCAACACACAGCTTTGATTTACTTCAGGACTTGACAACTGTCACTCAGGAGCTCCCAGCCACTGAACTTCACAGTTATTATCCAGAGTTTAGTAGCTTTTAACTGGGGGCACAACTTCACCTTATGTACACAAGGTCACTGAACAAAGTGGGCTCAAACTGAAGACGTGTATGACAAAGAATAAAATTGAGCTTCCCAGTTATTGGGAGGTTTTTCCCTCCTTATGGAGCCCTCATTTGGTAGAGTCCTAAAGCTGCCTTTCCCCACTGTGTCTCCCTGCTCTTGATGCAAGTAATGCTGTCAAAACTGGGACACTGTTGCTGCTTCAGGTGGACTCTGATCCAGATGTTGATGGGAAGGCTAGATTGTGTTAAATTTGAAATGTACAAAGTCATCATCTGGTCAAGGTGGTGGTGGAAAGAAACTCGATTCTCCCAGGGAAATTCCCTCTCATACATCCTTTTCCATTAGATTCAACCACTGCCTCATTGGCCAGCAGCTAAAATGGTGGAGCTCCCAGACTGGTCTGATATTTTAGCTATAAGCCCACAGGGTGGATCTGATTCTTTTCATCCAATTACAACATATTTTCTGTATGGCATCATCTTCTTTCCCCCAATTATAAAATGATTTTTTTCTCTCAAATTGATTAGGACTAATTCTATACACATTAGCTTCAGACCAGGGAGTGATTTTTGCATTAACTCTCACTGGTTGCCACGAAGCAGGAAGAAGTCAGCCAAAGAGATTGAGTCAAACCAAAAGAAGAGGTTTAACTGAGAGAGGGGTAGAGGCCACCTGATGCTCTTTGAATGTCTCCATAATCCAGTTCATTGCAGTTAATAAACCAGAAGCAGTTATAGGATGTCTATGTATGTATGCTCTCCAAAGTCACTCAAAGTCACTTCCATTACATGCCACCATGACTCTCCTTGAAACAGGCTCCTCATCTTTTATATACGCAGGGAATTGTATTAGCAGAACTTTGTACAAGTTTATAGTTAACCAGTCAACAAGCATTTGTGAAACATTAAGTACCAAGTGCTGTGTGAGCATTGGATGTGCAAATACAATGAGAAAGGCAATGCTTGCCCTCAAGAAGCTTCTATTCTAGTGTGCTAGGACAATATATAAAAGCAAGATGGAAGGCAGGAGGCACATGTGAGAGTGGAGGGGCCAGGGTAGAGGAAGTCTGAGATAGTATCCTGGAGAGGAGTGAGACACAACTGACATGGGTGCCATCTTAAATGAACATTCTGGAATTATTGAATTGGAGATCACAAAGGTGAAGGACATTTTTAATTTGTGAATCCCAAAACTGAGGTTTTAGGATAAAGAGTTGGGGCATGGCAGAGGAGACCCCTGGAAAGAGAATGGATACATTGGCCCTTTTTCCATTACCTGTAAATTTGGGATAAAAATTATACTTCTACCCTCAATGGTTTTCTGTGTATATAATGTATGTAAAGCACCCCTTGTGATCTGCTCTATAGATGCCATTATTACATGCGTAGTAAGATTCCCTTCTCTCCCTAGAGCCAACTAATTCCTTTTGGAATATTTTCTCCAAGGAACACATTCAAATTGTTCAGTGCATTTGATCAATGTGTTTAAAGTCATGTCCTGAAATAAATCAAAGTCATGAATTGTGGTATAAAGTGTCTTTAACTGAGATAAAGAGGGTAGCAACACTGCCACCCTGGGGGATGGTTAGTGGATTTCTCAACCGAAGAGATCCATGAAAACATTTTTATAGTTTTAGGAGGAGAGGCGGAGGACATAGGAGAAGGAGGTAATAAAAGCATTTTATAATTGGATGAAAGAAGATGACACTATACAGAAAATATGTTGTAATTGGATGAAAACAATCAGATCCACCCTGTGGGGTTATAGTTAAAAACATTAGGCCAATCTGGGAGTTCAGTCATTTTAGTTGTTGGCCAATAATACGGTGGTTGAAGCTAGAGGGAAAGGATGTATTTATTGTAGAGGTTTTGTCTGGATTATTGTTATTTTTTTCCCTTCATTTTGTGTATGTAGACCCAGCCTAAGTAAAAGTTCTTAGGCATCCTTCACTTTCAAAATTAATATCCACCTTATGATAAAATTACTTTCTGTTTAAAAATTAGTTCTTCAGGGGTGAAAAATTCAGGGGTAGGGTGTGCTGAACAGGCTTATTCAGTAATTCTTGCCCCACTTACTCATGACATATTGACTCATTGCTGACTCATTTCCCTCATGTAGTTCCTGGTTTAAACAGATTCGTACTTTGGGAAATTGAATCAAAGGATTTGTAATTCTCTCCATCTTTTTCGTAGGTCTTAGTGCCCAGGGAGAGACAGTGCTCTGGCAAAACACCTTAATGCTAGATCTACTTCTTTTTCTCTGATGATTTGTTACTTTCAATTTTCTTCTCCCAACTACATTTCTAAAGTTTCTTTCTTTCTCCTTCCATCTTTCCTTCCTTCCTTCTTTCTTTTTTCTTTCTTTCCTACCTTTTTCCTTCTTTTCCTTCCTTCCTTCCTTCCTTCCTTCCTTCCTTCCTTCCTTCCTTCCTTCCTTCCTTCCTTCCTTCCTCCCTCCCTCCCTCCCTTCCTTCCTTCCTTCCTTCCTTTCTTTCTTCCTTTCTTGTAATCCTTTATAATTCCTTCCTTTCACTGTGCCCTCCAATAGAACAACTTAGTAAAAACATTAAAAAACCCATTTACTGTAAATGCAGTCTGGTAAAATAAATCTCCACATTGGGCATGCCCAAATATGTATATCTCATTCTGGATTTTAAGCTAACACCTCTCTGTCGGAAAGTGGGTGACTTGATTCATCTTTAGTCTTCTGGACTCCAGGATTATTGTTTCATTTTTCAGAGTTTTAAAGCATTTCAAAATTTGGTTTTCTCTATAATGTTTTTATCATTATGCAAAATGATTCTCCTAGGTTGGCTCACTTAACTCCCCATCACATCATAGAAGTCTTCCCAGTTTCCTCTGAAACTGTCCATTTCATCATTTCTTATTGCACAATAATATTCCATTGAATTCATTTACCATAGGTTGTTTAGCCACTCCCCAATAGGTGGACACCCTCTTAATTTCTAATTCAAGGACACTAAAAAAAGAGCTACTATAAATATTTTCGTACATATGGATACTTTTTCTTTTTGATTCCTTTGGGGTAAAGGTCTACTCATGGAATAATTGGGTCAAAGGGCATGCATAGTTGGAAAATATTTGAGCATAGTTCCCAAATGCTTTATAGAATAACTAGATGAATTCACAGCTCCACTAATAATGCATCAGTACACCTACTTTTCTGCAGCACCTTCAGCATTTGTTGTTTTTCTCTTTTGTTACCTTTGCCTACCTCAGGGTATGAGATAGAATCTCAGAGTTATCATAACTTATATTTCTCTAATTATTGGTGATGTGAAGCATTTTCACAATTTTTTAGCTTATGTTTCTTCCTTTGAAAACTGTCTGATCATATCCTTTGGTCTTTGTTTCTAATAAATTTGAATTGTATATATATAGCATATATATTTTGGATATAATACCTTCATCAGAGAAAATTTACATTAAAGATTTTCCCCAAAATTGCCTTTTTCCTTTCCAATTTTAACTACATTAGATTGGTTTATGCAAAAACTTTTCATTTTTATATACTCAAAATTGTTTATTTTCTGTAATCCTTTCTATCCCTTATTCAGTCAAGAACTCTTCCACCATCTATAGGTCTGAAAGTCCTTACTCTTTTTTTCCTTACTCTTCTAATTTGCTTATAATATCATATTTTATGTTTAACCAATGTATCCATTTGGTGTTTATCTTGGTATAAAGCATGGGATATTGGTCTATAGCTATTTTCTGCCATACTGTTTTCCAGTTTTCCCAGTAGTTTGTATCAAATAATAAGCACCTCCCTATCCCTTCCCATCTTTGGGTCTATCAAACACTAAACTATTGTATTTGCTTGCTTCTATTTTCTCTATACCTAACCTGTTCCACTGATTGACCTCTGCATTTTTAAAAACCAGGATCAAATAATTTTTAACAATTATTATTTAAAGTATAGTTTTAGATCTGGCATCGATTTTTGTTGTTTGGTTGTTTCACAATCATGCCTAACTCTGTATGATCTCATTTTGGGGTTTCTTAGCAAGGATACTGAAGTGGTTGGCCATTTCCTTCTCATTTCATTTTAAAGATGAGGAGTTAAGAATTAAATGACATTCCCAGAGTCATAAAACTAGTAAGTGTCTGAGGCTGGGTTTGAATTCAGGAAAACTAGTCTTCTTGATTCCAAGCCCAGGGTTCTATCCAATATACCATCTAGCTGCTCTCTTTGTGCTGATAGATTTTCTGTGCCACTTTTTCCCCATTATTATCCTTGAGATTCTTCACTTCTTGTTCCTCCATTTGAGTTTTGTTATTATTTTTTTCTCACTTTATAAAACAGTACTTTGTAGTTTGGTGTGATACTGAAAAATTAAATTTTATTTTTTAAAATAAACTAATTAATTTGAATAGTATTATGTTAATTAAATTGACTTGTCCTATCCATGAGCAATTAATCTTTCCTCAGTTATCAAGTCTTTATTTCAGGAAAAAAATTATAGTTGAATTAATTTAATTTATAAATATGTATATATATGTATGTATACATACATGATATATAATATATACATGTGCATATATATATGTATACACACACCATATATACATATAAATGGATGTATATGTATATATGCATGTGTGTGTGTATTCCTAGCTCTTTGTGCTAGGTTTTATTGGTAATAAAAGAAATTATGATGATTTATGTGGATTTTCTCCAAATTTATTAGTTACTTCAATTGATTTTTGGTTGACTCTTTAGGATTTTTCAAGTAAATCATTACATCACTTGCAAAAAATTCCAATAATTTATCTAGAACTTAGCACAGTGCTTGGCACATAGTACATGCTTAATAAATGTTTATTGATTAGTTATTTCTTCCTTTATGCTTATTCTTTTAATTTCTTTTTTATTTTCTTCATACAACTAGCATTTCTTGCGTGTGTGTGTTTGTCTTTCATTGCCAAAGAAGACCATGCCATCAGAGAAATGATGACATGACTTGCACTTGACTTTGTTTTGAGTGAGGGAGGGCTGTGCAGGTCACCAGCCTCACTTCTCCTCCAGAGCCATCTGAATCCAGTGATCAGATTTTCATCAGGATGACTGGAGATGACCCAGGATGAGGTAGTTGGGGTTAAGTGACTTGCCCAAGGCCACACAGCTAGTGAGTGTCAAGTGTCTGAGGTGAGATTTGAACTCAGGTCCTCCTGACTCCTGCACTGGTGCTCTATCCACTGCACTACCTAGCTGCCCCCCACTAGCATTTCTATAGCTGTGTTAAATAGTAGTGGTAATATGAGTATCCTTTCTTTCTCCTTGATCTTATTGGAAAGGCTTCTACACTTTTCTCCATTTCATATAATGTTTGCTCCTTATTTACAACATTAAGAACAAAGGTTCAATTATTCCTATGGTATCAAATTTTAATGGGAATTGGATTTTTAAAAAAAAACCTTTTCAGTATCTAATGCTATAACAATGTGTTTTTTATAATTTATATACATACATATATACATGTGTGTATATATATATATATGTATGTGTGTGTGTATGTGTATGTGTGTGTGTGTGTGTGTGTGTGTGTGTGTGTGTGTGTGTGTGTGTACTATATGCTGGATTCAGGGGTTTGCAAGGTCATTTCCCGTTTTGAGAGATTCCTCCCTTCAACTCTAACCCTCTTCCAGGCTTTCTTGGCTTTTCCTTTCCAGGACTCATGAAAGCACAGAAGGGTGATGAGGGTTGAGGACATGGTGATTCCAGGCCCTGGAGAGAGCAAGGACTGGTCATTGGTTAGAAGCAGAGGATATACCCTGGGGAAGCCCCTCACTGAATTTAGCTGGCCCCTGGGAGTGCTGGTGAGAGGGAAACAGCTCTTTCCTCCATGTGGTCTCCAATTCAACAATAGGAAAGGGTGAGTGTGATGTAGAGAAGCAGAGCCAGGTGGCAGAAGCAGGAGAAAAAACCCAGACCAGGCCAGAGGAGACAGATTCTTGTTGATAATGAAGGCTGCATCAGACCTGGGCTAGAACAAGTTTCAGAAATCCCAGTTTGAGTTCAAACTCTGCCTCTGATTCACTCTGTGAGCTGATCTAGTTACTGTCTCTCTCAGGAACTCAATTCCCCCCTTTGTACAAAGAACAAAGAGCTAGCCTAGTGAGATCTAAGTAACTTTCTGGCTCTAGGAGGCTGAAATTCTTAATTGGGTCCCCAAACAAAGCCCTGTCCCTGCCTTGACCTTCATACCAAACCTAAATCTGTTAACCATCTAAGAAAGTTTAACTGAGGGTAATATCTGTGTAGCTCTCCTTTGGGACCATCAACTTGTAGATTGGCTCTCCTGGGGGAATATTACCTTAGGTTCAGCATGCTCTCAGGGTCTGTCCCCCTTGAACTATAACTTATGAGCCTTATGCACCCACCAGCACATTTATGTACAAATAATCAGAAGATACAAGTTAAAAGCAAAGACATTTACCAAAACGACATAACATGAGCAATGGCATTATCCTCTCATAAATCTGGGGCTCATTCTCTTACAAATTTAAAAAAGAGTCATTGGAAAGAAAGGCCATATTAGGACGCTGGTAGAGAGGCACACATTTAGAGAGTGTATATGACCAAGGTATCTCATGTATCTGATGCTGGAGGAGTCCAGAATTTTTTGTCTTCCTGTGACATTTTCAGGTAATCCCCACTAGACAGACCATCTCTTTTGGTCATGTAGTACTCAGCTCCCTAGGTCAGATGTCTACTACTGAGCAAATAACTGCTACAAGACACTATGGCCCATAGCATAGAGAGAGAAATCCTCTTCTAACTGAAAGATGAAGAGTGGTTTCTTATTAAGAGCAGCTAGGTGGTACAGTGGGTAGAGCTTAGAATCAGGAAAAATCATCTTCCTGAGCTCAAATCTGGTCTCAGACATTTAGTAACTGTGTTATTCTGGGCAAATCATTTAACCTGTTTGCCTTAGTTTCCTCATTTATAAAATGACAAGAAAACCCCAAATGGGGTCACAGAGAGTCAGACATGACTGAACAAGAAAAATAAAGAATCTTCTTGGATTGATGGCTCTTTTCCAGTGACAGAGATTATATTACTTCTTGCTTCAAGTAACAACAGAAAGTGCATCTTGCTTCTGAAAGGGCCACCAGGGGGTTTGATCCATCTTTTGATCATCTAATAGGTAGTTGTCTCTAATTCCTTCCCCCATGACTAAAGAACTTATTCACATCTTGTAAGTGGGTAACAAAATGTACACACTACTTGGCATTTTGAGAGTTTAGTACCTCATTTCCTCTGTTGCCTGTCTCTTATATTGTATAATATCATTGACTTTGCTTGGGGAAATCAATTGATCAAAGGTCTCCTAATCAACTTCTACTCCTAGCTCCCAGGTCCTGAATGGAATTCTGCACATGGAATCCAGTGCAAAAAATATATATGACATTAATGTATTGTCTCCTTATTGTGCCTTCTGTGCCTCCCCATTTTTCAGACCCCAGACCTTTGCGGATTGTAAAGATCCCCAATTCTTGTGGATCAAAAAGTTCCCAACTCATGCATAACCATGATCTCAAAAGGGGAGGGGAGTGATGGGAAAAAAACTTTTCTTCCCCTTGCTGTCAGGTTCATAACACAAAGAAAAGTATGAAAGGGAAAATTTCCCAAAGTTCCTCAGCAATAGGAAATCTAACAGTGAGTGAGTGAGTAAATGGCAACTAAGTTGTATCACCATATCTAGTCAGTGCTAGACCAGACTTCCCATCCCACCAAGCAACAATTCACCAGGAAACTGGGGACAACCTAGGCTTCGTACTTCCTACCTTGTTCCCCACCTGGAACAACCAACTTTCAGACCTGACCTCTGGAGACCATGCACTGCAGATACACTAGGGAGTTAATCCACTCAGCTTTAGAACTTTCTGTCATGGGGCTGTGTTGTTCTGATTGGAGTGTGAGTGAAAACTCACTTGACTCACTATATCTAGCCAGTCCTTAGTCTAGCAGTTAAATGTCACCCAGAAACAATCTTGTTGTTTATCCTTCATATTCAAAGAGCAATGAAGACATTATGGGTTGACATCTTGACTCATGCATGAACAATCTACTGGGAAACTGGACATACCGAGTATCTTGCTATCGGTCCTGCTGTATGTGTATTCCTGTTTTCTCCTATTCCCTTAGCCCACCTCATCCATCATTTTGCACCTGTTCCTCTGGGAGCAAAATCAAACAAACTGGGAAAGGCATGCTAATCAGCTACCCTATGCCACCATTCACAACCCATGAAATTCTGCAGACCCAAACTTTCTTGACTGCTACTCAGTCAGTCAGCAAGAGTTTATTAAGCTCTTACTTAATATGTTCCAGGCACTGATCTAAGCATTGCAGATACAAGAAAAGATTAAAACATGACCCTTGCCCTCAAGGAACTCATACTCTATTATGAGAGAGAGCATGTAAGGAACTATTTATTAAAGATATATAGAGTGAGGGGTTGAGACAAGATGGTGGAGTAAAAGCAAGGATGGCTTGAGCTGTCCCCCAAACCCTGCCAAATACCTGTAAAATGACTTTAAACAAATTCTGGAGCTGCAGAACCCATAGAATGATGGGGTGAAGCAATTTGCCAGGCCAAGACAGCCTGGAAAGTCGGTAGGAAGTGTCTACCATATTGGACTGGGAGTGGAATGAAGTTCAGTGTGGGCCACACTGGCATAGACAGGACCTAAGCAGACCTTGGGGGGGACTGAAACACTGGCACCTATGGAGGTTTCCAGACTTCACAACCCCAAAACACCAACGACAAATTGGAAGGTCAATGGAAAAAACCTGTCAGACCTGTGTGAGAGAGTAGAGTGATCTGACCCCAGTTCCAGGGTAGTGGAGGGAGCAGAGGACCCCACAGCAGCAGTAGCAGTGGGGCAGCAGCAGCAGCTGTTTCTGAAGCTCTAGGACCACAGATTGTGGGGGGATCAAGTGGTTGACAGTACACCCCCCAACCCCACTGGAAGCAGAAAACTACCCTGACAAAGAGCTCAAAAGTCAAGTAATTGGCTGAGTAAATGAGAAAAAGCAAGAAAAAAAAATCAGACTATAGAATTTTACTTTGGTGACAAGGAAAATCAAAACATACAACCAGAAAAATACAATGAAATCAAAGCTCCTACATCCAAAGCCTTCAAGAAAAATAGGAATGAGTCTCAGGTCATGGAAGAGCTCAAAAAGGATTTTGCAAGTCAAGTAAGAGAAGTAGAGGAAAATTGGGAAGAGAAATGAGAGTAATGTAAGAAAATCATGAAAAAATGAATCAACTGCTTGCTAAAGAGGACCTAAAAAATGCTGAAGAAGATAACATTTTAAAAAATAGACTAACCCAAATGGCAAAATAGATCCAAAAAACCAATGAGGAGAAGAATGCCTTAAAAAGCAGAACTGATCAAATGGGAAATGAAGTCCAAAAGCTCACTGAAGAAAATAATTCCTTAAAGAGCAGAATGGAGCAAATGGAAGCTAATGACTTAAAGACAAATCAAGAAATTATAAAGCAAAACCAAAAGAATGAAAAAATAGAAGACAATGTGAAATATCTCACTGGAATAACAACTGACCTGGAAAATAGATCCAAGAGAGACAATTTAAAAATTATTGGACTGCATTAAAGTCATGATCAAAAAAAGAGCCTAGACATCATCTTTCAAGAAATTATCAAGAAAAACTGCCTGATATTCTAGAACCAGATGGTAAAATGGATATTAAAAGAATCCACTAATTGCTTCCTGAAAGAGAATCCCAAAAGGAAAACTCATAGGAATATTGTAGCCAAATTCCAGAGCTCCCAGGTCAAAGAGAAAATGTTGCTTTCCCTTAACAAGTGGTAAAGCATTTGGATGATACATAAAGCATTTCACCATGATGAATAAAAAAACCATAATAGTTTAAAAAAGATACATAGAGTGTATGGAAGTAATCCCAAAAGAAAGGCTCTAACAATGATGGGGACAAGGGACAGAGAAGGAAAGATCTTCTGCTGAAGGTGAGATTTCACAATATCACTACCTGATTCAATAGCTCCCTAAAACCTTCTCAGTTTGCCAATACAAGCCATTTACAACAAGTTTTCAATGTACCTTTATAATTCTATCATGCATTACATCCCTTTACATCATCCACAATCCAGCCAAACTGGCTTTCTTGATGTTCCTCATATGTAACTTTCCTTCTTCTACCTCCATGCCTTCGTACTCCATGTTTAGAAGGCAATTCTTCCTCATCTCTGCCTTTCAGAAACTTGAGTTTTATCCCATGTTCAGCACCAGTGCCACATTTGATACTAAGTTTTTAATGTTTCTCCCACATGCTCATGCATTTCTCACCTCAAAATAACTTTCTATTTATGTTGCATACATCTTGTATATATTTATATGTGTGTGTTGTCTCGTTTGAGAGAATGTAAGCTTTTTAAAAGCAAAGGCCATTTCATCTTTGTTTTGTATCCCTAATGACTAGCATGGTGTCTGGCAAATGTAGGAACTTAAAGAAATGATGCTTCTCAATTGCTTGGTTTGCTCAGGAAGAATGCTTGAATGTAATTGGGTCTGTTAAAAGACTGTTTCCATCCTAATGGGCTATGCCTAAATTTTCAGAATAACTAATTTTTGGCTGTACACTCCTTTCCTCTTCCTGTAGTATCATACTCCAATATCTTCTTTGCTTTATTTTGGTTGATGTCAAATCTTGTACTGGTATAATTGGGATCTCTTTATCTGGGTCTGCTCTAGTGAAAAGATGAGAACAGAAGATTTTGGTTTGTCCTTTGTTTCTGAAGAAGACCATGACATCAGGAAGATGATGCCATGACTTTCAAGTGAATTGGATTTAAGTAAGAGAGGGCTGTGCAAAGTCAGCAGCCTCATTTTCTACTCCAGAATAGATCAGGACAATTGGAGATGGCTCAGGATGGAGTGGGTGACTTTGGTCTTTTTGAACTAAGGTCTTTCTGTGTTCTCACTTTGACTGAGGTACTAACATCCATTCAACAATTAGGGCTGTTTAAGAAGTGAGTCAAAGAATAGTCCCTTTAATAAGAAAGAAAGAAAGAAAGAAAGAAAGAAAGAAAGAAAGAAAGAAAGAAAGAAAGAAAGAAAGAAAGAAAGAAAGAAAGAAAGAAAGAGAGAAAGAAAGAAAGAAAGAAAGAGAGAAAGAAAGAAAGAGAGAAAGAAAGGAAGGAAGGAAGGAAGGAAGGAAGGAAGGAAGGAAGAGAGAGAGACAGAGAGAGACAGAGAGAGAGAGAGAGAGAGAGAGAGAGAGAGAGAGAGAGAGAGAAGGAAGATGATGTCATGACATGTAGTGAATTGGATTTAAGTGAGGGAGGGCTGTGCCAGGTCACCAGCCCCACTTTCTCCTTTAAAGCCATCTGGGTCCAGTGGCCAGATATAGATCAGGAAACTGGAGATGACCCAGGATGAGAACAGATGAAGACCCAGGAATATCCTGTGTTGATCCATAAGTGAGTAAATATGCTATTGCTTTTGTCTTTGTAATTTCCACTTTGGTCATGTCCAAATAAACAGGTATTTCCTATTTTAGGCCAACCAATATTGAAGATAATATGATTTTATACACTTCAAAAGGTCAAAACTAGAGATCCAGGAGCTGGATTACATGCTAAAATTTGCCTGAAGTCAGAAGATGAAGAGAAAAATCCATAGCAACCTATTTGACTGCATCCAGATGTAGCTGAGACATGTACCTATCCAGCATCTGGCATTTATGTTGGATTTGGAAAGAACATGATGGTGTGAATGCTACAGAAACTGCTTTAAAGTTTTGAGGCCACTCTCCTCTATCACCAAGGTAATCAAGTCACGCCAGCAAGAATTTATTTAGTGCTTACTATGTGCCAAGGTCTAGGAATACAAATAGAAGCAAAAAGAAAGGTAGAGCCTGCCATTAAGGAGCTTACCTTCTAATGAGGGAAGATGACACTAAAACAGGGCTGAAAAGCAGAGTGGGGGAAGGACAGGGAAGGAGAGGGTAGTCATACTGGGGCATAGTGGGAAGAGTTCAGGAAATCAGAAACAGGACCCAGAGCAAAATGAAGGAGTGATCTGGCTGGGCTGGGGTAGGAGTGGGGTGTTGCTTAACATGGAGCTTCTGAGAGAATGATTGTCCATTTGAAAGGAGGAATGGATCTTGGGGGAAGAGTGATTCATTATATGAATAAATAGGGAGTGAGAAAAGTGTTCTTTGGTACGTCTGGGAAATATCTAAAGAAATCTGTCCCTGCTCCATTTTCTCAGATATGCTGTTGCAAAAGCTAATATAACTGAATGGGTTAAATGGAATTTATCTACTCTAAGGAGGGTTCACAGGAATGAAGGTTTGAGCTGATAGCATTGGAGAAAGATAGCTGTAAGCTCCCAGGGGTAGCCCTAGAATGTTAAGGGAGAGAGGTAGCTGTCTTCCCTTTGGAAGAGTGAGTCCAGAATTTTTCTATATTCTTATGGCTTCAGAGGGCTGATTGTCAGAATCTTATGAATATTAGGGGTTGTTTGACTGAGAGAGGACAGCCCAGATGTGAGAAAGAAGAAACAATGGATAAAACAAATTTCTTGGATATTTTGGGACCCTTTTCTATATGATCACCAAGCTTAAAATCAGAGCCTGGCCAGATTCATGTTTGTTTGTTTTTTTTAGTTTAGTTTGTTTTTTAGTTTAGTTTTATTTGCTTACAGAAAAAACTACATGTCAGTGGGATTGGGACCCATCTGAACAATTGAGAGCCTAATTCCATCTGGTGGCCAATGGGGAAACTGCCTTTCTTTTTGTTTATTTTTACAATATTGTTATTTCTCCCTCCCACACTCCCTCTCAAAAGAACAATTAAATTGTTCATATACACATATACGTAAATATATATGTGCACACACACACATATATACATATACATACATACATGCATATGTATGTATATATAGAGAGACAGATACACACACACAGGCGGAGCATTAATCAGTTCCAAAACCTTTCAAAATTATTTTTTCTATAAGGGTGTCACTGTGTCAATTGTTCCCCAAATCCTGTTGGATTGATGTCCATCGTAAACGTGTTCTCGGAGCTTCCTCTGAAATGGTGGTGCCATCTCACGGCACACCAATATTCCATTTCATTTATGTGCCACAATTTGTTCTGCCATTCCCCTAGGGAGGTGCTTCCTTTGATTCCAGCTTTTACCTACTATGAAAAAAGCTTCTTTAAATACTTTGTACCTATGGTTCCTTTTCCTCTTTGATCTCTTTGGGGCATAGGCCTGGTAATGGCATAGTTGGGTCAAAGAACATGCACAGGCCCCGGTTCCTTTCTACAAGAACTAGACGAATCTGCAGCTCCGCCAGTAGTATATTAGTAGGTTGTTTTTCTGTAGTTTCTACAATATTTGTCATTTTCCTTTTCCCTTAATTTTGCCAAACTGATGTATATGAAGTAGAAGCTGAAAACTGCTTTTATTTGCATTTATCTAATTATTGGTGTTTGGGAAAATTTTTCATATGATTGCTCATAGTTTATATTTCTTCCTTTCCCTATCCTTGTTCCTAGCCTTTGACAACTCGTCTGTTGGTTGGCTGTTGTCCTTTGTTCTCAAAGAGGACCAAAATGACATCATCATGCTGGAGTCAAGTTACAGTGTGTCTGCCTATGACAGATCAGACCAGTACAAGCTCAGAATGTTCTATCGCAGGTTGGGCACAAACTCTCCATATTTGGGGTGGATTCTCTAAATTTGTGCATCTCACATTTCCTTTGAACTACTTTAATTCTGCTTTTCTGATGTGGACATGCCATGCTGAGCAGTCCTGTGCCAGTGTCTCCCATGTCACACAATCAATTCCTTGAGAGTCTGGGGAATGGTTCTTTGTGTTAGATATGGGATCAGAGAAATTTATTACAAAATTTTCCCAGTTACCTATTTTTTTGCTAATTTTAACTGCATAAAATTTGTGCAAAATTTTTTCATTTCTACCTATTCAACATTGTTCATTATATTTTCTATGATTCTACTACTTATTTAGTCATATTGTTCCAGACGCCATAGATCTGAAAGACAATTTCTTCCTCACACCTCTAGTTCGCATATGATGTCACATTTTATGTTTAAGTCATGTATTCATTTGGAATTTGTCTTGGTATAAAGTGTGGGATGTTGGTGCACCAAGGGGGAATTTATGGCCTGGGGGTCATATGTGGCTCTTTAGGTCCTCAAGTGCCACACTTTGCCCGAATCCAAACTTGACGGAACAAATCCCTTTAATAAAAGGGTGTGTTCTATGAAACTTGGACTCAGTCAACACCTCAAAGTCATAGCTTCCCCACTCCTAGGTAGACCTACTTTTTGCCAGACTACTTTCTGGTTTCCCAGCAGTTGCATTAGATAGTAAGTCTTTCCCCACAGCGAACACTACAATAAACATTTACTGTAGAATCTTTTGAGTTTATCAAACACTAAGCTGCTGTGTTTGCTTGCTTCTTTATGCCAGATGCCTAAGCTTTCCATTTTAATTATCAATGTTTTGTGGTGGAGTTGGAGATTGCTAACTAGTTGCATTGCTTGGTTTTGACTCCACCATCATCATCATGCCCCTGAGTTGGGACCTTCTAAATTCGTACATCTCACATTTCCTTTGAGCTACTTTAATTCTGCTTGGTTCATATAGCACAACACCTTTTCTGATGTGGACATGCCATGCTGAGCAGTCCTGTGCCAGTGTCTCTCATGTCACACAATCAACTCCAAAGTTCTTAAGAAAGACCTTGAGAGTCTGGGGCATGGTTCTTTGTGCCTACTTTTTAGCTCCTGTTTGTGTGTTGTTTCCCCCATGACAAAAGAAATTCCTTTTAGGCAAGGAAAATCTTACTTGTGTACCCAGAGCTTAGCACAGTGTCTGGCACACAAAAGTCACCTAATAAATGTTTATTATAATGTATTCATAGATATTTCACCCCTGCCTTTGCTACTCCCCCTTCCCCCAATATTATCTTTGAAATTCTTCCTTCTATCTCATAAAACAATCCTTAAATAATTTGTTTGGTGGGGCCACTAGGTGATGCAGTGAATAGAGTGCATGACTTGGAAGACTCATCTTCCTGAGTTCAAATCTGGATTCAGACACTTACTAGCTATACTACCCTGGGCAAGTCACTTAACCGTATTTACATCAGTTCCTGTAAAATGAATTGGAGAAGGAAATGGCAAACACTCCAGTATCTTTGTCAAGAAAATTTCAAATGGGGTTGCAAAAAGAGAGACATCACTGAAATGACTGAACAAGTTTCATTAGTATAACACTGAATAAGTAATTTAAATTTCATCCTTAAAACAAATAATTTAGGTACTATTGCCATTTTAATGATATTGGCTTGACCTATCCATGAACAATTAATATTTCTCTATTCATTAGACTTGTCTTTATTTCTGCAATGAAAGTTTTATAGTCAAATGCCTATAATTACTATATGTATCTTGGTAGATATATTTCTAAATATTTTAGAGCTTCTATAGTTATTTTGAATGGAATTTCTCTTTCAAGCTCTTTCTGTTGGATTTAGTTGGTAATATATGAAAATGCTGATGATTTAGGGGAACTTTTCTATCTGAATTTGTTAATTATTTCATTTTTCTTTTCAATTATACATTCCTTCTATTTACTTAGCAGCAACACAATTCTTATAAGACCACTTTTCTGGACAGCTTAGATGTGTCTCTGATTAAGCCATCAAGTGGAACTGTGCTTCTCTGAAAGCTTAAGGAGCAATATATCTACAACACACCCAAGTGGTCATTTTTCTTCTTAAATTGGGTTCAGTGATAAGGCTGCTCTGCTCTTTCCCAAAGATGCCCATTTCACTTCTACATAATGTTTTTCACTACCTCTGGCTGGACTTTTCTGATTTGAAGCTTCTACCCAGTGCCCACCCCCCTATCCTCTGGGACCAAGAAGAACAAGTCCAATCTCTTAGCTTGAGGATGGTTCTCATGCCCTCCCTATGTCTCCTCTCCTCTAAGCTCAGCATCTCACCTGCTTTTGCCTGAGATTCTCCAGTGAAACAGATTCAAGACCTTTTGTCATACTTAATGCCCTCCTCTGGGCCCTTCTGTCTCAATTTTGTTTGCTGGGTTTAGGGGTCATTACTAGAGATCCATGAGCCTGCCCTCTTCAAGGAGAGGTTCTAGGTATTGTGTTGTTGTTCAGTCACGTCCAACTCTTTGTGATCCCATTTGGGGTTTGCTTGGGAAAGATACTGGAGTGGTTTGCTATTTTCTTCTTCAACAAATTTTAGAGATAAGGAAACTGAAGCAAACAGGGTTAAGTGACTTGCCCAGGGTCACCTCACTAGCTAGGAAGTGTCTGAGGCCAGATATAAACTCAGCTCTTCTGACTTCAAGCCTGGTGCTCTCTCCATTGCACCATCTAGCTACCCCTTTTAGGCACCATCCTCTATTGGTCTAACATGGACTTACGTGGAGATAGCTTGGCCAACTTTGAAGGAATAAGCCCAGAAGATAATGGCAGGAAACAATGTCACTCACAGGCCAGGAGAGCAGTGTAGCCTGGGGGATAACAGACCACAGAGAAAGGAACAAACAGAGCTCAGTGGAGCAACCCAAGAAACCCTGGAACTAGTGATAAGAATCCTGACCTCCCCCAAACTCTAGAACTCCATGGCATCAGGGGCATATATTGATCTTCCACCACAACTGCCCATTCCCTACACATGGGGCCCTCCTCACACATGCTCAGTCTCCCCATTGGTGAGGCGTATGTTTGTGGGAGCATATGTCCTCTGTTGGGGGCAGGAAATGTTCTGTTCCAAAACATCTCCCTTAGTTATTTCATTAAATGTCTTGGCTTTGAAGCAATTGTCCCTCTGCCTGACTGAGAAAGGGTAAACATATTGGGAGGGACTTATAAACTATTGTTTTTAGAACTTTGAATCTGGTGCAGTTGTCTCAGGGGTCCCATGTGAGAGAAGGTGAGAAGGATCTCAAAGGTGCTACTGAAATATGAAAGGAAGACAGTCACAGAAAAGCTGAGAGAGGCACAGAGATAAGAGAGAGGCTAAAAAAAAGCAAAAGAGGATGGGAACAGAGAAAATCAGACAGTATGAAAAATGTGTTCACTTTAAACAGAGAACAATACTCACTGTGAAGCCAGGAAAGTTCTCATTTGATTTTAGCCAATTATTCTACATTTCTAGTCAACGGATTGCTCGCTAATGGAGTACACTTGCTCAGACAAATGTAATGCTTTCTATGCTGTTCCCTATTCGAATTTCCCCCCTTTCTCCTCAATGGCTAGATGTAGCCACCTGAACCTCCTACTTTATGTTCTTCTCCCTGATAGGTTCCCCCTCAAACAGATCGTTAAGCATGAGTAAAAACTTCTAACCTTTTACTTGATCAGAAACCTGGTTCTGCTCTCTGATTAGAACCAGTCACCTCTGACTTATATTCTACTATCACCCACAGCTGGGGGGACCTTTAATCCTGCAGAAACAGAATTGTTTTGTTTCCCACAGATGGCCTATAAATTCTCAGTGAGAGATGCAGGATGGAAGAAAGACTAAGCCTTCAAAACTATTAATAAGTGTTAGAACTGGTGGACAATTCTCCTTTCCCCCAACTTCTACCACTGAGCTATTTCCCTAAATCTCGTGGGGTGTCAGGACTCTTGTTATCTCTTGGACTTGGTCTTAGCTCTCCAAGAAGGCTGAACCCACAAACTAGCCCCAAAATTTTGCCTCAGAGACAGAAACATAGTGGTGACCATCAGAATATCCACTATGAAAATGGAATTCTGAGCTCAGTAATAAATACCAGTAAACGAGGGATAATCAGTGGGACTCTTGATCGATTTGACAAGATTGTAAGGTGTGCAGCTCCCGTGGAAGTGGGCCTAGGACCCAAGCCTTTACTGAGAGACCATAGGAAATGCTCTCACTGTTCCCCAGTGACTGGAATTTCTTCCTACTGCTTGGTTGACATAGAGCTAGGAGGATCAACTCTCTCTTGTCAGTGAAAGTGAGCTCTAGACTTTCCTATCCTTTGGGCCTTTTCCACGATCTCTTTTTCATACAAGCTGGCAGCAAAGTGGTGGTGGTGGGTGGGACAGTTGAGTCTTCTCTACCCTCCAGATCAATAGCATTTAGAGCTAGAAGCACAGGATAGTGCTGGGGGCCAGAGAAGGAAGTTCATGCATTTGCAATTTCTGGAGGCCTTCTTTTGACTTTCTATTTCCTTTTCTCATTCTAGGTCAAAGATGAGCAATTCTGAGAATAGACATTTCCAGCCTTGGTGGTCACTATATGATGGATAATATCGAATCTGAAAGTTCTTGTGGTTGAGAATTGGGTTCTGATCAACTGGGGGGAGAAAATTTTTTCAGTGGCACAATTTTGGGGAAAAGGAACAAACTATATCTGTAGGGGTGTCTGTGCCATGAAGGACCAGGAAGTCTGGTCCCCCCTGAGAGGGAAGGTTCTAGCAGTTTCAGGTTCCAGGCAATGCTTGTTTTCAGGTGAGATGTTACCTGAGATAGGAGAGAAGCCAGGAGACCCAGGTGAAGGAGAGGACATTCTCAGCATGAGAGACAGCCATTGGGAAGGCATAGGGTCTGGAGATAGAGGATTTTGGTCCAATATCAGCCAGGATGCCAGTGTCCTTGGGTCAGAAGGGAGAAGAAGACCAAGGTATAAGAAGAGTTGAAAGGGTTAAGAGGTTGGTCCTATGGTATCTGCTATGTGTCACAGGACATATGAATATATCATGAGAAATATACATATTTCTTTTAGAAAGGTCTTGCATCAGTCCAAAGAAAACTGTATCTGTGTGATTAGACAGGTAGTTCATCATCATTTCCTAAGTCCTTTGTTCCTTCTTAGACAAAATAACTGGACAGAACTCAGATCCTTCTGATTCTTGCTCTGGTGCTCTGTCCACTGCCTAGCTGTCCCTTCTCACCTCAGACACTTGATGCTCACTAGCTGTGTGACCTTGGGCAAGTCACTTAACCCTACTTGCCTCATCCTGGGTCATCTCCAGTCATCCTGATGAGTATCTGGTCACTGGATTCAGATGGCTCTGGAGGAGAAGTGAGGCTGGTGACCTGCACAGCCCTCCCCCACTCAAAACAAAGTCAGGTGCAAGTCATGTCATCATTTCTCTGATGGCGTGGTCTTCTTTGGCAATGAGGGATGAACACAGTCTTCCATGATTATTGCTGAGAGTTGCTTACATAGGGAAGGCCTGAAGCAAATGGAAGGTATTTTTTCAATATAAACTATCTTTACTTTCTAGGAGTCTAAGGGAACTAATAGAATATTTGTTTCCTGTATTTCTTTAAGGGTTCCTGCCAGTATTTTTAGTGGTGGATGGAATACTTGATGTCTGTATTGTACATTGAGTACTTTCAAGGGAGGGGATCCTTACCAACACATATCTAGAACCCCTAGACAATAGCTACTTAGGCTTTGTTTTAGAGATTTCCCAGGAATTTTCTTCTTTGGAGGGAGCAGAGACAGAGAAACAACCTGACTTCATTGGCACCAGGGTCCTATGATTGAAATCTAGTTCATAGGAGCTCAGAGTTGATTGGAGAAGGCACTTGGGCCATGAATGATGCTAGTATAAGTTTGAATAGGAAGCATATGGACAATAAGAGGAATTTTTAGCTCAGCAGCGTACACATTTCTTGGTGACAACATCCCTGAAATAAAGATAAAATCCTTAATAAAAATCCTACCAGAAGGAGACATTGAGAAGCAGGGTACATCCCATAATAGAATCACTCTGACCAGCCAGCTTCTGCTTCCTGTTTGAACTCCCTAGGCTATATCTTCACCTGCTACCTGCCTTATTGGGAATTGGGGCTCCTGAGACTCGTAAGATTTAATATTACCACCTGCCATAAGGCTGGGTGTGGGGGAATACCCTGCCTACTCTAATCACCTGCCTTCCTTACTGGATTTCTCAACAGTCATTGGGAGTCTTCTGGAAATCATCCTACTGTTACTTTACTTCAGCTCCATCATAGTCTTCCCATCCCAGTGAGTCTGAATCCCTAGGTGTCACTGTACAGACCTCATTCCCTAATTCCCATCCCATTCAATGCTCCTATCCAATATCCCATTCCATATCTACTTGTCATTTCCATCGTGCCCACTGGAATGCCTGCTCCATTGATAATCAATTGCTTTGATCTTAAATTTTTTACTTTCCTTCTCCCTACATCGTCTGGCTCCCTCCTGATGGCATGGCCTTCTTGGCCACATTTTCCAGCACTGGTTGCACTATTATTTATGCCTCCCACCCCCATTCACTGATCATCTTGGTGGGGGTGTCAGAATGCTCTTTGCCTACCATTGATACTTTCAGGTTCTCCCTCAATCTATTACTCAATAAAACCCCTTCCTTTGAGGTTAATTGAATCCAATTTATCACCCAATCAAGATTCTGGTAGTTGTTATCTACTGCCCTCAGCCCCCACCTACCTTCCTTCCTCAGTGAGGTCAATGTCTAGTTCATAGTCTTTCTCTCTTCCCCAACTCTGCCCTCATATTAGGAGATTTCAACATATATGTTTATATGCCAGTAAGTACCCCAATTTCCCATTTCCACTATTAATTTATTCCCTATGAATGACTCCTCAACTCCATACCAGCTACATACAGACATGGTCATACCATTGACTTTGCCATTGGCCAATAATGTACCACTTCTATGTTCATAAACTATGAATTTCCCTTACATGATCATAATCTTTTCTCATTTTATCTTTCCTTTGGCTCTGTTCCTCATTCTCACCATGACCTCTAATCCCTCCATCCCTCAATTCTTTTTCAGGATATTATCTTTTCCCTGGCTGCATTCTCCCTCCTTCCCCATCTTGACACTTGAGAGATCATTCCAACTCTACACCATTCTCTTCTCTAACATCCCTTGCCTTCTTATTCAACAATAATTCAATTCAATAAACATTTATTATGGATGCCTACTATGATGCCTACTATATTTCATTCACTGTGCTAAGTGCTGGGGGTAGAAATAAAAAGAAAGATAATCCCTACTTTCAACTATCTGATAGGAAAAGATGACACACACAAGGAAACTGGAGGCTTCTTATTCCCTGGAGTTAAAAACAAGCAGAGTTGCACATGAGAACTGAAATTAGCTTGGAAAGCCCAAAGTTCACCCTTTATAAAGGAAGGCATTGGAAGGCAGTTAGTATTCCACCCTCCAGCCCTCTAATCAGAGGGGAGAGGAGGCTGAGGGAGTTAGGAAGGAATTTGAGTCTCCAAGGCTGAATTAACAACTTGGTGGTTGAGATTTGGAGTGGTCATCTTATCCTGGGAGGGGCATCATTTTCCTATAGAGTTGAAATCAAGCAGAGCTGCAGATGGAAAGTAGACAGTTAGATGGTGCTTCACGACCCAGAGTACTGAGAATGGAGTAAGGAAGACCTGAGTTCAAATATGGCTTCAGGCACATAGTAGCTAGCTCAGTTTCCTCATCTGCAAAATGAGGATGATGATGACAACAATAATATAGCACCACCTCCCAGTGTTGCTGTGAGTTTGGGAGGTGGGGCAGAGAATGATTTCTCTTTTAGATATCTCAAGTTTGCAACACCCGCTGTGAGATGTCCTAAAGGTATTTAGATGTTCAAGACTGGAACTCAAGAGAGAGACTTATGGATGTTGGGATCTGGGAGTCGCCTGTGTAGAGATGATATTTGGATCCATGGAAGCAGATGAAGTTATCATGAGAGGAAGTTTAGACTAAAGCATGGAAAGAAGACCTTGGTCTCAATCATGAGTCCAGTGGTTAGTGGGCATGATCTGGAGCAAGATCAGCATCCATAAGCAAGAAGAGGGAGAGCTGAGTATATCTGGAATCTCTGGGATAGGGGTGGGGGTTGTGAGAGTTAACTGGAGAGTTAGCTGGAGAAGGCTGTGTGTCTGGGCTCTCTCAGCCCACACCCATCATTCTGGGATGGGCCATGATGGCCTAACTAGCACCAAATTAGCAAATGTGTTAAGTAGAAGCTATAAAAAACTGTCTACACCTGGGCCTCAGTTGTCTCACCCACTCACTTTTCAGCTCCTCACAATCTGGTTTCAGATGCCACCACTGAACAAAAATGATTCTCTGCAAGGTTATAAGAAATCCTTTGATTTCTATGTTCCATAATCCTTTCTGAACCCCAATCATTCTTGTCTTCTGTGTGACTTTTGACATTGAGACTTTCTCTTCTTGAAAGTTCTCTCCTCCCTAGACTTTGGAAACACTGCTCTCTCCCCATTCTCCTCCTCCTTCTCTGACTGCCACCCCTCAGTCTCTTTCCCTGGATCATCACATCATGCCCACTAACTGGTGACTCTTGCCCAGTTTTTCTTTCTCTATACCTCCTTTCTTTGGGATTTCATCAGCTACCAGAGATTACATTTTTATTTCTGTGGAGGACTAACACATCTGGTGTGAGGGCTTACCAAGCCCTTTTCAAAGCTGCTCATCCACCTTTAGTGTACACCTTCATGCGACTCTTACCTGTGGCTCCAAAGAGCTGCAGTACACACAGTGGCCACACTCCAGTAAAACCATCTCCTCAGATGGGCTGAACCAGGCTGAGAGTAACGGATGGGTCTCAAACCCATTGGTGAGTTAAGGAGATGTCTCCTCTAAGCATGTGAAAACTTCCACCCTGGTGGAATGGGTGAATGAAGACAATTTGTTCCAACATCCATGAAGACAACTAAAGAAGATGCAGGGGAGAACTTAGAGCTTGGTCAGACATCAAAGACACCATAGTCATCTATTGCCCCTTGGACCAATTCCATTCATCTTACCACCAGACTTTGAGGACTCTGCAAGGAAGAGTGTGGCTGAGGACTTTGTGCACCTCTGCCTCCAGTTAAATCCAATTCATGTGCAAGCTAAGACATCACCCTGTGATATCATTGGTCCTCTTTGAAAACAAAGGACCACAGGGCAGAGCCAATATGGAGGAGTAGAAAAACAGACCTATTCTAGCTCTCCCCCAATAGCCCGTAAAATCCTGTAAAAATGACTCTAAATAAATTCTAGAGCAGCAGAAGCCACAAAATGACAGAGTGAAAGAGATTTCCAGGCCAAGACAGGCTGGAAGGCCAACAGGAAAGGTCTATCACAACGGGTTCAGAGTGGAGCAGAGCACAGTCCAGCCTTGGCTGTACAGCATGGACAGGACTGGAGCAGGCTTTAGGGTGTTGAATCACAGGTAGTAGCTGTGGTTTCCAGATTTCTCAACCCACAAATGTCAAAGATACCTTCAAAGGTCAAGGAGAAAGCTCTTTCACCTGGGTGAGAGGGGTGTGCAGTCTGACCCCAGGGCAGCAGTCACTGTGGCAGCAGCATCCACTTTTGGAACCCTCAGCCTAAAGACCCTGGGGGAATCTAGTGGCCTGATCTGGGTCTCAGTCCTAAGTGGTGGTCCTGGGGTGAGGAAGAGCACTGGCATGGTGAAGTTGGTGGGGACTCTGGAGAGGAAATCTTACTCACAGATCCTGGGCAGAAGGGTGCTTGTGGTTGCTCCCAGACCAGAGCACAGGCCAGGAGAGGAGTAAGCTCTTCTCCCTTGATTGTGCCATCTTGGAGGAACTGAGAACTTACAGGTCCCTAGAGGATACTCTCAACTTGACAAAGGACTCAAAAGTCAAGTAACTGGCTGGGAAAATGCCCCCAAAAGGGGAAAAAATAAGACTATAGAAGGTTACTTTCTTGATGAAAAGGTATTTTCTTCCATCCTTTCAGATGAGAAAGAACAAAGCATACCATCAGAGGAAGACATCAAAGTCAAGACTTCTACACCCAAAACCTCCAAAAAAATATGCAATGGTCTCAGGTCATGGAAGAGCTCAAAAAGAATTTTGAAGATCAAGTAAGAGAGGTAGAGGAAAAATTGGGAAGAGAAATGAGAACAATGGAAGAAAATCATAAAAAGTGAGTCAACAGCTAAGGGAGATCCCAAAAATACTGAAGAAAATAACACTTTTAAAAATAGACTAACCCAAACGGCAAAAGAAGTCCAAAAAGTCAATGAGAAGATGAATGCTTTAAAAAGCAGAATGAGCCAAATGGAAAAGGAGGTTCAAATGCTCACTGAAGAAAATCGTTCTTTAAAAATCAGAAGGGAGCAGATGGAAGCTAATGACTTTATGAGCAACCAAAAAATTGTAAAACAAAGTCAAAAGAATGGAAAGATAGAAGACAATGTGAAATATCTCATTAGAAAAATAACTGACCTGGAAAATGATCCAGAAGAAATAATTTAAAACTTACTGGTCTACCTGAAAGCCATGATCAAAAAAAGAGCCTAGACATCATCTTCCAAGAAAATATCAAGGAAAACGACCCTGATTTTCTAGAACCAAAGGGTAAAATAGAAATGGAAAGAATTCACCAATCACCTCCTGAAAGAGATCCCCAAAGGAAAATTCCTAGGAATATTGTAGCCAAATTCCAGAGTTCCCAGGTCAAGGAGAAAATATTACAAGCAGTCAGAAAGAAGCACTTCAAGTATTGTGGAAATACAATCAGGATAACACAGGATTTAGCAGCTTCTACACTAAGGGATCAAAGAGCTTGAAATATGGTATTTCAGAGGTCAAAGAAGATAGGATTAAAACCAAGAATCACCTACTCAGCAAAACTGAGTATAATACTTCAGGAGAGAAATGGAATTTCCTTGAAATAGAGGACTTCCAAACATTCTTGTTGAAAAGACCATAGTTGAGTAGAAAATTTGACTTTCAAATACAAGAATCAAGAGAAACATGAAAAGGTAAACTGGAAATAGAAGCCTTAAGGAACTCATTAAAGTTGAACTGTTTACATTCCTACATGGAAAGATGTTACTTGTAACTCATGAGACTTTTTTCAGTCTTAGGGTAGTTAGAGAGAATATATATATATATGTAGATGTGTATAGGGACGTATACATGTGTATGTTGTGTATGTGTAGTTACGTATATGTACCTGTGTGTATGTGTGTATATGTATATATGCATGTGTGTATACATATATATATATATATATGTATACACACACACATATGGAACAGGGTAAGCTGAATATGAAGGAAGAATACCTAAAAAAAAATATTTACTGTTGAATGCAATGTACTAGGAGTAAGAGAAAGGGAGAGGTAGAATGTAGCAAATCATCTCACATACAAGAGGGAAAAAAAGAGCTTCTACAATGGAGGGGAATAGGAGGGAGATGAAAGGAAATAATTGAGCCTTACTCTCATGGGATTTGGCTTAAGGAGAGAAAAACATACACTCCATTGAATATGGAAATCTATTTCACCCTGCAGGAAGACAAGGAGGAAGGGGATGGGAGAAGGATAATCATAGAAGGGACAGCAAATTGGGGAAAGGGATAATCAGAAGCAAATACAATTGTGAGAGAACAGGTCAAGGGAAAGAATGGAATAAATTGAGGGAACGATAGGACAGAAGGAAATGTGGTTAGTCTCTTACAACATAACTATTATGGAAGTGCTTTGCATTGTTACACATGTATGACCTATACTGAATTGTTTGTTTTTTCAAGGAGGGTGGTTGAGGAGAAAGGGAGAGAATATGGAACTCAAAGCTTTAAGAATGAATGTTAAAAATTGTGTTAGCATGAAACTGGAAATTAAACCATACACACAATGGAGTACAGAAATTTATTTTGCCCTTCAGGAAAATAGAAGGGAAGGGGGAATGGAAGAAAGGTGAATAATAAAAGGGAGGACAGACTGGAGGAAGGGATGGATGGGGTTCATGCTGTCCTGAGGTTGGGAGTGGGGAGAGAAGGGGAGAAAATTTTGAATTCAAATTCTTGTGAAAGTGAATATTAAGAGCTGAAAAATAAATGTTATATATATATATATATATTTTTTTTTTTAATTTTTTTTTAAAATTTTTATTTTAATTTAGCATTTAACATTCATTTTCACAAAATTTTGGGTTACAAATTTTCTCCCCTTTTTATCCCCTCCCCCCCCCAACACCAAGCATTCTAATTGCCCCTGTGTCCTATCTGCTCTCTCTTCTATTATCCCTCTCTGC
>CM052674.1:392977551-393020143 GCA_028533205.1 Lagorchestes hirsutus | reverse complement strand
GAACAGAAATCTCCCTCGCTCCACTGTGCCGCGGCCCCACTGCTCCAGAATTCGCCTTGAGTTACTCTATACACATGTTATATGGATTGTGGGTTCAGAGCTATGTGTATCTGTGTCTTTCTACTCCGCCATCTTGGCTCCGCCCCCCCTGTTATATATTTTTTAAAAAAGAAAACAAAGGTCCACCACCAACAACAATAATTCATCTTCTGTTGTCTATAGGACTTCTCCAAAGGAATGTCCCATCGACATCGCAAAGTCATTCAATCCCAACTGGTAATAATTCACTTCTTCACTATATTCCGCCACTGCCCCCCATCCCATCTCTCCTCCACAATTCTCTCTTTCCATCCAAGGCCCCACCACTTCTCCAATGACCTCAGTTCATAAATCTTGAATAATTCTTGACTCATTCCTACGTGATAATCCATGTGATCCATGAATCCACTTCCATGTGATAATCATAGATAACATTTAGAGACCATTTGAAAGGCTTGCATAGTACTTTACAGAGATGATCTCATTGGATCCTTGCAACAACTCTGGGAGGGAGATGCTATTATCACCCCCATTTTACAGATGAGGAAATAGAGGTTAAGTGACTTGCCCAAGGTTACACAACTAGCAAGCATCTGAGGTAGGATTTGAACTCAGGTCTTCCTGACTCTGAGTCCAACACTCCATCTACTGTACCACCCAGCTACCTCATCTTTTGATGGGAACAAGTGACTAACACTTAATGTAAGTGCTATAAAATAGTTCTGAGTTCACCCTGGGGTGTGTCGTGAATGAGGCAATCTCTTGCTTCTTGTACCCACTGATCTCAGCTGGGATGATGAGGCTGATACTTTTCAGAGCTGGCTCCTCATCAGGCCAAGCTGTGGTGTCCTTTGGAAGACTCTGCTACCCAACTCTTGTAGCGGGGTGTCTGATGACTTTTTCAGAGCTGGGACCTTTGAAGTTCCTCAATTCATTACCTGGTCCATTCCCACCTTGATACTCATCTCAATTCAGAAAAGAGTAAACACAAAGACAGTTCCATGCTCTCTCACCTACATGGGGTGAGAGGGGCCTAGAGACCCACTACAACTCTTGCCTTGTTTGTCACCAGGGACGGGCAAAAAGGTTTCATTGGACTAGGCATTCTGTATCGCCCTCAGTGCTGGCTCAGCAGCTTTTCTGTCACCATACAGTAAACTGAGAAGAATCTGTCACATCACACATCTCTCAGAGAGCCCAACAGCACAATTCAAAGATATATAAGGCAGGGGAAAAACGCAAAGGAGGGACTCAGAGGAGGTTCCAGGGGGCAAGCAGGGCTTAACCAGGTCCCCTTGCTCTGTCTCCACACTGGTCCTGTGTCTCTGGTTTTTGCTCCACCACACTAGGTAATACTCTGGGGGGGGGTACCTAAATAGTAAGGATAATAAAATGAGGCAGAAAGACCAGGCAAGTGGATGGTGTCCCAAAGCCAGGGATGGGAAGGGTAGAATAGGAGTAGGCCTTCCTAGTGGGTCCCACCTTTGAGTCCACTGCCCCTGCTCCACTAGGGACAGTCAGCCACAGGGAGGAACGTTTGGAAGTCCCTGCCAGAGACAGGACACCCAATGGACAAACATTAGAGCATGCTCATCTCCCCGCCTAGTCACCATCACCAGGGTAGATAACATCTGGAGATGAGGAAAGAGGGCTGATTGCAATGTATCAAAGTGCTCCTTTTATTGAATCTGTGCAAAGAATGAAAATTAAGCATTCCAGTCCACTTCCAAGGTGGTCAAAGAGAGAAACAGTTTGTAAGTTTTGTTACAAATTCACTGGATCTCAACTCTGCCTTGCTCTTTGACTTTGTCTGACAGCTCAGGTCGGGGCTTCTGGGGTGCTTTTCGGTGCCTCCTTCTGCTGTGCCAGGCTTCCGCCAGCAGGACCCCTAGGATGATGAGGACCAGTCCAGCCAGACTCAGGCGGATGATATTTCCCACAGTGTAATTCAAGGGGGAAGCATCTGGTGAGGGGATGGAGGTTGTCATTGACTTAGGAATAAGTCTTCGGATTCCTACAGATCCTCCTGCTGCCCTCCTGGTGTTGGGGTGGGGGGGGAGGGGGGCTGGTGGTGTGGCTAAGAGGATGAACCTGCCTCTTCCTTCTCTCTTTCCCACAGTTGTTCCTCTTTCTTAACCTGAGTCAATGCCCATGATTTCCTCTCCCATCAGGCAGGGTTTGAGGAGGGCTCAGACATCTGCCTTGTGTGGAGAGTCTCTGGTTACTTACGAGCAGCTGAGTTCAGTGAACCCTGGGACTTACTGGAAGTGTGAAGAGTGAAGATAGGAGAAAGGGGCTGGGGCTGGCTTTCCTGTCTGCTCCCTTTCCTCCCCACCCACTTAATTTCTTCCCCTCCTTACTCCAGACCAGCCTTTGGGAGCTTCATAATCTTTCCATCCATGTTCAAGAGTGGTTAGAGCCTGATCTCCATCATCTCGCCCTCTGACTCATGTTGAGAAGCCCCCCTCCCCAGGGAGCCCTGGGGTCTCATTTACCCAAATGCTCCTGGCTTCCAGGCTCCCCAGGACAGAGTTCATTTGGCTACAGCATTGTATTTTTGGCTGATGGGCAAAAAAGGCCCCAGGCTAGAGCTCCCTCACCTCTGACCATGAGCTCCAGGGGGTCACTGGGGTCTGACCATTCATAGGGGGCATCGCTGTGAAGGCTGTAGCATCTGTAAGAGCCTCTGTGAGCAGCAGTCACCTCAGGGATGTGGAAATCTGCATGGTACCAGCTTCCCTGGCTCTGGGAAAGGTTGGCCCCTCCTTCCTTTTGGAGCACGTATTTTTCAAACCATTGGTGGGACCAACATTGGAGGGTGACATTCTGTCCTGAGAACACATCTGGGCTGGGCAGGGCTGAAAGTGAGGGTTTATCGTACCAGCCTGTGGGAGAAGGAGACTTCAATGAAAGGGGGAGATGTTCCCTTCTTTGTTCCCCGGACTGAACTAGGAGAGGGACAAGAGCAGCTATGGGTCCCTCCTCCTCATTCTCCCAGCTGTGGTGGAATCCCTCATCCCCACCCCAGAGAGCCCAGGTCGAGCCCCTCACTCTATTCTGTCTCCTGAGATTGGAGCTGAGTATCTCTCTCCTCTCCATTCCCAAGACTGGCTCTGACTCCCTAAGGAAGGACCAGCCCCTGTTAAGGGGTGAAAGGAAGGCTTGGGGATACTCTCCCAACCTGTCATCACTAGCTCCAGGGGCTCACTGGGCTTGGACCAGTGGGACTGGTTCTTGTAGAGGCAGTAGTAGCTCCCAGTTGTGTTCGGTGTTACAGAGGAGATGAGGAATGAAGCCTCCCTCCCAGCTGTAAGCACATCTCTGTACTGGGAGTTTCCTTTTTTCCTTAGACGGTACATTTCAGCTCCAGGAAATCCCCGACACCAGAGGGTGACAGATTTCTTTTCAGGGATCAGAGGGCCCGGCTCAGCCTGGAGGATGGGTCTGGGGAGTGTCCCTGGAAGAGATCAGAGCCCAGAGGTCCAGGGGGTCCTCTGTCTTTGCTGTCTCCAGGCTTTCCTCCCAGATCAGCCCAGTACCAGCTCCTATGTCCTCCCTTCCCACCTGCCTAGTGTGGACCCTTGGATAAGGGTCAGGAGGAGTTTGGGCTGGAGCATATGTGGGGGGAAGCACTCACCCTCTTGAGCTCTGATACACCGGTTCAGCCATAATCCTGCCAGAGAAGATCTCTGTCAGACATAAATCAACACATCTGTCCCACTAAAACCTTGGGGAAGCAGTCATTCAGTCAATAAAAACTAAGTGCCTATTATGTGCCAGGTGGACAGCTAGGTGAAAAAATGAATAGAGTTCCAGGCCTGGAGTCAGGAAGACTCATCTTCCTGAGTTCGATTCTGGTGTCAGACAGAAGCTGCATGATCTGGGCAAGTCACTTAATCCTGTTTACCTTAGTTTCCTCTTCTGTCAAATGAGCTAGAGAAGGAAATGGTAATCCACTCCAGTATCCTTGCCAAGAAAACCCCAAAATGGGATCATGAAAAATCAAACACTACTGAAAAACTACTGAAACAAATGTTCCAGGCACAGTGGTAAATGCCAGAAGAGTGAAAGAGAGAAAAGAGCCTGGGGATGGCTGGCTGGGGGGCAGAAAACTTGGGTTCCTGTCCTGGCCCTGTCCCCCATTTACTTTGTGATCTCAAGGAAATCAGTTCCTCTCTCTGAATCTCAGACTTCTCCTCTGTAAATGGCGTAAACAGAAAAGGGAGGGAGGAACTCAGGATCTCTGCTGATGCCTCTTCTGGCTCTTCTGAGCCTTGCATCCCCTTCCCCACTTACCAAAACCCAACAAGGTGATGACCGAGGGGGACATGGTGGTTCCAGGCTTTGGCGAAAGGGAAGACAAGTCACTGGTCAGACAAGCTGACTGAGACACAAGATACAACTAGGGTCAGCCCCACCCAGAGTTTCCCAATCCCCTAGCCTTTCTGAGACAGCTTCTTCCTCCATGTGGTCTCTAGCGCGTGCGTGCGTGCGTGCGTGCGTGTGTGTGTATGTGTGTGCATGTGCGTGTAGTATGTTCTGGCAGAGGATAGACTCAGGGACATGGCGTTGGCCCAGGCCCTGTATGTCTGTCCCTCTCTGCCTCATTTTCCCTTTTTGTACAAGCTGACACCCTACCAACTCAAGGATTCTGAAATTCTCTTTAAAAAAAGAACTTCATTTTATTGAATTTTCCTATCCCTTATGATACGGCCATCTCTTATAATAAAGAATAAAAAAGAATAGGAAAAAGAGAAAAGCAAATTAGCGAAACTAATCATCCCCTAAACAATTTTGTCATTCTGTCCAATGTTCCACAAAGTGAGAGGAGAGGTCTTCCCATAGGTCTTTGTTGGTCCCAAGCTTTGTCTTTAAAATTTAGCAACATTCAATTTCAATTTCAATTACTTTATTCTGGCTGGCCTTTTTCCATTTATGTGGTTGTAATCATTGTGTATTTGGTCTCTGTTTACCTCTCTTTGCATTTATGTCTGTGTTTTCCCCAACCAGGTATCCAATTTATTCATTATGACATCATAATTTTCCATTTGGGGCAGGTAGGTGGCACTGCAGTGGATAGAGCACCACCAGGCCTGGAGTCAGAAAGACTGAATTTAAATCTGGCCTCAGACACTGACTAGTTGTATGACCCTGGGCAAGTCACTTCACCCTCTTTGCCTCAGTTTCCTAATCTGTAAAATGAGCTGAACAGGAAATGGCAAACCACTCCTATATCTTTGCCAAGAAAACTCCCAAAATGGGGTCATGAAGAGTTGGAAATCTTCCAGTACATTTGCATGCCACAATTTGTTCAGCTGTTCCCCAATCAATGGGCACCTACTTTGTTTCCAGTTCTTTGCTACAAGGGAAAGTGTTACTATGAATATTTTGATGTGTAAGAGGCCTAGGCAACCCTGGGCAAAACCTCTCTCAGCCTCAGTTTCCTCATCTGTGAAATAAGGTTGATAATAATAGCATGTACTTCCTAGCAGCAGCAATTCTAAGGTTCTTCATGTAACCCTAATTCGAACCCAATGATCAGAGAATGTCTGATTTTTCTGAGGCTAGAGCCACCACAGCAGAAATTGAAAAATATATTCTTGTAAGTTATAGAGGAATTCTTACTGAAGAAGTTGGGGAAAAGGGCAGACTTGATTCTGAAGACCCAAGTGTATTTTTCACTATAAAACTAATTGAATCAGCAGTTGACCAGGGTTTAATTAGAAACCTTAAATGCGGGTAGAGGGATGGCAGGTGGGGACCTGTGGCCTTGAGGCCAAATGTGGCCTTCTACGTCCTTGGGTGCAGTCTTTTATCCGACTCCAAGTTTTTCAGAACAAATTCTTTTGTTAAGGGGATTTGTTCTGTGAAGTTTGGATTCAGGCAAATGGTCACTCTTGAGGACCTAGAGGGCCACATGTGGCTTTGAGGCCACAGGTGCCCCATCCCTGCTCTAAACCAAGTAGCTCTTAAGCATAACACTAGAAGAGACAAATGACCTCCTAGATGGTGGTCCTACTGCCAGGAAGATACAAGGATATGGCCAACCCTTGGAGGGTTTCATATCCCATGTTGCTGTGGTTCAGTGGTCTTTAATCATATCCAATCCAACTTTTTGTCCATTTGGTGTTTCCTGGGCAAATATACTGGAGTAGTTTGCCATTTCATTCTCTAGCTCATTTTACAGATGAGGAAACTGTGGTAAACAGGCTGAAGTGACTTGCCCAGGGTCACATAGCTAGTAAATCTCTGAGGCTAGGTTTGAATTCAGGAAGATGAGTCTTCCTGACTCCAGGCCCCTGAGCTCTGTGCACTCTGGCACCCCCTAGTTGCCCTTTGTGTCTTCATATCTAAGCACACAATCTTTAGAGAAGGAAAAGAAATAATTTCTAGCTTAGAAACCAGAGCTGGTTAACAGAACAGATTTAGGTCAGATTTATAGACTTCCTTTAAACACACGCGCGCACACACACACACACACACACACACACACACACACACACACAAACACACACACACACACACACACACACACACACACACACACACACACACACACACACACACACACACACACACACACACACACACACACACACACACACACACACACACACACACACCCAAACCAGAGGAAATAGATGATTCTTGGCTGCTAAGATGAAAGAGGAAGCAGATAATACCTACCAAAAGGGTGGTGAGTCTCTCAGAGTAGAACAAGATGGAGTTAAAAGCCAGGGGATGATTTATGAAGAGGAGAGCCTGGCCCATCCAGTTAAGGCAATGTAGCAGAAGGTAGAATGACAAAGTTATTATTTTCCATGGGATTTTTCAGGCTTGGAGGAAGCCACAGCCCACTGCCCATACAAGTGAAAAGCTATTTCTGAAGAAGTAAAGATGTTATTAAAAATGACTGTGGTAGAATGGATATATTTGGATTTGGATAAGGATATAGAAAGACCAGGATAATAGACTATATTGCACAAATGAAGAGGATATTGGTTAGGGCAGGCCCAAACAGTGATAAAACAGTGTTCATCTCCCTTTTGGGAGTAGAAGAGATTGCAGAACATGTCATAACATCCCTAGCACTAAATGAGGATATTAGCTGAGAAGCTACATATGCACTCCCCTTGGAACAGAGGGTCTACCTAAGGCTAAGTGATAATGACTTCAGGGACAAGATAGGGATGATAGCATTAATAACTTTAGGGAATAGGGAACTATTGATCAAAGGCAAAATAGGCCCCTAAATGAATTGGTGCTGTGAGAGGGGAAAGAGAGGCTAACCAAAGACACAGGAGGATACCCATTACAGTGACAGAAGGAACATCATTGTTAGACTGAGAAATAAGGGAGCTTTCCAGTCTCTGACCCCAAATACAGGTCAATCAGGCTAAAGCTAATATTTAAGCCCCGATGGGGCTTAATTTTGGAAGCTATTGCCCCTACTAATAATTTGGCGTGATAATGATTACGACCACCACATCTTGTCTCTATTAGACACCGGCTCACAAGTAATTAGATACAGTAAGAGAAAATGAGATACCATATAGTAACTAGATACGTAAGAGAAAAGTGGAAAAAAAAACACATCAAAACAACATCTGGATATATGATTTCAGGGACCCCAGGATGGGAAGTGGAAAGAAAACTGAAAGCTACAGCTTGATCAGAGGAATTGTGTAGAATAATGGCCATCCTACACTCACATGAGGCCATCATTGGGTTGGATCAACTGAGCAACGCTTGGCCATCTGGACTCTTCCTACTTTCCCATTTTTCTTAGGCTCTCCTCTCTTCTTTGTACTCTTTGAGCCGGCTCTTTTGAACAAGACACTCCATCTGTTGACTCCAGGTATTTTCTCTGACAGTCCTCCATGCCTGGAATGCTCTGTCTCATCTCTACCTCCTGGCTTCCTCAGAATCCCAACTAAAATCCCATCGTCTATGGGAAGGTTTATCCAATCCTTCTTAATTCTAGTGCCCTCTCTGTGTCAATTAATTCTAATTTATCCTTCATATGTCTCATTTGCACATAGTTGTTTGCATGTCTCCCCTATTAGATTGTGAGCTCCTCCAGGGTAAGGACAGTTTTCACCTTTCTTTGCTTCCTCAGTATTTGGCACATTGTTGTCATTCAGTCATTTTTTAGTCCTGTCTTCATGACCTCATTTCAGGTTTTTGTGGCAAAGATACTGGAGTACTTTGCCATTTCCTTCTCCAGATCATTTTACAGATGGGGAAACTGAGGGAAACAGGTTAAGTAACTTGCCGAGGTTCACACAGATAGTAATAGTCTGAGGCCAGATTGTAACTCAGGGTGGTAAGTTTTTCTGTCTCCAGGCCGGGCAGTCTATCTACTGTGCCACCTAGCTGTCTGACCTGGCACATAGTAGATGTTAAACCTAAATGTTTATTGATTGACTACAAGATCACCTTTCATGTACACTGTATATATCTTGCATGGACAAGTTTTTGGCCTCTTATTTCCCTCATTATAATATGAGCTCTCTGAGAGCAGGAACTATGTATTTACCTTTTGTGTATGGCAGTGAGGTGGCAGTGAATAGAATGCCAGGTTTGACATTAGGCGGACTCATCTTCTTGAGTTCAAATCTGGTCTCAGATACTTCCTAGCTGTATGATCGTGGGCAAGTCACTTAACACTGCTTGCCTCAGTTTCCTCATCTGTAAAATGAGCTGAGCAGGAAATGACAAAACCACTCCAATATCTTTTTTACCAAGAAAACTCCAAAGGGGGTCATGGAAAGTTGGACATGACTGAAAATGACTAAATTTATCAGAGTGACTAGAACAGTAAGTACTTAATAACGATTGTTGTGTTAACCCATTGACTGTTGCAGAACAGAGAGTTATAGGACCAGTGGTCAGGGTGAAGGTGGGGCCAGGGTGGAGGAGCTGGAAGCAGCCCTTTCCTTCAGGGTGGTACTGAGCTAGTGATGATGCTAGGGAAGTACCATACTGAGGTGGAAGGTGGGTACCAAGGGGAGGTCCAGGAAGGGGGTGGCAGCATTGAGGTTCTACCCCCCTGGTAATCTCCACCTCCCAACTTGCTGCTTGAAGAAATACTAGCTCAGGGTCTGAGAGAGTTAGGAGTAAGATCCCCACTCAGAAGCCCCCTCATTCCACCTGTCTTTCATCTCTGTTTGCCCAGAAGGCCCAAGACCAAACCAGGTTGGCAGGACCTCTCTTCTCTAGCCTCTCCCAGAGGGAAGGGGGACAATCTCTCAGGTCAGTCCCAGCACCACAGCATACCAGGAGTGATCAGCTAGCTAAATGTGAGGAAGGTTTCTTGCCCCACTCTTCCTAACAAGGAGAGAACCATTTTTCCCCTGTGAGCTAGAAAGCATGATGTCAGACTGGATAAAAGGGAAGGAAGAGAATTGTTTAAAGTGGGGGAGCCTTCAGGTTCGTGAAAGGAAGGAAGCCTGAGTGAATAAGAGGATGGTGACCGGTAAGAGGAAGTTGTAACTGGGGCAGGATTTCATGGAAAAATAACGAGAAAGGACGTAAATAATGCAAACACATTCCTCTTTTATTCATTCTCTTGTTTGTTTACTTCCTTTTTCAGCCAGTTTCTTTGTTTTCTCAGAATAAGGGCAGAAAATATTTATGGGAAGAGGAGAAGACATCAATCCATGCACACTTCTAGGCTGCTGAGGGTAAGGGTGCAAGTGGCACATAGTAGGTGCTTACTAAAGAGTTTCTGATTGGTCTATTGACCACAGAACTGGGATACATTGAGATCAGGCTTGAGGCTACTCCAATGTTCAAATTCTTGGTGCCTGATGTTCAGTGTCAATGAGACCTTAGAGTCTGTCCTGTGATTGAAATTATGGTCTACAAAGGGGAAGCAGAGGCAGAGCTGGGGAGACATGGGACCCACTAGGATGCTTACTGGACGGCCAAAGGGGCATAGAGGATGGATTCCCCTGGTGGGAATGGAGGAAGGTGCTCAAGGTGCTGACTGGAAGTCTTGTGGGTCAGGTGGGCATAGGTCACTTAGGGTCTTCCACCTTTTGGAGGGGAAGGGAGAAAAGATGGGACATGAGCCAAATAAGTAAGGATAGTAATGAAGAGAGCACAGATGTCTGCTACACTCAACTCCTCTGGCTCTTTGTCCTGTGACCAGTCACCTGCTCCCAGACCTCAGCCCTGGATTACTGCCACCATCCTTATTCACCCCTTTCCACTCATGTGCTTCTGAAGTTAGCTGGAGGAAGTTCCACAGTTATGCAGACTGGACACATGATATGTTCATTGTATCCAACCAAAGCTGGGATGTCACTCCAGTAAGACAGTCTTTTAATTCCTTTTGGCTGATTCCAGATTTCACTCTCTGCAGCTCTTTCAAATCTTCTCTCCCTTCCTCAAGTCCCCTACACTTCCTCCCTTCCTCACCCTACCCCCATCCTGCCCCCACCCCACCCCCAGTTGTGGAGCTCCCCTCTCACTTCACCTTGTAAGATCCTTCTCCCATCCTCTTTACCTTGAAATCCCTGGACCTCCTCCTCCTTTCTCCAGTCATTGACACAGAAGGGACCCTTTTACTTGGTGGGGCTCTCTTCCACAGCTGCCCTTGATTCTATGTCTTCCCATTTTCTCTGGCAGATCATATCCTTGAGCACCCTTTCTTCCTCCCCAAAGAATCATCAACCTCTCTGTTTACTGGTTCCTTCCAAGCTTTCTTCAAACAGACCCATATTTGTTCCAATCCTTGAAAAACCTTCCCTGTCTTTCTCTCCCTTTGTCTTCATTGTCATTTCTACAATGATGACTTATGAACTATATAATTAGCCAAAGTCTCTCCCCTGGACTTCATTCCCCGGTCAGTCCATCAGTCATCAAAGATTTGTTAAGCCACTTACTGTGTTCATTGGCTAAAAGCTGGGGACATCAAAAATGGCAAAGTCAGCCCCTGACCTTCAGGAGGTCAAATTCTAGTGAAGGAGATAGCATCTGAAATATTGGGCAAATACAAAAGAATGGACAGAAGGTGACCTGAGAGAGGAGATGGCATCTGAAAGAGCTAAGAAAGGCCTCTTGTATGAAGCAATGGTTTGCACCTTGATTTTGAAAGACAGATGAGGAATCTGCATTTTATCCTATGGATAACAGAGAACCCGTGAAAGTTCTTGAGTGGGGGAGAGGTCCGGTGCCAATCTGTGCTCTAGGAAGATCAGTCTGGCAGGATGAGTTAAAGGGGTTAGGCATGACCAACAAGATGGAAGACTAGTGCTAGACATTTTCTCTGAAACTCATGACCTCTCTGACTTCTCCAAGATATGAGTTATGTGCCAAAGATACAGCACTTTCAGTTGTCTCCATGATCTAGAACGCCAAGAGCCCAAACAAGGTAAAAACATTGAACTAATAGCAGAGAAGGCGGAAATCCCTAATGTGAGCTCACTCAGCTCTTCCAGTGTCTACTATGTAGCAGACCTGTACACCTGCAATAGAACTTAACTCTGCACTCTGACTCCCCTCCATACCTCTCCCCCTCCATGCTCCCAGAGCCTTGGAGATCCACATGGCAGAAATATACTTAGGTAGCATTTAGGGTACTAGGCCAGAGAACTGAGGAGCAGAGGTAATGAGGCAGGACATGTATGAGGGGGAGAGGTTATGTGGCACTCTACTAAGCCTGAGGGAAATAGTCCAGCTGGGATCCATTCTGCCACCCCTAGACATCAGTTGGTAAGCCATGAATTGCCTGGTATGTGATGAGATTGAGATGCTTTGACATCCACCCCTTAGGGAAACCACCATCAATGGAGAGGGAGTTAGAGTAATTGGGGAAAATATATGAGAAAAAACTTGAAACTACCAAAGATCTCAGGAGGAATAACCTTGAGCGTAAGAAGACAAACCAACAGTGAAGATACTGATGGCAGAAGGGGAAATAGCATCCAGGTCAAGTTAGAGAATTCTACTATCTATGAATAAATACTAAGGGACAAAACAAAATGAATCAGTGATGAGGCAGAGGACGCTGTGGCTTCCCAAGAGAGCCCAGAACTGCACAATGGTGTTGCTGAATGGATACAAGAGAAAGGAGAATTGTGAGAGAAGAGTTTATGGCCTGAAGAGGATAAATAAAAAAACAGAATAGAAAAAACTTGAATCCACAGTGTTAAGTGTTGTCAAAGAAACAAAAGAGAAAATGTGATTGGGAATGGACCAAAATGGAAGTACAGGACAATCTGGGAGAGGAGAAGCAAAAAGTAGCAACATTAAAAGAAAGCAAGATCTCCAAACAATCAAAACACATTGACCTCAAAGACAGGATGGATAAAGACAACTTAAGGATTACAGGTCTTTCTGAAGAACAAGACAAATCAGAAAACCTAAACACCATCATGCAAGAAAATATACAAGAAAACTGCCTAGAATTTCTGAAAACAGAAGATAAAGAGCCAATTAAAAAATTCATAGATCTTTTCCAGAAAAAAACCGAGACTGCAAACTCCAAGACACATAGTAGTTAAGTTAAACAATCCCATTGAGAAATAAATGGATTCTGCAAGTAACCAAAAGTAGACCTTCAAATGTAAAGTAAAGTTAAATAACACAAGATTATTCTGTACCCACCAGAAACCACAAGAAGCAGTGGAATAATGTGTTCTAAAAAGGAAAGGAGTTAAAGATGCAGTATAAGGTATCCTACCCTGAAAATCTGAGTCTAACCACAAATGAAAAAAGGATGAATATTCTATAGAAAAGAGGTACTTAAAACATTCCTGGAAAGAAAACCAGACCTGAAGAAGTTATTTGATTCTCAAATATCCCATAAGACAGAAATACAAAAATGGCACACAAATACAACAACTGAGGAAACAATAATAATAGCAGAGAGACCATTAAGATATTTCTTTCTAAAATTACATTAGAAGACAAGGGTGAAGGCAGAAGTTAAATAGAAGTGATGGTGGAGAAACAGTCCTGAAGTGTCACAGTCTAGACTTCACTGCATCCTTCCTACAGGTGAATCCATGCTTTTTGTGGTATTAATTTTGGAGTAGGTTGGACAGGGTAGGGACTGCAGATAGAGATAGTCCAGGTGAGAGGGGTGTAGGACCTGCACAAGGGAGGTGAGCATTGTGGGAGATTTCCACATAAGGTGCTAACTTATAAGCATCTACAGGACCTGGTAGAGTAAGTGCCATGGCCATATCTATGTTGTTGAGTTGGATCAATAGACTCACCAGAGCACTGGGCTTCCTGTGCTCATCCATCTGGAAATCCTTCACAGTTGCATCAGGAGGCCAAAGCAGAAGGGATGAAAGAGTAGGATCTTGGCTCTTCTTAGGCCCAGAAATAACCCTCCAATGCCCCAGGCCATGCTACCCCTGACATGATTCCCTGCCACTTACATGGGGACTCTGGAGAAACATCCTCAGTCTGGCTGCAGCTGTGGAAGAAGATGGGAAAATGAGGAAAGAGGAGGGAGATTGGCGGGGAGAGGTTCAGTAGGAATCAGGGTGTTTCTGGGGCCCTACCTCCTGAGGGTCTCTTCAACACCTGCTTCTTTGCCTCCAGACCCTGCAAAGATAACTGGAGATCAGGCTCTGTGCCCCACCAAGACCTCAGACCAAGTGACCCTCAGCCCCAAGGACTCACGGAGCCTGTTCTGATGTTGGTGATAGTGCTGAAGGAGGAGGACAAGGAGGAAGAGGAGGAAAAGCAGGGTAAGGAGTGCTGAGATGCCTATCAGGATGCTTGCTTGAAGTCTGGGAAGACCTGAAAAAGCCAAGGGGGAAGATCAAGGGAAAGTGAAGTTGAAGGGGCTGTGTCAGCACCATCCTGGTCCTTGGGGCCCCCAGCATGAATGGGGCTGAAGGATAAGCTCTGTCCTCAGGGAATCCCCAGTCTGAGGGATAATTCAGATCCTTGGAAAGCATGTCCAGGGTTTGAAGGATGTGGGGGGCGGGGAAAGGAGAAGGCCCAGGAGGTTGTGACAGAGCAGGGACATGTGGGGGTACTGATGACCTTGGAGCTGGCAGGAGGCAGCACTCCATCCTCACTTAGCATCTCACCCCCTGCCTCCTTCCCTTCAACACTGAAGTTCCATTCATTACTTACCAAATAGCATGTCTGGAGGTTCTGGCCTTGCACCAGATGTCCCTGGGACTTGGGAAGTAACAGAATTAGGAACTGAGCAGGGAAAGTTCAGAGAGGTCCTGGGATAGGACCATAGAGGCCTGGGTTCAAGACCTGCCTGTGCCTTTACTCAATGGCTGTGAGATATGGGGGCCTACTTAGGTTTAAACTTCTTGATGTCCTTTGACCATTGACATTAGATGGTTCTGTGTTCCCTAGGACTTCTTTCCTCTGTCTCTGCCTGGGCTTCTGGAGAACAAGGAGAAAGTGAGGAAGGCCACCTCAGCTCTGTCCCTCCTTTCTCTAGGGACCTCCCCAGTCTCCAGGTAGCTAGATCCTCCTCCTTTCTTAGGGCCTCCTCAGGCTCCCCATGAAAGGAGCAAAGAGGGCCAGGTAACACCATGTGGGACCACAGTCACTTGGTGTTGAAAGTCTTCTCTACCTTCTTCACAGTCTTCCATAAGGGAGCATTTGAGGGGTGTGGAGGGAGCTTCAAAGGCCAGTCAGTGTGGAGCAATGGGGTTCTGTGGGAAGCCTCCACTTCTGCGGGTGCTGGGGAGGGGCTTCCCTCTCCACTTTCCTTTGCAGGCCTTTCCCTCTACTTCTCCCTCCCTCCTGCCCCAAGCCTCTGTCAGGGTGGGGGTCTCTCCCATTAGAATAGGGAGCAGGGCCTGGTTCTATCTTCCTTCGTATCCCCACGACTTTAGCATGGTGCTTGGCACCCAGTAAGTGAAATATTGGTTGTTTTTTGTTTGCAGGTCAACCCTTAAGTTTTCACAAGAATTCTGAAGCAAAAATTCCCCAAGGAAGGGGACAGGAAACCAGAGGGGCTGGGGCTTCCTGGTTGCACTGTTATATGGTCTGCATCAGGGATGGGGAGGAGAAGCCCCATTGTAGAAATTCTGTGCCTTGTTCTTCTAAGTTTAGGTCCCTCTGGGACCCAGGATCTCCCCTCCCCAGACGTCCTGGGCCCCAAGCTGCTGGACCAGTGTGGAGGGGTGGGAGACATGGAGAAGAAAAAGGGATCAGACTGGGGACTGCCTCACCTGTGACATTGAGCTCCAAGGGGTCCCTGCAACTGGACCACAGATAGGGATATTGACTGTGAAATACATAGCATCAGTAAACGCCCCCATGAGCAGCAGTCACAGCTGGGATGGAGAAGTGGGGCTGAGACACCTTGTTCAGAAGCAGAGAAGTGTTGACTCCTCCCTCCTCAGAGAAGACAAACCTGTCATAGCTCTGCTTCTCCTGACAAAGGAGGGTCACGTTCTGTCCCAGGACCACTCCTTGGTTTGGTACCACTGACAGCGAAGGCTTGCTGAATAGACCTAGATGCAAGGTTTTATGCTTAAAATTCATGCTTATTTTCTCATTGGATTTTGATATGCATGGGTGGAGCTGAAACAAACTAAAAGCCATATATTATTAATGTGGGGTTTATAATTTTGCAGCCAGGTGGATAGAGCACCACTTCTGGTGCCAGAAGACCAGAGTTCAAATTTGGTCTTACTTACTAACTGTGTGACCCTAGGTGAGTCACTTATCCTTCGTTGCCCTCAGTTTCCAGTCTGTAAAAAAAAGGGGGGGGGATAATAATAGAACCTACTACCCAGTATTCGTTTGCGTGTATCTCAGAGGCATGACTTGAGCCTGGGTCTTCCTGACCACTATGTATGAGATCAAAATGGTAAGACTCTTTGGCATCTGGTTTTCTCTTACAGCTATTGTCTTTCTGGGCAGCTAGGTGGCGCCATAGTGCTGGCCCTGGAGTCAGAAAGGGTCATCTTCCTGAGTTCAAATCCAGCCTCAGACACTGGGGCACTGGGTCAGAGGATCCTGCCCTCCAGCTCTGAAAAATATCTAAATACACTGAGGTGAGATTTTACTTTGGGGCTTACTCATTGGAAGTGTTTGTTTGGCCAGACAAGACTCTGAGCAGCCTAAGGAGCCCCCTGACTTTGAAAACCCAGAGGTTGGTGCTTCTCTCTCTGGTAACTATGTACGTATTGCTTATGGTCAGACAGTTGGAAGCCCTGTCTGTTGATCTTTATTTCTCTGTTTGTATTTTTCTCTGAAGTTCAGGATGCTGACTTTTCCCCCTTAACTAGTGAAAGGTATATGTGCTTGATTAAAATCATTGTTGACCCCTCAAAAGCTGCTTTCCTTTTAGAAAACAGATCTAAGAGCCTGTACAGCAGATCCTCCTGTGTATGCTGGGCCCTTGATGCTACACCTGTCCATGGCTTGTTTGGACATAGTTGTCTGCTCGTTGTCCTCTGCATTATACTAGGTGTTCCCTGAGAGGAGAATCTGTCTTTTGCCTTCTTTTGTATTTGCAAAGATTAGCACTGTCTGACACATATAGTAGGTGCTTAATAAATGCTTGTTGACTGACAGGAGAACCAAGAATGATAGAGCAGCCTCTGCTCCTGTCTCTAGTCTCCTCTGTGAGTAGCAGGGGGACCAGTGGGTCTGTCCTCCTCTCCCTCTCCAATATAAAGGCCATGATTGTGGACTGGGAGGCACTCCATTTACTCTTCCCTAGGAAGCTCAGGCTGAGATCCTCAACAGAATCAACAGATCTCTGTTCTGACTCCTCTCTGGCCCCAGGATTCACTGCGAACCCATGAGAAAAGACTCAGCTAAGGAGCCAGAGGAGGGGAGTGGGACAGAGGGCTGGAGAGAGACAAGGAGAGGGCAGAAGCATGGTTATAACATCCCAGGACACAGACTGGGGCACAGGAAGGCTCCAGGGTCCTCAGAATCTACCTGCCCAGTCAGTTCCAGGGATATTCTCCCCAGTCTTCCTCTCCCTGATTACCCTAGATGGCTAACCCTCCTCTACTGGTTGGAGTGCTCCCTCCAAATCTCCTGTGCAGCTCTGTCTCCCCCAACACACATACAGACACACACATACACAGACATACATGTACATACATATACACATGTACACATGCACATGTACACACATACACAGGGTGCGCACACACATGCATGTGTGCATACCTACAGGCACCTTCCTAGGCTGGCCTTGGGGACAGGACAGAAGATTGGGGAAGGGTTGACGGATCTCCTGTGGACCCAGACCCCACACTGACTGGTACTGGGGGGATCCTGGCTCACCTGTCATCACCAGCTCCAGTGGCTCACTGTTCTCTGACAAGACAGACTGGATCTCATAGAGGCAGTAGTAACTCCCAGCCCTGGCCTCCGTCATAGAGGGGATGAAGAATTCTGCCTCTATCCCAGCTCCAACCTCATCCTGGAACCAAGATGCTCCTTTCCTCAGATGATACCAAGTAGCCCTAGGATGTCCCTTGCACTTGAGGGCAACAGGTGTCCCCTTGGGGATCAGAGGACCTGAGTCAACCTTGAGGATGGGTCTGAGGAATGTCTCTGGAAGAGAATCAGAGCCCAGAGGTCCAGGGGGTCCTCTCTCCCTAACCCCAGTCTCTCCCCCGACAGACACCCCCATTAGCCTCACCTGGGCTCCCACATCCTCCCTTCCCAGCCAGCCAGCCTGTGTCAAATAAGGTTCAAATGCAGAAGGGCTTGGGATGGGGAGAGGGGCTCACCTTCCTGTGCCTTGATCCTTTGGCTCATGCACAGTCCTGTTGGAGAAGACCCCCATTAGATATGGCTTCCTACTTCCTTCCTATCTAGCTCTAGAGATGAAAGAAAAAGGAAACCAGACTTGGGAGCCAGAGACCAGACTGAGGGGGTTAGGGAGACTATAGGAGACCTGGATCCTGCCCCCCACTCACTGGGACCTCTGGAAAATCAGTTCTCCCCTGAATCTCAGTTTCTCCCTTTGTAAAAGATGTGCATGGACTGGGGAATGGCCACTGTGACCTGTAATAACACTATAAAAGCTACAAGAGCTCCTGTCCCTGGAGCCTTCTTGGATCTCCCTGTAAAACCACTGTAAAAGCTACAGGAGCCCCTATCTCTGAAGTTCTTGGATCTCCCTCACCAGGACTCACCAAAGCACAGTAGGGCAATAGCTGTGGGGCCCATGGTGGCTCCAGCTCTGGAGAAAAGGCCAGGCAGAGGCAGCAACAGAGAATCCTACTGGGGCCAGCCCAGCAATGTTTCCTAATCCCAAACCATTCTAAGAAAGGGAACTAGCAACTTCTTCTTTCTTGTGAATTCCAGTTTGAAGGAGGGTGAGTATTGGGGGAGGGGATAGTCAGATGTATGAAGGAAGCCCAGGGACATGCAGGTGCACACAGACTCTGGGGTCAAAATTGTCAACCTGAAAATTTGGTTAAGTGAGGTAAACAGGCTAAGAGATATATAAATTCATATTGTTTTATTCCCTTAAAGCTAGCAGAATGCATGAACACATGGAGCCAAATAAAAGCTGACTGTCTGATAAAAAGAATGTAAAGGCTTAATTTAGAACAATCCCCAACTCAGGATCTCTATGTCACTCAAATTTATGATCTCCATATATGTTTAATCATAGAATGAGAAAGGAATTTTCTTAACTGAATAGAGGGTAAACATAATAAGATAGGAGAGTTGACCAAGTGTCAACTGAAATTACAACTCAGGATCTCTGCGTCTCCTTTAGCATTAACATGACATAGCATAGTGTATGTCCATAAAACATTAAGATAAGAAAAATCCCGTTATTCAAGATAGTGTCTTGGGTTAAGGTGCCTCATCCTTAGTGGCTATAAACAGAGGAAAATGCTCTTAGTCGGCTCCATGTGGCCTTGTTGACACAGAAAGAGGCATTCTCTGATTTACAACAAAGAAGGAACTATCTACTGGTTGATTAGTTTAGGCTCTGACCCTTAGTGAGGCTCAAATGAGCAGGAGCAGATCAGGAAGGGGGTCAGAACGAAGGAGTTTAAGAGGAGAGGGGAGAGTTGGGTAAGGTGTTGTTTAGTCATCTGAGTCATTTCTGACTCTCTGTGATCCCATTTGAGGTTTTCTTAGCAAAGATCCTGGAGTAATTTGCCATTTCCTTCTCCAGCTCATTTTACAGATGAGGAAACTGAGGTCAAATTGAGGCATAAGTGACTTGTCCAGGGTCTTGAATAGCTAGTAAGTGCCGGAGGCCAGATTTGAACTCAGGAAGATGTGTCTTCCTGACTCTAGGCCCAGCTCTCTGTGCACCCATGGCACTCATTAGCCTTGGGAAAGGAGTGGTCATAGGCCATATAAAGTTGACCTTAGTGGGTCTGATCTTTAAGGCTGATTAAAAGGAGAGAAAGGACAGAAGTATAAGGACCAGGGGGACCCCAAGAACAGGGACGGGGCAGTGGGAGGAGATAGATGCCAACATTGATCTGTGCTCCCAAAGTCTTTTCTTTCACTCACTTTCTTCTTTCTAAAAACTGGGAGGGAGGAAGAAGAGGGAAGATTATGGGAGGCGGCAATGAACATTCTTAGAAACAAGGATTACAGAGCAAATCCAACAAGGTGGTTTGTGGGGGTGGGGGAGGGGCCCCAAGGAGACTTTAGCAAAGGCTCAGGTCAAGAGCAATGGGTATTTATGAAGCACCTACTGTGTGTCAGGAACTATGCTAAGCCTGGGACACAGAGAGAGGCAAAAGACAGCCTCTGCCCTCAGGAGGAGAGAACCAGCAAACCAATGTGCTCATACCAGCTCCAGAGTCCAAACTGGCAATTAATGAAGAGAAGGAAAGTGCTAGGACAAAGAGGAGTCAGCAAGGAAAGACGTCCTGTAGAAGGTGGAATTTTAACCTGACCTTGAAGGAGCCAGGAATCCAAGGGGTACAGATGAGCAGGGAGGACTATTAGGGCATGTGGGATACTGATGAAAGGGCTTTGGGAGATGGAGTGTCTTGGGCAAAGGATAGCAAAGAGGCCATTGTCCCTGGAGCAAGGAGCATGTGGCTGGTGGGACTAAGGAAGAAGACTGGAAAGGGAGGATGGGACTGGTGTAAGTCAAAAAGTGGGCTTTATCTTGGAGTGAATAGGAAACCACTGGAATTTACTGCATACATTTACCACATGGTGGGGTTGGGAGGGACACAGGAACCTGTGATTTGGGAGGATCCCTTTGGCAGCTGAATGGAGGTTGCCTGTAGTAGGGAGTGGGCAGGCAGATCCTCGGCCACCCCCAGACATTGCTATAGTCCATGCTGGGAATGACGCAGCCTGCACTAGAGTGGGCACAGCTCGAATGAGAGAAAGGGCATACCTAAGAGATGTTACAAAGGTAAAATCCACAGGGGTGGGGTGGAGGGTTAGAGTGAGCAGTCAAGAACTAGATTTCCAGTCTGGGTGATAGGCAGGTGGGGAGGGTAATATAAGAACACAGGATGAGAGAAAGGTTAGGGCTGGCCAAATAGATCTGAGTCACCCGCTTAGAGGTGATAAAAGAGAATGCACACAAAGGGAAATAATCTAAAGGGAGAAGAGAACCTAGGACAAAGGAGGCCCCAGGCTCAGGGGTTCAGGACTCCCACATTGAGTGGGTCTGACCTGGATGGAGAACCAGAAGAGGAGTTTGAGAAGGTCAGGTCATATAGTGTATCAGCAAGGACCCTGACATACACAGGAGAGCCTGATGTACAGGTTCTTAAATCTACTTTTTTAAAAAGAAAGGCAACTTTGGAGGTGTCAACAATCACTTTAATCAAGCAGATACACATTATTCACTTAGTTCAGGAGGAAAATTCAGCACCCTGAACTTCAAAGAAAATACAGAGAAATAAAGATCAACAGACAGGGCTTCCAGTTGCCTGATTATAAGCAATACATATATCACAGATCAATAGACAGATCCAACTGTCTCATCATACATACATAGTTACCAGAGAGAGAAGCACCAACATCTGGGTTTTCAAAGCCAGGGGGAGGGTGTGTGGATCTCCCCTAATTAGACTTCCCTTAATGGGCAGGGCCATCAATGGATGTGGAAGATCTTTAACTCTCTAATTAACATTCCACCTAGGTAGGAGGAGAACCAGAAGAGAGCAGTGTCTAGAAAACAGAGAGGAAAAATGATCAATTATCAGTCAAAGGGTGATTGACAATGTCACAGGGCCCAAAGAGGGATGAGGAATGAGGAAAAGTCATTAGATTTGTCAACTCACTGGTAGCTTAGAGAAAGCATTTTCGGTTGAACGATGATGTCAGAAGCCCAACTATAAAGAGAGAAAAGGAAAGAGGTACTGGTTGTTATCTCATTTGGTCCTGACCTACCTGAGGTTGGTGCTAGTATTGTCCCCATTTTGCAGATGAGGGAACTGAGGCAGTGACTTGCCCAGAGTTGCACAGATAATGAGTGTCTGAGATCAAATTTGAATTCAGGTCTTCCTGACTCAAAGTATAGTACTTTGTGCATTATGGCGCCACCTAGGTGCACCTCTTTAATTTCTGATATTTTTCTACCATGAAAAGACAGTTTTGTACATAGAGGTCCATTTTGTCCTTCTTTGCTCTCTTTGGAGGATAAGCCTAGTAGTGGTTTGGCTAAGTTAAAGAGTATTCATAGTTTAGTAGCTTTTTGGTCAGAATTGAGACAATATACAGTTCTACCAATAATGCATTAGTGTGCCTGTTTCCCTGAAGCCCCTCCATTTTCATGGCTGATCTTTGGAGGTGGAACTTCAAGGTTGCTTTAATTTTTATTTCTCTAATTATTCATGATTTAGAGTATTTTTCCCCTATCTATAAGTATCTCAGATATCTTCCTTTGAAAACTTCATCTTCATATACCTTGACCATTTATCCGTTGTATAATGGCTTCGATATCTTTGAAAAAATAAAATTGGCCTACCTTACATAGCAGATATTGCTCCTACCACAGAAGAGTTTCCATTAAAATCTTCCTAAGACAAATTTGATCCTGATATCTAAACCATGAAGAGATAAAAGAGAAAAAGAAATCTATAGTCCCTATTGATACAAATATTGAAAACAATGTGAGCAAAGAGCCTATAGCAGCATTCTTAGACTATAAACTTTGATCAGGTTGGGTTTGTTCCAGAAATGCAGGATTGTTTCAATACTGTGAAAACTATCAACATAATTAACCATCTTAGTCATTTTTAAAATTCTATAATTGTATCAACAGATATAAGGAGCACACCTGGGTTCTTTTTTTTGGCATAGAGAACCTCCCTAAGTGAGGAAATTGCTTCTAGCAGTACAAATCAGCACCTATACTCTACACTCTAAAGCACTCTACACTCTACTTCAGCTTACACTCTTGGAAAGTAGCCTGAGGTGCTGAGGATTTAAGTGACTTGCCCAAAGTGGTACAATCAATGTGTTTCAGAAGCAGGATCTGATTTAAGTTCTTATTGTTGGGTGGATGTCTCCCAAAGGTCTGTCTTGGGTCTTCTCCTTCTAGATTACTTCCCTTGGGGATCTCATCAGCTGTCATGGATTCAATGACCATCTCTAGGCTGGTGATTCTCAAGTCAACCTTTCCTGCCTTAAACTGTCTGTTGACATCCAGTCTCTTATCTTCCTCTCCTTACTATCTCAAGATGGTTGTTCTGTCCTCATCTGAAACTGAACAAGCCAAAGGCTGAATTCTTTCTCTGTCCTCCTAACCCCTCTCTCTTCCTAATGTCTCTATTATTGTATCAATGACACCACCATCTTCACAGTTACTTGGACTCACAACTCAGTGTCATCCTTGACTCCTCTCTCTCTCTCCCCACCCCCATCCAATCTGTTGACAAGTCCTGTGAATTCTGCCTTCACAATATTTCTTTTATATGCCCTCTGCCACCTCTCTGGTGCAGGCTCTCATCACCTCACACCTTAATTACTGCATTGACTTGCTGCTGGGTCTGCCTGTTTCAAGTGTCTCCTCATTCTAGCCTATAGTCCAGTTGGCTGTCAAAGTAATCTTCCTAAATATCATATCTGACCATCCTCCCCCACCCATGTCTATGTCCCTCTAAATTTCTGTCTCTGTCTCTCTCCTCTCTCTCTCTGTTCCTGTCTCTGTCTCTCTCATTTCTCTATCTCCTCCCCTCCCTTTCCTTCAGGCCTTGACAATAAAGTGATTCTTTTCTCTGTCGAGGCTAACTAACCCTTCCACTGCCCTAGTGCTGGCAGGCACCATTCTCTTTCCTTTGCTGAAAATCACTCGATTTGTCCCTCTTTGGTCTTCTGTGGGGTCCTCTCCCGTTTTCTGGGATCTTTCCAGTACCACATACTCGGGCTCTGCAGTCAGCAAGTTCTTGCAGGATCCAAGGATAGAACTGATTTGGGTTACGTGATTTGAGTTCATCCAGGGCATCGAGGGTTTCTCTTACAGTCAGATAAATTTATCTTGACTATTAAATTTCTGTTAGCTGTTCAGGTGTTTCCAGTCAGAAGGTCAGTTGTTGTCCTTGGTCAAGAAAATGGAAACAAAAAGAAAAATGAGCCCCTGTCCATTTCTGTTGTCCTTGGTCATTGTCCTGACTCCCCCTCCCCCTAACAAACATCATCTTATGCTTCTCATCCTTCCCATAGATAGGATGTTCTGGTTGGTCCTTCCTCCCTAGGCCAGTCTCAATTCCTTCTGAGCTTTGGCATTCTTGCCATTGTTTTAACAAGGCTGTTCTGCCTTCTTTTTCTCCCATTCACCTCCCTCCCCCCATTTATTGTTTCCTTCTTCTGGATGGTTCTTTTAAAAATTGGTTTACATGGTGAGTTCTCTGTGTATCCATTGGTCTCTTCAGACAAATCCCATGTTTCCTCTTCACTGGAACTATTTCTCTTTGTGCCTGCAGATTTCATTCCTAATCATCTTCCATACTTCCTGGACTGGCTTCCTCTGGAGTATTTTAGTCTGTGGGATCCTACCTATCTTTTTTGGGGGGGCTATGGGGATGGAGACTAGGTGGTGCAGTGGATAGAGCCCTGGACCTTCATTCAGGAAGACTCATCTACCTGAATTCAAATCTAGCCTTAGATACTTATTATTTGTATGACCCTGGGCGAGTCACTGAACTCTGTTGGCTTCAGTTTTCTCATCTATAAAATGAGCTGGAGAAGGAAATGGAAAACCATTCTAGTATCTGTGCCATGAAAACTCCATATGGAGTCATGAAGAATCAGATGCAACACCAGTCTTTTTTATCTGAACTCTTTGAAATCCATTTTCCCCAAATTGAAGGTATAAGTCAGATCATTCCTAGATTTTCTCTCTTCTGTCACAAACTCTAGGTCACTTCCACTCAGATTTCCCATCATTTTTTACCCCAGAAACCAATTCCTCTCAGTGAGAATCAGTGTAAAGGTGAAGTTGAAATTACCCCATTTCAGCTCTGATACTTCAACCAGGCAAAAAGTACTTTTTGGTTGACTCTGGGTGTGAACTGAGTGTGGATAAAGCCTATACACCTCCTTGAATCAATCAAAACCACTGAGAGAGAGAGAGAGAGACTGAGACCTGGGACATGCCTGGAGCCATTTGTATAAAGGAAGAAGCCACTTCCCAAGGGGACATATTCTGAGGGAAGGAAGTCTGGAAGGTTGTTTCAGTAGCATTTCGGGCCCACTTTCAAGGAGAAAGGGGAGCTCAGAGCCATGGCAAAGAAAGGTGATCTGAGGGAGTCCTCGGCTCAATGGTGCCCACCTCAGAGGTAGGACCAGGAGGAGAGAAGTCCCAAGAAAAGATCACCTCTTTCTATCAGCAGATCCCATAATATAATCTGCTATTTATATACAGATATTTCAAGCAAACTGAACTTTGCTTCAACCACGAAGAGGCCAGGTGAGATGGGTATAAATGTGAGGTTACTGGGTAGGTGTTAGAATTTTTTTCCAACTGGGGACCCAAAGCAATTGTGACTGAATTAAGAACCTTTTATCTAAAAAACCCTCCATAAATCCAAAGAGAAGGGAACCTAGTTTGATCTTAGGAGCTCTGGTGTCATCTCCTAGGCTTAAAATAAATTAATTATTATAAGATGAATGCTTTTAATAGTCAATCAGAGCAAAGGCACTAGCATAAAGAGGCTTGGGAATGTCTCTCACAGATGATGGGATTTTATGTGGGACTTGAAGGTAGCCAAGGAATAGGCTAAGATATGGAGATGAGGAGGGAGAGCATTCCAGGCATGGAGAATAGCCAGAGAAAAGGCAGACAGTATCCCTTTGTTGGTTCCTCCATCTTTGGACAAAATAATCCCTGAAATAAATCAGCACGTTATTACCTTTTCTGCTTTGGGGAGGGGGAGGGAAAGAGAAGAAAGTGAGAGGGGGAAGGAGGGAAGAGTAGAGAGAGACAGAGAGAGATGGAAGACAGAGAGTGAGAAAGAGAAGGGGGAAGGGGGAAGGAGGGAGAGGAGGGGTGAAAGTGAAAGAGGGAGAAAAGAAGGGAGGAAGAGACAGAGACAGAGGAGGGGGGAGGCAGAGGTAGTGAAAGAAAAAGAGAGGTGAAAGTGAGAAGGGGGAGAGGGAGGGAGTGAGAGGGAAAGAGAGAGAGACAGAGAGAGAAAGAGAGAGAGAGAGAGAGAGAGAGAGAGAGAGAGAGAGAGAGAGAGAGAGAGAGAGAGAGAGAGAGAGAGAGAATACTCCATCTAAAGCCTGGAGAATTGAAACCCCCCCCCCCCCATCACTAATAGCTATCATTGTTATAGCACTTTAAGGTTTACAAAATACTTAACAAATATTTGATCCTCACAAAAACTCTGGGAGGGGGGTACTATTATCATTCCCAATTTACAGATGAGAACACTGAGGCAGACAAAGGTCATGCAGCTAGAGAATGTCTGAGGCTGGATTAGACCTCAGATGTAGACCCTGGGGTTCTATCCACTGAATATCTAGCTTTCACTACTCTAAGAAGTTTCTGTTCCAGGCCTACGATTTGCTTTCTCATTTATTTCCTTTCTCTCTCCAGGTATTCCGAGGTAAAATCCAACGATAACATCACTTCCTTTCCCCACTTAGTTTGACTTCCTCCCAAACATGCCCCATCATTCCTCCTGTCTCAGGCCCCTGGCTGTCCTCACCTGTGTGTGCTTTCCTAATGTACCAAACCATCAACCCTGTTTCTTTTGAGCAAAGTAGACCCACCTGAGCCATGGGTGGTCACTGGCTTCCTCCCACCAGATCTCAGGGCCATTTGGGAGGGCCAACTTTCCTCTTTGCATTACAGCCTCTAGTCTGGGCTGGCTGTTCTCTAAACATCAGGCATTTGTGTACATTTGAGGCCATGTACAACTTGTGTACACTTTGACTGCTGACTCCTTTCTTGGGTTTTATCTTGGGATGTGTGGACTCCTCAGGTGTTCTCTCTCCTTCTGTGTGTTCCCTCCCCCCCCCCCCAACCACCCTTTTGATTAGATTTGTTAGACATCAGACAGAAGCATGCTGACCCACCAGGTGAACTCTGGCTAGAAATCTGTCAATTTGATTTTTCAGAAATTGATGTCTTGAGTTCTTATGCTGCCTAAATCTTCCCATGTGCCTTCCTGAAGAGCCATCCTGCATAAAAAGAAAAGTTTTTACTTTTCACACAAGTAAAGTCAGATCTAAACAATTGGAAAAATATTAATTGCTCATGGGTAGGCTGAGCTAATAAAATAAAAATGACAATTCTACCCAAATTAACGTACTTAATTCAGTGCCATACCAAACTACCAAAAATTATTTTATAGAGCTAGAAAGAATTCATCTGGAAGAACAAAAGATCAAGAATATAATGGGAATTAATAGGAAAAAATGCAAAGGAAGATGGCTTAGCCATACCAGATATAAAACTATATTATAAAGCAGCAATCATCAATACTATTTGGTGCTAACTAAGAAATAGAGTGGTAGATCAGCGGAATAGGTTAGATACACGAGACAGTATTCAATGATTATAGTAATCTACTGTTTGATAAACCCAAACACTTCAGTTTCTGGGATAAGAACTCACTATTTGACAGAAATTGCTGGGAAAACTGGAAAATAAGATGGCAGAAACTAAACATGGACCAACATCTCACACCATATACCAAGATAAAGTCGAAATGGGTACATGTTTTAGACATAAAGTGTGATACCATAAGCAAATTAGGAGAGCAAGGAATAGTTTACCTGTCAGATCTATAGAGAAAGGAAGAATTCACGACCAAATAAGAGATAGAGAACATTATGAAATGCAAAATGGGTAATTTTGATTATATTAAATTGAAAAGGTTTTGCACAAACAAAAAAAATGCAGCCAAAGTTAGAAAGAAAGCTGAAAGCTGGGAAACAATTTTTACAACAAGTATTGCTGCTAAAGGCAGCATTTCTTTCAAATATAGATAACTGAATCAAATTTATAAGAACATAAATCCTTCCCCAATTGATACATGGTAAAAAGATATGACTAAACGGTTTTCAAATGAAGGAATTAAATCTATCTATAGTCATATTAAAAAAAGTTTGAAATCATTATTGATTAGAGAGATGCAAATCAAAACAACTCTGAAGTACCACCTCACCTATCAGATTGGCTAATATGATAGAAAAGGAGAATGATAAATGGTGGAGAAGTGTATGTGCTTCTTTTCCTGAGGGCATTGTTGTTCAGTCATGTCTGACTCTTCATGAGTGACTTTTTCTTGGCAAAGGTACAGGAGTGGTTTACCATTTCCTTCTTCAGCTCATTTTACAGATGAAGAAACTGAGGCAAACAGGGTAGAGTGGCTTGCCTAGTGTCACACAGCTACTAAGTCTCTGAGGCTAGATTTGAACTCAGGAAGATGAGTCTTCCTGACTCTACTACTGGCCCTCTGTGCACAGTTGCCGCCCTTCAAAGCTACATAACTGGGAGGAGGCAGGAGGAGACAGGGAAATCTCTTCTTGTTACTGCAGGCATTTCTTCTACTGACAACTTCAAATTTCTTTGCAGCTTAACGTTTTCAAGCCCCCTGGGATGTGGCTAATTTGTTTGCTCTGTGGATCATTTCTTTCCTTTCTTGACTTGTCAGAGTAGTGTTCATACCTCCTGAAAGAAGTCACTGGGAATTGCTCTTTTAAACCTTAGCTGTAAAATGGAGATCATCCTTCCTAGAGTTGTGAGAGGATATCTATTAAAATGATTAGCACAGTACTTGGCACATTTTGCTGTTGAGGTGTTTCAGTTGTATCTGTTACCACTTTTGGGGTTTTCTTGGTGAAGATACTGGAGGGGTTTGCCATTTCCTCCTCCAGCTCATTTTACAGATGAGGAAACTGAGGGAAACCAGGTGAAGTGACTTGCCCAGGATTCAGATTTGAACTCAGGTCCTGCTGACTCCATGTCTGGAACCCTCTCCACTGTGCCACAGAGCTGCCCAAGATTTGAGTTTCTCTCTTTGCTTGGAGACAGAGTGCTAAGTCACTAAGTTTGGTCAGAAGCTGGATTAGGGGGCAAGAAGAAATATTCCTTGGGAAGGGTCACACAGCTGAGATGAGAACAGCTGAGACAACCCCCTCAGTTCACTCCTGGGAGAGGCATTCAGACACCCTGGTGCTCAGGCCAGCTAGACTGCCTATACTGGTGAGCGGCAGGGGTCTCACAGAGTCCCCTATGAATCAAGAGCTGGGAAAACTGAAGAGCTGGGGTTTTGTCTCCCATCCCACTCATATTTTTTCTAGTGTCTCCCCCCCCACAAGCCTCCCTTCCCCTGTCTCTTGGACTCTCTATGTGCCCCTCTCTTGGGTCTCTTTCTCCATTTGGACCAGGCTTGAGCAGGTAAGGATGTCTGACAAACATGCCAAAGGGAGCTGCGGACATTCTGTAGTTACCCTCAGTCCCTGGACTGAGGAGCCTCACTCTTGCCAGAGGTCTCTTTTGTCCACCTGGGGACAATGAGTGAAGGGAAGAGAGGTTCCAAGAAGAGTGTGAGCAGTGAGTGTTACGGGGGAGAATCCCCTTTGGCAGGTTTGGAGGGGAGAAAGGGTGTCACCTCCCTGGTCTGCCATGTATCCCTCAGCCTCTCCCTGTTACTTCTCCTCACTAAACCCCTTGGGTGGGTATGACCCACCCCCACACTGGAGCCAGAGGGTCATTCTGGGGACTGGTTTTGGAAGAGACTCACAGCCTGAAGTCATCGCTCCCCCCTGTCCCTATCACCTGTTGCCTCAGTGGACTCTGGGGTCATCCTCCTCAGACCAGGCTAGGCTCCCCTGTCCTCGGTCCCCCACATTGGCTGGACAGCTAGACAGGTCCTTGTGTCCTCACCAAATTCCAAAATGCCCAGAGGCCTGACCATAGAAGGCTGGTGAGGCGCCACAGCACCAGGGTTCAAGGTCTGGCTGTGTCCTTGGGCTGGGCTTAGTAAAGGGGGAGCCAGGATCTCGGGCTGAACTTGCTAGCCTCTAAGGTCCATTTCGGCTTTGAGTCCCAAATCGGGTGTTGCCAACTTTCCCCTGCCCAGGATTCACTAAGGCACAGCAGGGCACTGCGAGTGGGAGTCATGGTGGTCCCGGACCCCGGGGAAGATAGATGATTGGTTACTCAGAAAATCAGAAGCATGGGGTGTGTCTAATTGGCCTCAGCCTCCCCAGAGGGGTCCAAGCCAGCTGCATTTCACCAGCACTCAGGGGAGGGAGAGAGTTAGAGAGGGTGGGTGAGTGTGGTGGTGAACAGAGGGCATGGGGGAGAATCATTGGCCCAAACTAGGCAAGCATCCTGGCTCCTGGGGCACAATTCAGACCCCGATTTGAGCTCCAGGTCCTTTGGCTGGAAACCCTGCGCTACTGCGGGCCTCAACTTCTCTGTGTTACGGGAGGAAATTAGTCTCTTTAGAACCCTCATGGCATCAGGACTGGCCAAAGCAGACCCAGGGCTTGACTCCCTCGCAACCCCAGCCCTGGTTCTCCTCCCCAGCATGGCCTGGGTGGGCTCTAAGCACACAGCGTGTGTTGGGGAGACTGGGGTCTGCCCTTTCCCCTGGGTGTATTCTCTCTGTCCCCGCCCATGTGTCTCTAGGGTCCTTATCTCTGTCTTGGTCTCTTTCTCTCCCTCCATGTCTCTCTCAGTCCTTAGGTATCTCTGAGGTCTTTTCTGTCTCTCAGTTGCCGGCCCTTGGAGAAGAGAGGTGGCTAGCGGGAAGACGGGGAGGGCGAGGGTCGGGATGGAACACCTCCCCCCACTTTTATCAAACTGGTCCTCCCGGCTCCGCGCAGCGAGCGAGCCTTCCTGGTGAGGGATGACGTCACCGAGATGCCCACGTGCATTCGTGGGCAGGGAAGGGAGCTAGGAGGAGGAATTCTCTAGTCCGCCCCTCATCCCCAGCCCTCCCACTCCCACCAGCGTCTCCCACTCCCAGCCCCACTGAGCTCCGCCCTCGGGGTGCCAAAGGCCCTCTTTCTTTCTCAGCACTCTGTTATACACACTCACCGCCCCCCAAAAATAATAATCTGGAGTCTGTGGAGGAAGGGGAGAAGGGGAGGGAGCTGGCGGGGAACTGGGCTGGCCGTCCTCCCCAGGGCAGGAGCACTGAAGGCCTTGCCCATCCTCATAACGGTCTTGAAGGAGGACTTGGAAGCCTCTCCCAGTTGGCCCACAACAGAGCCTGGAAGGTCTCCCCCAGGCTTGCAGACCCTCCCTGGGTGGGATCTCCCCTAAAACCCTAGCTGCTTTCTCCCTTTTCCCTTCTCCAGGGGGCGGAAGTTCCCCCCTGAAGCTCGGTCTCCACTCCACTAAGGGCAGTAAGCCCCCCACCCCACCCCAAGAGTCTATCATCTTGTAAATGCGGTATTGTTGGAAGGGACCACCTGTCTCTGCCTAATCTCCCTCCACCTCAAGACAGACTCCCTTCCGAGGCCTCACATCTCTCCTCTGCTTGTGTGATTTCCCCTGCCCCAATCTCCATCTCTCCCCTAGAATCTTTGGGGAGCCAGAAGTCCCTAGTTCCCCGTTGGTCATTCCAGTTAGGTGTGAAACCTCCAATGGCCACGAGGGGGAGCCCTGGCCCCTCCCACCCAAGATCTGGCACCTCCCACTCCCCAAATCTCCCCCCAACCCTTGCTGTTTTCTCCTCCTCCTCCTCCTCCTCCTCTGCTTCTCTGCCTTCTCCACCAGGGCCATCTCCTCAGCTCCACAGCACATCCCGCCCGGAGCAGTTCTGGGGGCCAGGAGGCCATGGGGGGGCCACCCCCAGGCTTCCGGCCCTCAGGCTGGGTCCACTTGCTCCACCAGGTACCCCACACCAACTTTCAGCTCCGACCTGTGGCCAGCACCTTTGCCCCCCAGGAACAGGACTACCAGCAGGTGTGGAGGGCACAGGGGTCCTGGAGGGGGCAGGACTGGGGGACCTGTGGGGTCTTTGTGAAGGGGGGAGGAACTGTGAGAGGACATCTGGGTCGCCGAGGGAGGGAGGGAGGGCATGCCTAGTCCCAGAAGGGGCTGAGGCTAGGGGCGGGGGCATTTTGGTCCCTGAGACAAGGGAACTGGGAGATCAGGCATCTAGGTCCCTCATGGCATAGAAAAAGCTGGGTCCCTTGGGGGAGGGAAAGTAGAAATGGAAGCACTGGGATTTTTCTGGGTGGATGTGGGAGATCTGGATTTGTGTCTGGGGGGAGCTGGGGGAGGGTCATGATAGCAGGGGCTAGTGGGTCCTCTGAGGCTAGTTCATTAATGCAGGCTAATTGGGAGGGTGATTGAGGCTAGTCTGGTTGACTCAAGGGCCCCCAGGGGCTCGAGGGAAGGGGGAGCTGAACTATTTAGGTCACAGTGAAAGAAATGAAGGAGGCCCCCCTCCACCCCACCAGGGTGTCACACACTTACTTGCATGCAGACACACATAGACACAGCCACACACAGAGAGATCTTCACAAGGACAGCTCCCAGCCAGCAGTGATCATGATTATAACCACACACATATACACACACACACTTCACACCTGGACACACACAGAGAGATCTTCACAGGAACAGGCTCCCAGCCAGCAATGATCACGATCATAGCGCCACACACACATACACACACACACACACACCACCTGGACACACAGAGATATAGTCTCCCAGCCACACACACAGTCATATATGTGATTACACTCAGTTTCACACTCACACATGGAGATATACACAGAGCCAGTGAATCAAGGCAACTCACAGTTTGAAACAACCAGACATAAACCTGTGCTTTCCCCAGTCCTCCCATTCTAAAGCTCAGTTACACAGCAGAAGATACCACACCTGTCCCTGTAACTAACTGGCCAAGCGGAGATCAGTGACATCTAACCCTATTTGACAGACGAGGATACTGAGGTCGGCCGAAACTCCCTGGAGCTCACACAGACTCAGGGGCAGAGTTGGGGCTCTCTTTATTTTGGGAGCTGCTTTTCACTCTCACACCTGGCTCTTCACTGCCTGATGTCCCAGGGTACCAGAGACACAGACGCGAAATCCAGGTTCAGGTTCAGGTTCCTACTTCCATGAAGTCACCGCCCCCATTTCCCAGATGGGGATGGTGTACTGGTCTGCCATAGCTCCATCAGTGAGCTCTGTAGACCCTCTCTCCTCCCTCCTCCCTCTTCTCAGGCCTTGCTGCTGGTGGCAGCTTTGGCTGGGCTGGGCTTGGCGGTGAACCTGCTTGTTCTGGGACTGTACCTACTCCGATCGTGCTGTCGTTGCCGCAGGCCCAAGGCTGGTCCCCCTGAGGCCTCAGGCTCTCCAGATGGAGGAGGCTGTGTCACCTGGAGCTGTGTGGCTGCCCTTCTCCTTGGCTGGTACCTGGGACCCCATGAGTGGGGAGGGGCCAAGGACTCCTAGAATGGGGCCCTAAAGGGCTCTCCCAGCCCCCTGCCCCCTGACCCCAGCAGAACTTGGAAGCTTTCTCCTCTCCCTATAACAGCCTTTGTCTGCCAGCCTCCACAAGAGAGTCTCAAGGGCCTTCCTCATCTCCCCAATAGAGCCTTAGAGGAAGGCCTTGAAGACCTCCTGGCCCCCTCCATACCAGAGCCTTGAAGGATTCCCCCAGGCCCATGACAATGTTGAAGACTTCTATGCCCATCACTAAGCACTGAAGGGCTTCCCAGGGTCCCTGGGCAGGGTCTTCAAGTTCTTCTTCAGCCCCCTCTGCTCAGAGGTGGGCAGGGGATGTGCTAGGGGCCCCAGATACCAGAGTCCCATCCTTTGGAAGGGGCGGGGACCAGGGGGACAAAGACCCCTGAGGGAAGTGGCACAGCCTGGGGTGGGGGGGATGAAAATGAACAAGGGACCTTTGTATGGAATAGGACGAGGACAATGGACTCTGGGGAACTGAAGGGGGCTGGACCCTGGGAAAGGAGGGAAGGAGTCCAGTTCACAATGAGGGCTGTGTCTCTGGCTGGGGGCTCCAGCCGCCTGGGTCCCCTAAGGGGTCTGGGCCTCTGGGGAAGGCCCAGCCTGGGTCCTCTAGAAGGAGGAGGCTGGAGCAGAGGTCATGCCTGGGTCTGCAGGGGGCAGGGCTGTCATGGCAGGCCTGCTCCCTGAGGGGCGGGGCTTCAGGACAGGAGCTGTTGGAGGCTTGCTGGGCTGCAAGGGGTTAACCCCTTCATTTGCATCACAATGAGTTCATCGTGTTCCCACCTCTCCTTCCTCTCCTCCACAGCCCTGGCAGGGGGAGTGAGCCCTTCCTGTTGCCTGAGCAACCCAGGCCGAGGGAGGCAGGTTCCCACGGGCCGTACCATTGGAACTAGAGAAGAGGGGGTGGAGAGGATGGGGAGGCCATGGGAGATGGGCTGAACCATCCTCTACCCAATCCCTCCCCTCCCAGTGCTGGTATCGGGCTCGGTTTCTATGGCAACAGTGAGACCAGCGATGGGGTGTCCCAGCTCAGCTTCTCCCTCCTGCATGCCAACCATACGCTCAGCTCTATCGACCGGCTGGTGAGGGCATCCTCATCCTGACATATGTGTTGGGGGGACCCCAGAACCAGCCACAGAAGCTGTCCTCACTCAGGGCCTCGACTCCTCCCCAGGCCCAGCCAAAGGGTCTGAAATATCCACACAGCCTGTGTTTCCACCCAAGCTAGCCATGGGACCAATCTGCTTCTCCTCAGAGCCTTCTAGAGGGGTCATTTAAATTGGTCAAGGACTCTGCTCATCCCCAGACATCTGCAGTTATCACAAATAGCTGTCCTTTCTGTTCTTCCTGAGACCTGGACACCAGTACTCTCTCCTGACTTTGTTTTCTGTGCTCCAGGTTTCAGAAACAGTGGAACGCCTGGGCTCAGCAGTTAGATCTGAGCTGACCACTCTAGAGGAAGTGATGGCCCCAAGGACAGAGCTGGTGGCAGCTGCCCGGGGTGCCCGGAGGCAGGCTGAGGCTGTGGCCCAGCAGCTGGGGGAACTGGCTTTCTGGAGGGGTGTGCCCCTCAGCCCAATTCGGGTGGCTGAAAGTGTCTCCTTTGTGGAGGAGTACAGGTGTGGGCCAAGGTGGGGTCAGCAGGGTCACATGTGGGAGACATCCATTAGATTTATGGGAAGCATAATTCCCAGAGAGGGGAAGTGATTCACCCCAAGTCACACAGGAAGTTGGGACAAATCTGGGATTCAAACCCAGACTTGTCCTGATTTTTCCCTCCCATGTCCTCCTTTTTAGGTGGTTGGCCTACATTCTCCTCCTGCTCCTCGATCTCCTTGTCTGCCTCTTTACTCTCCTTGGGCTGGCTAAACAAAGCAAATGGCTTGTGATTGTGTAAGTTTGCCAGGCCCCCTCACTTCATCAGCTATCTCCAGACGCAGAACTCGGGGTCTCCCGTTACCTGAGGGGTACTGACCCCTTTATCACCATGAAGCTCTCCACAGACTGGGGTCCTAAATACCCGATGTTACACAGGAGGGACCTTAGGGAATATCTCACCAACCCCCTGAAACAATACTTTCAGCACCAGGGAGCTAACCCTAACCCAGGTAGGGCTTGAGTCCAGGGAACTCACTGGAAAGGACCTTGGGAAAGGTTCCTTAAATTCAGTCAGTCAGTAAACATTTATTAACCACCTACTATGTGCCAGACACTGTACTCAGCACTGAGATTCTTTTGCCTATTCTGAGATGTGAAAGGTTCTTTGCTGCAGGGAGGGAGGGCTTAGGGGATAAAGCATTCAGCACCATGGAGCTGTCCGGCTCAGAAGATACTCAGTGGTGAACTGGGGAGGATCTAGTTTTGGAGAGAATTTCATCAGGACTTTGGGGCAAGGAAGGAGAATGGCAGGAAAATAGTGATGAATATTCCCTTTCTGCACTAGCATGACTGTCATGAGCCTGCTGGTTCTCGTGCTGAGCTGGGGATCCATGGGGCTAGAGGCAGCTGCTGCTGTGGTGAGTATGAGACCGGGGGACTGGGATTTCTGGGTCCAGAAAGAGGGTGGGGCTCAGAGGAAAGCCTCTTGAGTTTGACTCCAAGAGATTCCCTCCTCTTCCTTCCCCGCCCTTTTTCAGGGCCTCAGTGATTTTTGCTCCAGTCCTGATCCCTATGTCTTGAATCTGACTAGGGAAGAAACTGGCCTAAACCCAGGTAAGAAGAGTACAACCTTAGGGTTGAGTGCCAGCTGCTGAGAGCAGCCTGCCCCTAGGCTCACTGGGTGTTCTCTGTCTCTACCTCTCTATTTCTATTTTTGTCTCTGTCTTTCTTCTTCCTCCCTCTTCCTCTTCCTCCTCTACAGAAATTCTTCACTATTACTTCCTCTGCAACCAGGTGGTTTCCAATCCCTTCCAAGAGGTGAGTCTCTAGGTCAAAGTGTGTAGGGGTCTGAAGCCTCTAAGAGGAGCAAGATTAGGAGACCCTCATTTCTCTTTTCCTTCCTGTGTTTCCCCTCTGTCTCCCCCAATCTGGAAAGTGACAAATGCATCCCTTAGAAGCCCCTGAGGTGACTTGGCTATGGTGGGTCTGAGTTGGACGAAGCTCCTCTGCCCTGGGGCCTCAGAAAAGTTGTAACTGCTGAAATGTCTATAATTCCTTTGGGTGTCTAGAGTTATAAGGCAGGGGGGCCTGGACACCTGGGTCCCCAGAGTAAAGGGGATAAGGATGCAGATTTCCGACTTCCTAATGTTGTCTCTGAGAGTGGGGGACCGGGACTGGAATTTCTGGGTCTTGAAACTGAGGCCTTCTGAGTGGGTGAGAGGACCCAGGGGCTGGCTTCCCTCCCTCCTTCTCTTTCCCCACACTCACCACCTCCCCTAGAGGCTGACCTTGTCCCAGCGGTCTCTGGCCAGCATCTACTCCCAGCTCCAAGGGCTGGAACGTGAGGCAGTTCCCCAGTTCCCAGCAGCCCAGGTCAGTGGGGACCCTTCCGGGGGAAGGGCCTAATAGGGAGGGGTCTATGGGAGAGGGCAAGGTTCTCTAGATTAGTCATTAACTCCTTCTGGACTGGAAACAGAAGCCACTGTTGGCCCTGGAAGAGATGCTGAACGTGACAGAGGGGAACTTCCACCAGCTGGTGGCGCTGCTGCACTGCCGAGGGCTGCACAAGGTGACCAAACCTTCCGCCTCATTTCTTTTCCAGTTACTCCCCCTCCTGTCTTCTCTGAAAGCCCCTGGGTTCAGTCTCCCCCATACCCATCTCTCTTGTCCTAGGCCCAGAGCTGCTTCCTACATCTCTCTCCCCTCTCCCCCAAGCAGGAATCACTTCTGCCTCCTTGACCCATCCTTTGAGGTCACCTCAGTCTAGCCCGTGCTTTCCCCTCCATCTTTTTCTATGAAGCCCCCTTCTTCACCATTTGGACTGGCCACCCCTTCTACTTCCTTGTGACTGTTTCCCTCCCCTCCCTTCAGCTCCAAATCTTCCCCTGCCCAATTCAGGTGACCCACTCCCTAGGAAGCCTTCCTGGACTTCTGCAATGAGATGTATGTGATCTCTCCCCTACTCTGACTTCTCCTGGACTCAGTAAATACTGGGAATCCTAAAATGTCATATGAACCCTTGGAGAACCTCATTGTACAAATGAGGAAACTGAGGCCAATTGCAGGGCAGGGCCTCAACAAGGTCAAACAGTGAGTCGAGTCAGATAGGGACTCAAATGTGGGTCTCTCAGTTAACGGCCCAGAACTGTTTCTCTGCCTGACTCCCTTTGCTGGGGTGGGAGAAATCAAGCAGCTAATTGAACAGTGGGGGGGGTGGGGGTGGGGAGGAATCAACCCTGCTGATGCTTGCTCTGGCCCCCTGCCCCCAGGACTATGGGGCTGCATTGCGGGGCTTATGTGAGGACTCCATGGAGGGCCTCCTCTTCCTGCTCCTCTTCTCCCTGCTCTCCGCTCTGGCTCTGGCCACGGCTTTGTGCAGCCTGCCCGGTGCCTGGGCCCACTTCCCACCCAGGTAAGCAGCTGGAAGTGGGAGACTGGGAGAGGGTGGCTGAGTTGGGTAGGGTCTCCAAGTGTAGGACTATGGACAGAGCCCCAGCCATTCCCTATAAGGTGCTAAAGGGGCCTGTTGCGGGAGGTTCCCCTAAAAAAGGAGGGGGAGATTAGGGGTGTATAGGACTCCTCAGGTTGCCAGGCAGTGAGGTGGAGGGTGCACAGGGGCCTGGGAAGGAAACACAGTATTCTGGGGGTGCCCATCTATCAGAAGGGGAGGGAACTTCCCCTCCTGCCACCTTCCCAGCTCTGTGCCCCGCTCCCCCCAGCGACGACTATGGCGACCCAGAAGATGATGATCCCTTCAACCCTCAGGCATGTGGGGCACTTGGACACCTGGGTTCCCAGGCGGGCATGCACTGTGGGGGAGAAGGGGAAGATGGAAATCAGATGCATGTCTGTGTTTCTGAGGGGGCAGAGACTGAGGGCTACATCCCTGCTTGAGTCCATATGGGGCAGGGGCTAGGGGCTGGACTTCTTACTATGGGGTAGGGGAGAACATCTCCTGAAATGCTTTATTTACTCTTTCTCCCCCTCTCTGGGCCAACAGGAATCAAAACGCTTTGTCCAGTGGCAGTCGTCCATCTGAGACTCCCTCCTTGGGCTGGGTCTGCTACCCCCACCTCTGGTGAGCCACAGCTTTCCTTTCCTTGCCCTATGCCTCATGTCCCATTTCACCCTGGATTGCTTCTAATGGGTCCCTGTGTGCCCCAGTCTCTCTGTCCATCCTTCTGTCCCTTAGCCTCTCTCTTCCATTCCTAAACCTCATCTTCTTTCTCCATAAGCTTCCTTACCCACTCTTCTCTCTGTCTCTCTAGCCATTCTGACCAACCCTTAGTTTCTCTTTCCATTACTGTCTCTGTCCATTGCTCGGTATCTTGGCCTTCCCTCCCGTTCTTCTGTCTCTTGAGTTCACTGTCCACCATCCTTATCATTGTCTGAGCTCTTACCCTCTCTGTGTCTCTCTTCATCCCTAGGAACCGCCCACCCACCAGAGAAATTTCCCCTTCCTTGCCAGGATTCTTCTAGCTATGATGACTAACACTGCCATACTCTGTCTGGCTCAGGAGAGTCTAAGTCCTTCTTTCTGCCCCAGGAAGTGACCAGAAGATAATTCCCTGTCCTCCCTAACCAACATTCAAGGCTTGAGCCCAGGGATCCCAGCCAGGATGAGAGCCAGGGAGCTCAGGGCCCTCCTGGGAGCGGCTGCCCTGGAGAACCTCCCCCTGGCCCATTCCTTCCAGTCCCTGGGCCCAGGGCTCCTTGTGCTTAGAACCAGCACCACTAACTCAGATTTGAAATAAAAGAGAAGACTTTATTTTACATGTGTCTGGAGCTATTCTTTGGTTTTTGTCCAACCATCAAGGCTCAACCCCAATACCCCCTCCTCCAGGGAGCCCATCTATTGAGAAACTGTCCCTAGCAGAAGCAGTTTCACCATCAAGTGGCTCTCACGCCCTCCACTGGCAGGGACTGTACAAGGTAATGGGATTCTTCAGTGTGCTCTGGGGTAAAGACAACTGGATTTGGAGGCAGAGGGCATGGGCTTCGGTGCTGTATCTGCTGCTAATTTTTTGAGCCTAGGCAAACCACTGAAATACACTAGGTTTCAGTTTCTCCACTTGTAAAATGAGAGTGTTGGCCTTTTGAGGTGTCATCACCAGTGGCCACTTCTACTCACCCCATCCAGGTCTTCAAAATCAACTCTTACAGCTAGCTTGTACCCTGTGGGTGGCTCCCAAGGGGGCAAATCTTGGTCCCTCAGCCTTTCCCCCTTTGGTATCCAGCCATGAATCTCTCTGTGCCCGCAGAGCCCAGCAGATTTCCATTTCCTTCCTTCCCTCCCACCCCACTCCCCATGCCTAGGGAAGAATCTGACTCTCTTTCTCTTCTTCTCCGCTGCCCTGCACACGTTGGGCCAAGTCTCATTTCTTTCTGTCCCTCTTAAGTGCCTGTCACGGGGCTTGGTTCTCTTTCTCTGTCTTTTTCATGCCCAGGACTGGATCCAGATCTTCAAATCCATTTCCTCCTCACCTTAGGACAAAAAAACAGGGTCTGGGTCTCCTTTGGCTGTTCCCCATCAGGTCCATTGCTTTTATTGGGAGACACAAAGGACCCAGCATGGCCTTAGTAGAATTTCTGCCCATTCCCCACAGGAAGTGCTTTAGATTCGTATTTGTCTTCAGCACCTATGTGCCCAGTTGTTGACTGACTCTTCCCTCAAGGAGGCCCAGGGCTTGGGAGCAGCTTGGAGCTCTGGCTCTGAAGTCAGTACAACCGCAGGTTCTAGTCATTCTGGCACTACTAGTGTGATCTCAGGGAAGTCATTTCACTTCACTTCAGAGTCTCTTTATTTGTAAAATGAGGGGTTGGACAATATGGCCTATGTAGCACCCACCAGCTCCAGAGCTATTATCAAAAGGAAATATTTTCGGCACTCAGAGCAGTGCCTGGCAAACAGTTGGTGTTTAATATTTTACTGATTAACTGATTGGGATACTTCAAAATATCTACTCTTTTAAAGGCACTGTACTATGATTGAGGATTGAAGGCAGCAGGACAAACAGTCCCTGTCCCCAAGGAGCTTACCTTTTTCTGGGGGACACGGCCCATAAACAGGCTAAGTGTTTCAGGAAAATTTGAGGAAGACAGCATGAGCCCCCAGAGGGACCAGGAAGGACTTTACACAGGAGCCAAGCCTCGGAGGAAGGGAAGGTTCCAAAAGGGGGAAACAGCCTGTGCAGGTAGAAACATATGAAATCAATTAAGCAACAATCCTTTATTAAGCACCTACTGTATGCCAGGCTAATGAGGCAGACAACATGCAAAGTATAGAAGGATAGAAGGAAATGATGTGAGGGAAGGAACCAGGATTCAGAGGACTTGGAGATAGTTTCCTAGGGAATGTGGTGTTTTTCGTTGGGACTTAAAGGAAGCCAGGGAGATAGTGGTTGGAGCAGAGGGAAAACATTCTAGGCATAGGAGACAGTCAGAGAGAATACTTGGAACCAAGATAGGCCAGAGTCACTGGATCCAAAAGTACTGAAAAGGGCCTTGAATGCAACACAGAGCATTTTATATTTACTTCTGGAGTCAAGAGGAAGCCATTGGAGTTTATTTCAGGGGGTGGGGAGATGACATGATCATATCTGCATTTTAGGGAAAACACTTTAGTGGTTTGAATGGAGGATAGACTGAAGTGGAGAGAGACTTGAAGAGAAAAGACTCCTGCATAGGTTAGTGCAAAAATCAAGTATGAAGGGATGGGGGTCTTCAGGGCAGTGTCAGAGGAGAGAGTTGTTACAAAGATAGAATTTACAGGCCTTGGCAGAAGACTGGGTATGAGGGATGAGAGTATGAGTTCTGAATGAGTCCTAGGTTGTGAATCTGAGGGACTGGGAGGATAGTGTTGCCTTCTACAGTCACAGGAAATGTAGGAGGGAGGAAGGGTTTAGGGGGAAAGATAACAAGCTCTGTTTTGGACATGTTGTTTATTAGACATCCAATTCAAGATGTCTGAAAGGTAGTTGGAGACACAAGACTGGAGGTCAGCAGAGACACTGGGGCAGGAGGGATAGATTTGAGAATCATTAGCATAAAGATGGCAATGAAAATCCATGGGAGTAGGCAGAGCAAAGATGGTGCACTAGAAACACGGGCCTGTAGAAGCTCCCCCACATAGCCCATAAAATATCTGTAAAAATGACTTTAAACAAATTTTAGAGCAGCAAAAGCCACAAAACAACAGAGTGAAAGAGATTTCCAGCCCAAGACAGCCTGGAGGGCCAACAGGAATGGTCTATCGTACCAGGCGAGGAGTGCAGCCCAGGGGCAGGGCAGGGACAGGACTTCTGGGAGTCACCAGCAGCAGCAATTCCCAGACTGCCCAACCCACAAATGCCAAAGACAGCTTCAAAGGTCAGTGAGAAAGTTCCTTCACCCATGTGAAGGGAACTGTGCTCTAGACCCCTGGCAGCTGCCACTGCAGTGGCAGCATCCATTTTTGGGGACCTCCACCTTAAGCCCCTGGGGGAATTGAGCCACTGACATGAATCTCAGCCCTGAGCGATGTGCTGGGGTGAGGAGGAGCCCTGGTATGATAGAGAGGGAGGTGGTTGTGGAGAAGGAATTCTACTGGCAGATTCTGGGTTTTTTGCTTGCTGCCAGAACAGTGTGCAGGCCAGGAGGAGAGTAAACTCCTCTCCCTTGATCGTGCCACCTTGGAGGAACTGAGAACTTATAGGTCCCCAGAGTATACTTTCCTCTTGACAAAGGACTCAAAAGTCAAGTAACTGGCTGGGAAAATGCCCAAAAAAGGGGGAAAAAATAAGACTACAGAAGGTTACTTTCTTGGTGAATAGGTATTTTCTTCCATCCTTTCAGATGAGGAAGAACAACGCAGACTGTCAGAGGAAGTCAAGGCTTCTGCATCCAAAACCTTCAAAATAAATATGCAATGGTCTCAGGCCATGGAAGAGCTCAAAAAAGATTTTGAAAATCGAGTAAGAGAGGTGGAGGAAAAACTGGAAAGAGAAATGAGAACGATGCAAGAAAATCATGAACAGTGAGTCAACAGCTTGCTAAATAAGACTCAAAAAAATGGTGAAGAAAATAACACCTTGAAAAATAGGCTAACTCAGTTAGCAAAAGAGAGAGGTCCAAAAAGCCAATGAGGAGAAGAATGCTTTAAAAAGCAGAATTAGCCAAATGGAAAAGGAGGTTCAAAAGCTCACTGAAGAAAATAGTTCTTTCAAAATTAGAATGGAACAGATGGAAACTAATGACTTTATGAGAAACCAAGAAATTACAAAACAGAACCCAAAGAATGAAAAAATAGAAGATAATGTGAAATATCTCACTGGAAAAACAACTGACCTGGAAAATAGATCCAGGAGAGACAATTTAAAAATTATGGGACTACCCGAAAGACATGATCAAAAAAAGAGCCTAGACACCATCCTTGATGAAATTATCAAAGAAAACTGCCCTGATATTCTAGAACCAGAGGGCAAAATAAATATTGAAAGAATCCACCAATCACCTCCTGAAAGAGATCTAAAAAGAGAAACTCCTAGGAATATTGTAGCCAAATTCCAGAGTTCCCAGGTCAAGGAGAAAATATTGCAAGCAGCTAGAAAGAAACAATTTGAGTCCTGTGGAAATATAATCAGGATAACACAAAATATA
>CM052674.1:392905271-392977051 GCA_028533205.1 Lagorchestes hirsutus | reverse complement strand
AGTTCTCATGAGGCCCCCCAGAAAACAGCTGGGAATTGAGGTGTGAGACCCGGGCTAGCTCGTGCATTTCCGCCTCTTCCCCTGGGAAACTTGCTGGGGAGAGCATCCCCACCCTTGAGATTAATCCATGGTCTGAGCACACCTATTGTTGTCTAAGAGCTGAGAACAGGCACAGGATTCAGATGCAAACTATGCGGCCTGAGAGCTTAAGTAGGGTCAGGAAAGCCTGAAGGCGCTCTTAGCGCTGAGGGGCCTTTAGAGGACAAGAAGGCCCCTCTCCCTTCTCTCTTCCCTCTCCCCTCTCTCCTCTCTCCTCACTTCTCTTTTCCTTCTCCTGCTTCCATTCTCTTACTGTAAGATCTTTGCCTCCTTGGGAGAAGGAAGATTCTTCTCTCCTGAGGAAGAAATTCCCCTGCACATGTAACCAAGACCCTGAATAAAGCCTAACCCTTGTTCGACTCTGGAAAGTCTCTTCTCTCATACGTTTATCTGGTTTGGCCAGCCGAAGACCTGGACGACAGGTGAAGGTAAGACTCGGGTAGCCCTTAGGCCTCTAGGCCTGACAATTTTTAACTAAAGCATCAGAACATCAATTCCTTTTACATTTCATCCGGGCAGATTCAGCTCTGCCTTCTCACCAGACATGAATTCATAGATTCAGTGGGCTTTCCCTCCTACACATGATTAGCAAACATGGCAACTGTGCCAGGCTAGGCATGTTAACCCAATCACTGACCACAATTCTCAACAGTATATGGACCAGACCAGGTTCCAGGAACCCTGAGAGACCTTTTCCCGAGTTGGCATTGAGCTACTCTGAGTCTGGCTGATCAACCAGTGGCTAAGTCATGTCTCTCCATCTTATCCACAATAACAGCTGAGAGACTGTGAATGATCCTTTGGCAAAATGCAGGCCAACCCTCTCTTCAGCATTCCCCTGATAGTCTGGTAGCCTGGTCAGACCTGTTTTGAAGAGAAGCCATCCTGAATCACTGTAGTTGCCATTTCCTTACTAAGGGCTCTTTCCTAATAATCCATTCCAGCATCTGACCAGGAATCAAAGTCCAATTACAGACGCAGGTTTGTTTTTTCTTTCTTGGAAACTGGACCATTTTCTTCTTTGTTCCTTCAGGATCATCCCCATTCTCTATCATCTTTCAAAAATAGCTACTAATTCTTTCAGGATCCTAGGATTTATGTCATCTGCCCTGATGACTTGAAGTTAACAAGGGCACTCTCTAGGTCTGTCCTTTCTTGTCCATAGATCTTTCTTCTTGGGAGAAACAAAACCCCAGATAAAAAGAACAACTGAGGAGCTCTTCCTTCACTCCATCTTCCACCTGTCCATTCTTTGATCTCCCTCTTCCCCCACCCCATGATAATCAAAGACAAAACTCCAGACTGATTTTTCTTATACTGCTTAGCTTTCCTCATTCTGAATTTTGACCGTCCTGACATTCTTATCAGCCCCTGCCCACTGTTATATTCATCTTCCATCCTTGACCTTCCATGCATTTTTTTTAAAATCCAAATTGGTTAGTATATTCTTTCTGAAGCCAGATTAGCTAGTATATTTAGAAAATACCTCCCTTTTCCTCCTCCCTGTGATGGTTTGTCTTGGTGGAATTTCATTCTGAAGACCTTCCCACTCATCCATGCTAATCTAACCACACATGAGTTTTAGTTCTGGAGACCTTATCATTTCCCAGGACCACTAAAAACCTCCTCCCTAAATCGAAGGTGTCTTTCAGACTGTCTCGCTTTCCTCTCCTTTTCTAACAAATTAAGAGGGGGAGCACTCATCTCCCTGAAAAGTACCCATCTTTCCCAACCCAATGAAATAATTTGCTCCCTTCATGAAGGATGAAATGAAAATGAAGAAGGCCAGAAGTCATGAGCTGCTTTGTTTCTGCAGAGAGGAAGAGCCCTGGCAGGCATATGGGGAACTGATATTCCCTGGATACCATTGCAGATTGTCCCTGTGTATGCGGGTGTAGTATTACTTACTGAGGTCAGAGAGTCTCAGATATTGAAATGCACTTGGTGGCCCTGACATCATCCAGACTTGACTTGAAGACCTCCGCTGATGGTCAATAGACTCCCTCTCAAGGCAGTCTTGCTTTTAACTCAGTGATACAAAAGTTTTTCAAATTTTTTTCTGATGTAGTGTAAATACAGCCCCCCCCCCCCCAAACCCACAACAAAATCCTTGTCCCTCTGCCCTCTGGGGCCAAAGAGAACATTTCTAATTGCTCCTTCACTCAAATGTTCTTCAAATACTCATAGACAGGTCTCAGGTCTCCCTTGAGTCTTTTCTCCTTCAGATAAGCCAACCCTGGTTCCTTCACCTGATCTTCATAGGGCAGGGACTGTCTTCTTGAAACTGCTTTGCCTTTGCCTGTGTTATTGTAGTTTTCTAATAAAATGTGAGGTCTTTAAAAAACTACTTAGCACCTAGTACACTGCCTCAAACATAGAAGGCACATGGTGTTTGGTGAATAGGTTCTCACCTTTCTAGTTATCTTTCCCCTGATCCTCTCCAGCTCATCAAAATCCTTCCTGAAAGTAGGTGCCCAGAACTGAATACAAAATTCCCAGACAAGGGACAGACCCTTCATCTCCTTAGGGACAGGGAATAGGGAATGGGGAAGCTTGTCCATCTTGGAGCTGGAGGATTTAGGATCTATATCTCAGCACTTTATAGATTGTGAACCTCTCTGGGCATCACTCTTGTCCCCTGCAATATGAGGGGGCAGGACTGGATGGCTTCTGAGGTCCCTTTCACTTTGAAGCTCTTACGGGCCTTATTTTTAGATGCTGTTTCCCTGGATGCATCCTAAGGTTGGACTTTCTTTGCTGCCACAGTGCCTTGTTGACGTAAATCTAGCTTGCAGTCTTTTTCAGGCTGATGGCTGCCTAGTTGTGAGCACAGCAGATAGCTCATGAAACTTGGAGTAGGAAGTCAAGTTCAAATCCTGCCTTATCACTCACTAGATGTGTGGCCCTGAGTAAATCACTTAAACTCTCTGTGCCTCAGTTCATTATCTGTAAAATGGGGACAATAATAACACTTGCCTCCAAGGGCTGTTGTGAGGATCCAATGAGAAAACATAAAGTGCTTTGCTAACTTAAAAGATTACGTTGAGGTTAACTATAATTTTATTGTGTTCATGAAGTGGGCTTTGCAAAAATCCAAATGTAAGACATTTCTCTAAAATTTCATCTTATTGGCTTCTGCCTGGTGTTCTGGCACATCAAGGTTTTATGGAACTGTGACTCCATTTTTTCCTTTCCTTACAAGTTTAATTGGGGACATTTGTTTCTACATTACGGTCATTTCTGGATATAGCAAAGTTAATTGTTACTCCTTCCCCCACCCCCAACCCCCAGAACTACACCTTGTAACAAAGAAAAACATTCTAGCAAAACAACTGATATAGTGACCCGATCTGGCCCTTTGCCCTCTTGGTTTACAGAGGGGAAGTCTGGGTTATTATCTGCCCTCTGGAATCATCGCTGGTTTTTCACTTACTCGGACTTCAACTTCCTTTGAGTAATCTTTTCACTGTTGTAATCATGGCTTTTCAGGTTCTCCTCATCTCAGTCACTTGGGGCAGCTAGGTGGTGCAGTGGATAGAGCACCAGTGCAGGAGTCAGGAGGACCTCAGACACTTGACACTCACTAGCTGTGTGACCTTGGGCAAGTCATTTAACCCCAATTGCCTCATCCTGGGTCATCTCCAGTCATCCTGATGAATGTCTGGTCACTGGATTCAGATGGCTCTGGAGGAGAAGTGAGGCTGGTGACCTGCATAGCCCTCCCTCATTCCAAACAAAGTCAAGTGCAAGTCATGTCATCATTTCTCTGATGGCATGGTCTTATTCAACAATGAAGGATGAACACACACATCTCAGTTATTTATTAGTTCATACAAATCTTCCTGTGATTCCCCAAGTTGTCATATTATTTCTCATGTCACCATTTATTTAATCCTTCCCTGACTGAGATGGTGCTTATTTAGTTTCCAGATTTTTGGTAACACTTAAGGGCAGCTGCGATTCGTCTGGTGTCCATTGGTACTTTGTGTCTGTCTTTGACCTCCAAGAGGACATGGCAGCTTTTCTAACCAACTTTGCATCATCTTCAAGTTTGATAGGGATATCATCCAGGTCTATAGTCAGTCAACAAGAACTGATTAAGCACTTATTCTGTACTAAGACCTGGGAATACAAAGAAAGGCAGCAGCAGAACATATTCTAATGAAGAGACACAGATAAATAACTACATATAGCCAAGATACATTCAGAGGGCAGGTCATCTCAAAAGGGGAGGCATTGGCAGTTGGGGAGGAGTGGAGCAGGAACAGGTAGTGCAACAGTACTGAGATGGGAGATGGAGGGTCATGGGCAAAGTCATTGATGAAAATGCTATATCGAACAAGGCTGAGAATACATTCCCTGGATCACTTCACTGGAGAGTTTCTTCCTAGCTGACAAGAACCAAGAAGGATTAGTCTTGAGGTCCAGTATCCTACCAGTTCCAAACGTAATTGGATTATGGTCCAGCCCCAATGTCTCCACCTTTTCCACAAGAATAACATAAGGAAGGAATGAGAGAAGGGAAACATTTATTAAGCACCTACCAAGTGTTAGTGATGTGCTAAGCACTTTAGATATTTTGAGGTAGGTTGTACTGATATTCCCATTTTGCAGATGAGGAAACTGAGGTAGAAGTTAAGTGCTCTGCTCAGGGTCTCCGAGTTAGTGTATGAAGCTGGATTTGAATTCGTGACTCCAGGATCAGTCTGTATTTACTGTGCCACCTAGTTGCCTCTAGCTGACTTTGTCAAAAATCTAGAGAAACAACATACAATATTACTATGATTTAACAGCTGAATACATGAAAAAACAATACTAAGGTTACTGCGGCATGATCCGTTCTTGATGAGACAGCCAACAGGGGCTTCTTGGAGCCACCATTTGCTTCTTTTGAAGATCATTAATTATTCCTTTAATGATCTGCTCTGGAAAATTATCGATGATGGTTCCACAATCACTTCTAATGGTTCTGCCAGTGCCTAGGGTCACAGGTCATTGGAGAAGTATTCCCAGAATTGATTCGGGGCAACAAGGTGCCCTCGCTTCTTTTCTCTTCTTGTTCTGTGATCTGTACAGCTTAGGGATAACTCTGGTGGTCTGACTCCTTTTTGGTTTCAGAGGCCACATCTGCATCTGCCTTCTCTCTGCCCCCTTCAGTGCCAGGTCATGACTGGGGTCTCTTCCCTCTGTGCTGCCCTCTTAGTGCCCACATCTCCTCCCTCTTTGTACCACCTCAGCACCCAGGTCAGAACTGGAGTCTCCCCTCTGTCCCTAGGTCCTGGCCATGTCTCCTCTCTCTGTGTACACCCCTCCCCCCCAGTACCCAAGTCACTCCCGGGCCTCCTCTGTTTGCACCCTCCAGTGCTGGGGTCTCCTCTGTCAGCTGCTCCTCCCTTCTCTCTCTCTCTCCCTCCCCCCTTCTCTTTCTCTCCCTCCTTTCTCTTTCTCTCCCTCCCTTCACTTCCTCTCCCTCCCTTCACTTCCTCTCCCTCCCTTCTCTTCCTCTCCCTCCCTTCTCTTTCTCTCCGTCCCTCCCTTCTCTTCCTCCCTTCTCTTTCTCTCCGTCCCTCCCTTCTCTCCCTCCCTTCTCCCTCTCTTTCTCTCTCACCCAGCTCAATACTCAACGATGAGCCTCCTCCCTCCTCTGCCCTAGTTCAGTAGGGGCGGGACTTGTCCCGGGGGCGGGCTCATTACGCCTCTGCAGCTCTCATTGGCTGACGTTTGGAGTACCTTAACCCACCCCCCCTCTCCCCCGCCCCCTCTCAGTTTAGGCGTGGCTGGATGGTGAAGCCGTCCCAATCTCACCTCTCATTGGTCCTTCGGCTGGGCATTTCGAGTCCTTTAAAGAGCCGGTCGGGGAGGGGAGCGGGCCCGTACGGGACCTCCCATTGGCCCCCGCGATGGCCACGGGGCGGGGCCCGCGGCGGCGTGCTGACGTTGCGCGCGTGCGCTGCCACGCCACGTCCCTTCCTCCTCTTCTACCGTCTCTCACGCGTTGGACTCAGCGCTGGAGGAAGAAGCTGCCGTCAGGTGAGCTAGCCTTTGGTGCCGCCATCTTGGGCAGGGCCGGGCCGCGGGAGTGGGACGAGAGGGTCTGGCCGTCGCGCTCTTTGTGCGCTTTCAGGGTTCTGCCGGGGCTCGAGGCCCCGTTCCCCCCCATCCCCGCTCACAGGCCCGGGCCAACGACCGCGGCGCGCGCCTCAGCTGCGGGGCGGTGGCGCCGTTGCGCATGCGCGCTGCCCGTCTGGTGCCGGCCGCTTGGGCGTTTGCGTCTCAGAGGCGCCGTTGCGCATGCGCGGCCCCCGCCCTCTCCGGGCAGTTTGGAACTCGGGGTTTGGAGGCGCGCGCCCGTGGCGGGGACGGTGCCGTGGGGGCGAGCGTGTCCCCGGGGCGCAGGCGCAGAGGCGGGGTGGCGGGCCGCCGACCCATCGCCTCCGGAACGCCGCGACTCTCCGTAGTCTGGGGCTCCCGGGTTGGGTGGGCGAGCAGGGGGAGCTCCCGCCTCACCTCCCTCCTCTCCCCGAAGCCAGACGCAGGCCGCCGTCCCGGGGCCCCGGTGCCCAGCCCGAGGTCCGAATGGCCGCCAATGTGGGGGACCAGCGGGGAGCCGAGTGGTGAGTGGTGTGGGGGCTTCCACGGGGGGGCCATCCAAGAGTGTCTGGGGGGGGCATGAGGGAGTGCCCCCAGCAGCGTCCGGGCGGGGCGGAAAGGGGGTGCCCCCAGCAGCGTCCGTGGCCGACGGGGATGGGGGCCGTGTCTTGGGGCCCCCTTGGCCGCCCTGCCCCCACGCCTCCGGGTTCCATGAGTCTGTGAGGTCATGTCCTGTGTGGCAGGGCAGCCCAGTACAGCCTGGGGAGCGGGCCGGCCAGGGAGAGTGCCATGGACGCGCCCATGCACGAGAACCCCGAGTGGGAGAAGGCCCGCCAGGCCCTGGCCAGCATCAGCAAGGCCAGCGCCACGGGCAGCTCGGCCAAAAACAGCAGCAACGGCCAAGTGGCTGCGGCCCAGGTGAGCAGGGGCGCCGGGAGGGGCAGCCCCTGTGGGGGGGAGGGCCAGGCGGGGCGGGGAGCGGGGGCAGCCCCCGAGCATCTGGAGGTGATGGGAGTGCGACCCCTGAGCTTCCTAACTGTGCTGAAGAGCATGAGGCCAGGAGGCCGGAGCAGAATCATTCTTGCACCTTCCCCTCTTTTCCCCAAGTGTATATCGGAGCACCTGGGAGGAGGGTGTGTGTCTGTGTCCCTCACTCTGTGCCCTGCCCCCCCACCTGTGTCCCTTCAGTATGTGGCCCAGGCTGACGCCGCCGCGCTCCAGCAGCAGCAGTATTATCAGTGGTACCAGCAATACAACTACGCCTACCCGTACAATTACTACTACCCTATGGTGAGTGCTGGGGGATGGAGGGAGGGGGCCGAAGTGGAGTCCGTGTTGGCGTCCCCACTGACCGCTGGCCTGTCTCCTAGAACATGTACCAAAGCTATGGCTCCCCAGGCCAGTACAGTCTGACCACCACCTACGCGACAGCAGCACCGCAGCAGGCAGCGACCCCTGGGCAGCACCAGGGATCTCTCACCCAGGTAAAAAGCCTTAGGCTCCCACGATCTCAGCTCTATTTCCCAGGAGCCAGAGGGCTGTGGCCTATGTTTAAGCATTTGGGCTCTGGGCTGGGATCAGTTAGAAGGTCATAGATTCCTTGTTGGAAGGGACATCAGTCTACCTTTATCCAAACTCTTTGTTTGTCAGATGAGGGCACTGAGGCCTGTGGAGGTGAAACACTTTCCCAGGGTTGTAGAGTTACTAAGGGTAAAACCCTGATCCTTCTTATTCAGTGCTCTTTCTGCTTAGTTAAGCTGTAGCTCATCTTGCCGGGCAGAGGGGATGACAAATCTCTGTTAATCCAGCTTTGGCTGCTGCCTCATGGGGAGATCCAAGGAGTCCCAGAGCCAAAGATTGCAGGGTCTCATAGGGCCTCGGATCACATGACTTAAGGGAAAGAGACCTGGGCTCTGGGCCAGAAGGCCTGTCTGGAAGCCTGGCCTCCAGCATTTATTGGAGCGTGCTCCTGTGGGCCAAATGTCTGTTTCCCCCATGTAAAGAGGGAATAGGGCCGGATGGCCTCCAAAGTCACTGGTGTGGGACAGAGAGCAAATTACTTTTCTAAACTTGAGCTTTCTTGTTGACAAAATGGAAATCCTCTTTGCACAGTGCCAGGGTACGTTGGAAGGAGAACTCTTGCGTTGGTCCGAAAGCACTCCATTGATAGATTGCTGTTATACATCCCCAGCTCCATGAGCTTCTGCCCTTGTCTGTTTTTTATCTCTGGTCTTCAGTTTGCTCATCTGTCAAGTGGTAGGGCTGGCATTGGTGGTCCCAAGGACCCTTATTTGTCATATTAGCTATTGCCTCACACTGTCAGCCTCAGGGATTTTTAACCATGAAGAAATTTCTGGTGATTCTGAATTGGACAGGCAAAAAAAGAAAAACAACATTGTGTCTTTGTAGTCACTTCCTATGTAGCATTTTCATCAGTTAAGGATTTTCAAAAAAAAAAAAAAAGCAACCCCAACAGTCTTCTGAGAGAGGAGTCAGTAGGCACAGTGGGAGCCATAAATTCTTCCTCCCCTTCCCCCAAGCCAAATGTTTGGAACAGTGGGGTCAAACTCAAGTAGAAACAGATCTCTGTGGGTCACCTGTAAAAGTAGGAAAAAAAAACAAAATAACACTGTGTTTTACATCTTGTTAAATATGTCTCGATTACCTTTTAAATATGTCTCATCTGTTTGAGGCCACCCTCATGGGCTAAGTGACTGGGGGGCCCAGAGTTTGATGTTTAGTTTAGACTGTGGTTTTGGCTGTTTAGATCTTTCCTGCAGTAACTACATTTCTTACCTTGCCAGCCTCCAGTTCCTGGCATGGAAGAAACAATGTCCTACCCGACCCCTCCTCAGCAGTTACCAGCAGCCCAGCCCCCTCAGCCACCTCCACCCCCCCAACACACAGGCCACACATTGGGGAGTGGAGCTCAGCCTGGGGCCTCCTCAGCTCAGCATGGGCAAGCTAGCCCAGTCACCAGTCAGGCCTATGGGCAGCACAGTTACTCAGAACCTCCCAAGCCCAAGAAAGGACAGCAGCTGTGGAACCGTATGAAACGTGAGTTTCTGGGGGCTGTTGTTAAGTCATTTGGGGCTAAGAAGGCCTTGGTCAGATCATCATGTGGTCACTCAGTTTTAGAACAACCTCAGCTTATGGAAGCCCCAAGAGTAAAGGTCTAAACATGGCGTTTGCTTTGAGGGAGCTCCTGATAGGAGGCAAAGACAACTCCTTCCCCCACCCACAGGGTTAGGATGCACCGAAGTCTACTCTAGGCCTTCTCCAGAATTGCCTCCTTCTGTAATAAACCAGGGCCAAGGCTTGTTCTTCTTTCCCAAATGACTTAACCTATTGGTGCATCCTCATCCACTCTCCTCTCCCCTCCTTTTTGGGAGTCCTGGAGCTTCATGAGGAGAAAGGCTGCTTTGACCCTTATTGTTGCCTGTTTCCTATCTTTCCCAGAAGCCCCAGGGGCAGGCAGTGTCAAGTTCAACATCCAGAAACGGCCCTTTGTGGTCACCAGCCAGAACTTTAGCTCAAGCTCTGAGGGACAGCATGGCAACTTTGGGACCCAGGCCAATCCAGAGAAACCGCAGAGCCACAGGTGACCACTTTCCTCAGCCTACCTTGGGGTCTCTCCTAGCTTTCCAGCCTGTCCCACACTTCCTGTGAGTGTGGGGGAGGGTCAAGACCACACTGAGCTTCTTTTTCCTGCCCTCCTGCAGCATATCCCAAAATCGGAACTTATCAGGGAAGCCTGAGGACTGGCCCCAAGACATGAAGGAGTATGTCCAGCGTTGCTTCACTGCCTGTGAGTCTGAGGAGGATAAGGACCGGACAGAGAAGCTTCTCAAAGAGGTCCTGCAGGCCCGACTCCAGGATGGCTCGGCCTACACCATTGACTGGAGCCAAGAGCCACTGCCAGGGTCAGTGATGGGAAGGGGAGGCAGGGTCACATGTGCTTGGCCTCTTTTCTGAATTCCTCAGCTGTCTCATCTGCAAACTACACCTGATCTCATTTGTTTAGTGACCCTCCCAGGGTCTTTGAGGAGAACCCTGCACAAATTGCTGTTCCAATTGTGTCTCCTCCCTTTGAGACTGTCTCAGCTGTGGCAGGAGAGAGGGAGGCAGGCTCCCACAGGACTTGGCACTGACTGGCCTCATGGTGGCAGCAGCTCTTGGTCATTTGCTAACTGCTGGGGCGGAGGGGGTGTGTCCCTGTAGCCAACACTCTATTGCAAAGGTTTGAGGAGAATGGCTTTTCTTTCTCTCTTTTCAGGCTGAGTCGAGACAGCGTGACAGAGAGCCCCAAGAAGAAACGATGGGAAGCCTCTACCATGCTTCACTCTGCCCGGGGAGCTGGGGGAACACCTCGGGGGGGTGGGACTCAGCCCCAGAGGGGGACAGGGGGCACTGGCAGTGCTGGCCGGGGTCGTGGAAGCAGCTTTGCTACCAAATTTGGAAATCGGAATGTTTTCATGAAGGACAACAGCTCCTCTTCAAGCACAGACTCCCGCTCCCGCTCCTCCTCCCGTTCGCCTTCACGTCATTTCCGCCGCAGGTAATGGGAATGGTGTTGTGTGGGAGATTCAGGCCAGATGGGGCCTAGCAGACAAGAACCCTTCATCTTGGCTGGAGACCAGGACTTGGCCTGACCTAACCTCACCATCTTTTTCCCTCCCCACCCCGTGTTTCCCTGTAGTGACTCACACTCAGACTCTGAAAGCTCCTACTCAGGCAGTGAGTGTCACCCAGGGGGCCGAAGAAATCCACCACCCAAAGGCCGGGGCGGCCGGGGTGCTCACGTGGACCGGGGTCGAGGACGTGTGCAGCGTGGGAAAAGGTGAGACCTCTGGTTTCTGAGGTGAAAAATTATTACCTCGAATGTGGGAACATGAGAGGATTTAGGGTTAGGGTTAGAGGATGACCAGGGGATTCCTGAGGGACAGGAAGAACCAAGGCCTGAAAAGGGGCGTTGGAGGCAGTGTTGCGTTGGGGATGGAAGACTTGGGCTGCCTCGGCTGGGCTGTGTCTTGAGCCGCCCCCCAAGGGGGTCAGCAAGTGCTACCTCCTGCAGGCAACCTCCCTGGCCCTCCCTCTGATGCGTCCTAGTTCCCCTCTCCTCATTGTCATCTTCCCTGGAAGCTTCTTTGTGGCTGGGGCTCTTTGCAATTTTCCAGTTTCATTCTCAGTGCCCTTGTTCGGTAACTGGCTCGGTTGTGTCTTAATGGTGGTCCTCTCATACAGGCATGACCTCATCCCTGCCAAGCGTAATCGCAAGAAGCCAGCAGCAGCCATGGAGTGTGAGGACCCTGAGCGAGAGCTGAAGAAACAGAAGCGGGCAGCCCGATTCCAACATGGGCATTCTCGGCGCCTCCGCCTGGAGCCTTTGGTGCTACAGATGGGCAGCTTGGATGGGGGGAGCACTGACCCTGACTGGAATGAGCTCAAGATTGTGGGGACCTGCCCAGACATCACCAAAAACTACCTCCGACTTACCTGTGCACCAGATCCCTCTACTGTGAGGCCTGTGGCTGTAAGTGTGATTCTCAGGGCCCTCGGCCTTTATGTGGCTGAGCTGAGGGAGGAAACTTGGGTGGACCCAGGGCAGCCCTTTTCCTGAAGCAGACTTCATGATTGGGCTGCTAAGGACCACAGTTAAACTTTGCCCTGATGCTGGGGCATGCTTGGCCTCCCACTGCTGTCTTCGCATTGTGGGTACTCTCCATCGACCCAGTCCCCAATCCTGCTCTTGAATCTTCTGTGCAGTTGGGGAGCCCGGGGGTTATCCCTACAGTCTTTCCTCAGGCCTGAGCCCAGAATCACCTCCTCCCTTTCAGGTATTGAAGAAGTCGCTGGCCATGGTGAAGTCTCACTGGAAGGAGAAGCAGGACTATGCCTTTGCTTGTGAACAGATGAAGTCAATTCGACAGGACCTGACAGTGAGTCTTGTGGCCCAGCCCAGGCAGGGGTCTGGGGGGTGGGGAGCTGGAGTAGTCTTGCCTTCAATGTGTCCTTCCTTCCTCAGGTACAAGGCATCCGAACGGAGTTCACAGTTGAGGTGTACGAAACGCATGCCCGCATTGCCCTAGAGAAGGTGAGGGAGGCACAGTCCAGAACTGGTCCTTAGCCCCAGCCATCTGGTCTCAGTGTCTCTGACTTCCCGCCCGTCTTTACTGACCTCCTCCTCTCACCTGCCTCACTGCAGTGCCACCATGTCTCCCCCATCCCTTGTCTACTTCACTCTCTGGTAGTGTCCTCTGTCTCCCCTGTGTCTGTTCTCCTGTCCAGATGAGCCCTTTTATGATGGCTGGTATTGTTGTCCCCTTCAGGGTGACCATGAAGAGTTTAACCAGTGCCAGACACAGCTGAAGTCACTGTATGCAGAGAACCTGCCAGGCAATGTAGGAGAGTTTACTGCATATCGCATCCTCTACTACATCTTCACCAAGAACTCGGGGGGTGAGCTTGGGTGGGGTGCGTGGATATCAGGGTTGGAGGGGGTGGTTGAATGATTCCTTTAGAAGCACCGGGGGCCACTCATTCCTTCTCTTCCTGTAGACATCACCACAGAACTGGCTTACTTGACTCGAGAGTTGAAGGCAGACCCTTGTGTCGCCCATGCCCTGGCACTTCGAGCAGCCTGGGCTCTGGGCAACTACCACCGTTTCTTCCAGCTCTACCGGAATGCACCCTGCATGTCTGGCTACCTTGTGGACAAGTTTGCTGATAGGGAACGGAAGGCTGCTCTCAAGGCCATGATCAAAACGTATGTGAGGGCCGCCCAGTCCCCCCACATCCTCATTGCTGTATCTGCCTGCTCTTCATCTTGCCACAGTCACTGGCACCCTCTCCCCCTTCCCAGCCCCCTCAGTTTCTCTCCTCCCCTGTTGCATTCTTCCTTCTCTTATCTTTGTCTTATCTCATTTTTGTCTCTGATTCATCCATCCTTCATCCTTCCCACCATCTCCTTTGTCATATCTGTCCTTTTGTCTCTTGTCTTCCTCTTAGCCCTCCACCCTTTCCTCTTGTTCCTTTCAGAGCCTCTATTCATATGTTTGTCATAGGCGGTTTCTGAGTTAGTTTAGAAGCGTTATTAAGCTGTCACTGGGCTGAGTCAAAGATAAAGCCTAGCATCTGGTTGGGGGGTCCTCACGGGCCATCTAGTCCAGCCCGAACCTCCAAAGGAATCCCCTTTATTATGTCCTTGAGAATTGGTGATGCCGTTTGGCCTCAGAGAGTGCTCAGGGTATAGCTATAGTCATGGTTTTTCTTGCCCTTCAACCTTAGGGGCCCTCTTGGCAGCTTCTCCCCATCACTCCCAGGCCTCCCTCCTGGGACAAGTCTTGGAGTCCTTGCAGCTAGCTCTGATGCCTTGCCTGAGACATCTGCTTTGTAGGGCAGATGCCCCTGGTTTGGCTAACTAGTCCTCTGGGGTCCCCCTCTCAGGCAGCTCTTGAGCTAATTCCTGTCCTACTTGCAGTGTGGCTTCCAGAAGTGCACACAGGACTCTCAGGTGGGGGCTGTGTAGGTGGACCCCAGGCCTCCTTGTGGCTGGATGTTGTGCCCCAGATGGCATGTGTGGTGCTGGCTCCTGTGGCACTAGAAGGTCGGGAAGGCCCCAGACTGGCTTCGCTATGTGGAGTGTAGGGGGACGTCAGACTTCCCCTGGATCCCTATGCAGTCTCATCTTCCTAGATGCAGCCCATGTGGTGGGCTTTCAGAAGTCATCCGGTGGGCTGTACCCAGATTTGTGGTGGCTGCCTTCTGGTCACTTGACCATATCTGTCTCTGCCTTTATTTAGTTGAGTCATTGGTAGGATCATTAAGCAGCACAAAGTTCCTGAGACTGTGCTAGAGATGGCCAGATTGGGGTGCAGAACAGGCTATAATTCAGAGACCTTGGGTTCAAATTTCACTTCAGACAATTTGCTATTTGTGTGACCTTGGGCAAGTTACTAAAGTCTCCTGGCCCCAGTTTTCTTATCTGTAAAAACAAACAGAGGCTGGACTAGATGGTCCCTGAACTCCTTGCTAAGTAAAGTTCTGTATGCTTAAACCTTCCAGAGTGACACCGAGCCAAACATTCACATCTCATCTTTGGTTCCAACCATTTGCATTTAGGTGGCATCCTCATTGTACAGACTTTCTTCTAACCCACATCTTTTTCGCTTGCCTGTTAAATGCATTGTTGAAGTCTAAGCAAACTAGAGTAGATATTTGCCTGACGTCCAGAAAGGCCAGTGGGATCTGATCTCTTTTAGAAGAAGCCGCCTCTGCTGGCTCTCCTGCCTCCTCCAGCCCACCTACCCCCCTCACATTTGCCAGTGTCTCAGGGTCATTCATCTGCTCTGGACTTAGCAGCCCCATCAGCCTCATTTGTGGTACCCAATGAAGTTGTTTCTATGGGTCAGAGGACTTGGGCTTTTCAAAGACACTCAGTCATCTGTGTCCTGGCTCACAGTGCCCTCTTAAACAGATGTTTCTCTATCCTTTACCACAGTCATGCCCCCCACTCCCTCAGCAGTGAGCCTAACCCACTTCCCGTCATTGATCCTCTTCTCCTAGACAAGCTGTTGAAAGAACTCCCCTTTGGTAGTCTCTTCCTCTTTCCCCCAGCACATTGTGAACTTTAGTGTAACCTGCAATTTCCTATTCATCTCTAGGTACTTGCTCTTTCTTCCATCTTCTGTATGTGGCCTTTTATTTTTTGCATTTAGTTTCATTTAGAATAAGACTTGTCAAACTATAGCTCTTAGGCCTGTGAATAGTTTTTACATTTTGGTTTTACAGTTTTATTAAAAAATGCAAGGAGTGAAGGAAATAAGCACTTACTAAGCACCTACTGTGTGCTAAGCACTTTGCAATTTCATCTCATTTGGTCCTCACAACATTCCTGAGAGGAAGATAACTATTTTTCCCCCCATTCTACACATGGAGAAACTGAGGCAGAGGTGAAGTGCTTTGCCCAGAGTCGCAGAGCTAGTAAGTGTCTGAAGCTGGATTGCACCTCTGCTCTTTCTGATTCCTGGCCTGGTGCTCTGGGTACTGTGATGCCTCCTAACTGCCTAGGAGAGACAACAGAAACTCAGCCCACCCATAAAAAGTGGAAGGCCTTTATGCACATGAACCAAGGCAGATCTTGCCTAGGGAAAGGTCCCATGTCATCTACGCTGCTTTCTTCAGGGTCCACCTCTTTCTGAGTCTTTAGAATCTCTCTCAGACCCTGCTATCTTTCCTGGCCAATTCTCCCTGCAGAATTTTAGACCATGGGGTCTTCGTGCTCTTTTGTTTGATGCCTTGGAAAAGCTCCCAAACCTGGGTTGCCCATGAGGCTGGGCCTGACTGGCCCAGAGTGACCTATCATCAGCCCCCAGTGGCCTGACCCAGAGCCTCTGGTCCTTGGTGGCTCTGCTCTTGTCAGAGAGCCCCCTAGTGCCAACTGGAAGCTGCACTGCTCCCTGTCCTCCCTTTGTGCTCTAGAGTCTGCTCTGAGAAAGCCTCTTCCAGCTGTTTCTGAGCCTTGAATCCTGTCACTTTTCTCACGAATACCTCTTCCCTAGCTGATGCTGCCCTGACTTCCCCCATTAACTGCTCAGCTTATGGGGTTCATTCCCATAGTGTCCTGGATGTTGAGGCTTCACTTGGCTCCTTGCATTGTTCTCAAGCTTGGGAGCTCACCTCACCGGGCTCTAGGCATTTGAGTGTAGACAGGTGAGGTGGCCTCTTCCCTTCATGTTGTGGCCAGCTCTGGGACATCTAGCAAGAGCTATGGGTTGAGCAGTTTTCCTCCCTAGCTTTTCAGATTAAAGAAAGCCTTGTTTGCCAAAGGCCAGGCATATATTCTCCTGTCAGGATGACTCCTGATTTGGACAGGAACCCATCCTACCTGTCCTCCGGCAGTGCCCAGGTTAGGGCTGGGACATGACTTTTGATGAAGGAACACTTGGACAAGAATTTGACTGGAAAATTAATTTGTATCTCCACCAAGTTTTCCCATCAGTGAATGGATTCCTTGGGAAATCTGTCAGAATGCCACTGGTTCAGATTGTAGGATTTAGAAGTGGGGGGAATCTTCCAGGACATCTAGGCTGATGACCTGCTTTTACTGATGAGACCCATGGGCCCCCCAGGGAAAGGAGTCCCCAAGGTCCTGGAAGGAGCTGAGTACAGATTTGAACCCAGGTCTTCTGACTTGAAAGCTTGCTCTTGGACCCTGCCCCTGGGCCAGGCAGCCCACATAATGCGTAGAGGGTATGCTGCTGAGGTGGTGCAGGGCTGCCCGGTCTGGGGTCTTCTCGATCCCCTTGACGTGTGCTGGCTGTTTCTGTTGCTTCCTTGTGAGCGAGCGTGTATATTCTGTATTCTGTGGCTGGCTGGTTAGTCTGTGCTGTGCATGTGTGTCTGGGCCGCACGTACATACGTGAACCTCCGGCTTCCTCTTGCTCTCTCCGCCTGCCTTGTAGGCAACTTGTTTCTCTTTCCCTCTGTCTTCTCCCAGTTCCACAGCCAGAGCTGTGCCCCTTCTGAGGGCCGGGAGCCTTGAACTCCTGGCTCCTTGGCTCTCTGCCCTTGTCTTTGCCCCCTTACTTTCCCTACCTCCCCGCACAGGTAAGTGGGAGTGCAGGATGCAAGACTGGTATTGGCAGTGGCTGACTGGAGCCTTCTGCTCTGGGGGGAGGTCATTTGGGGCCCCACTGGGTCCCTCAGCTGGGACTGGGGGGTGGAGTGGGTGATGATGACCCATTTCCTGCGGGTCCCTGGACCTCATCTCTTCCCCTCGCCCTTCATCCATGTCTCCTCTTGTCTCCATAGCTTCCGCCCGGCGCTGCCCGTCTCCTTCGTGCAGGGGGAGCTGGCCTTCGAGGGCGAGGCCGCCTGCCGAGCCTTTCTGGCCCCCTTGGGCCTGGGCTACATGGGGCCCGACAACACCAGCATCGACTGCCGGCTCAGCGTGGCGCAGCTGCCCACCTTCTGAGCACCTGCAGGGGGTGGGGTCGGGCCTGGGGATTAGGAAGGACAAGAAGGGGCTGGTGGAGGTCTCTGCCCCCCCCCCCGCCCCCCCATCAGCGTTTACTGGTTTAAACTGGTTTCTTTGAGCCACAGACTGGGATGTACATATGGGAGAGGCCTGGCCAGAGCCTTTGCCTCCTCTCTCCCCGCCTTTGAAACCCCAGGGATTTTGTACAGAGAATTTTTCTACGTTTTTATTTTCTTGAGTAGGCCTTGGGTGGGGAGTGGGGAGGGTCTGGAGAGTGGGTGGTGGGCCGTGGGTCTGTAGGTCTGTCTGCCCTGATCTCTCACCCCCCCACTAACACTTTCTCAGTGTTTTCTCTCTTTCTCTCCTGAGCTCGTCCCAGGCACCCGGCCGGTGCCCCATGCCCCCCCACGCAGGAGGGGCTGGGGGGAAGAAGGAAGAGGGGGTGCCTTCAGCCAGCCTTGGGGGGACGACGACCCTTCCCCCGTCCTCCACCCTGCTCTCACCCCCGACCTTGAAGAGACTCTTGTTGCCCTTTCCCCTGAAGGGGGGGGCTTCATCTTGTCTGGGGCTGGGGGGAGTTACTTCAGACTGTACACCTACCCCCCCCACCCCGAAACGCTGCTGCAGCCAACAGGACGTCACCACGAATGCCAAGTCACCGCCGTGGGAGCCGCCGGGACCACAAGTCTGATGCATCTCAAGTTGTATTAAGTTGTCTCCATGTCTTACTCCGTCCCCCCCCTTTCCTCCCTTCCCAGTGTCTTGTTTTGATTTCTTCCCCTACCCCCCCTCTTTTTTCCCCTTCCCTTTCTGGTTCTGCACAGGTAAAAAGGTCATCCCTCCTTTCCCCCTTCTTCTTGCCTCCATGGGTCACCAGGTCGCATCATTTCTTCTTTGATATTTTATTTTTTAAATTATTTTCCCCTTTCCCCCTTTCTTTTCAACCCACCCTTCTCCCCCTCCTTTTCTACCATGTAACTCAATAATGTGCAATGAGATCGAAAACAGCTGGACTGTCAGGCTGCCTCTCCTTTCCAGATGTTCCTGTTCCCTCTGACCCTCCCCCCTCCTCCCCACCATCCCTCCCGACCTTCCTTTCTTCCTCCCTCCCTTCTTCCCTGCCAACCAAGGAGTGCTGAGCACGGTTTGGAAAAAAAAAAAATGATAAAATTAAAGAAAAAAAGAAGAGAGAGAGAGAGAGAATGAACACAGTTTATGGATGCTGGTTTTTTTCACCCTCGCTGCTCTTTGTGGCCCCCATCTTGGTGGGTACTGCCAGGTGTTGGAGGGCCACTGGGGCAGGGAGGAGGGGGAAGAAGGGGCCCTGCCTCCTCAAGTTGAAGGCAGGGCTTATGGCTAGGTTCTAGTGGAGAGCCCTGGGCTAGGATGAGGGGTTTAGCAGGACCTGGGCTAATACGGAATAGCAGCCCCCAGCCCCTTGCAGTCCCCCCACAGAGCACAGCTGAAACTCTTCCACTGACTGACTGCCCAGCTCTGCCCCCTCCTCAGCCTCTGGCAGAGACAGGTGCCCAGGGCTCCCTCGAGGCAGTTTGGCCAAGGTGAGGTGAGGGCCTAATTCCTCCCGGGAGGGCTCTAGGACCTCCAACCCTTCAGCCCTCAGCCGCTGATGCAGGGCTTGAGCCAAGCCCTGGAGGCCCGGACTTGGGACAGAGTATATCATCCTGTGGTCCAAGCAGGCCAGATTCCGGAAATGAACCTCCCTTGGGTAATGGAAGCTGGGCCCCTGGACTAGGCGTCTCAGTGCTTGGGCAGCTGCGGCCACCTCCCCTGGGCTGGCCAGGCGCAGTAAGGCCAGCGTAAGGTGGAGGGCCTTGAGGCCCACCAGGCTGCTGCCCGTGGAGGCCTCTGCCTCAATCAGGCGAGCCTGGGCCGTGGCCACTGCCTCCCGAAGCTCTGGGTCGGTGATCATCAGGGCCACGAAATGTGTGGGGCGGAGCCGCTGGCGGGCTTCAGGACTGCGGCGGGACTCGGGCTCTGGTTCCGTGCTGCGGTCGGGGGACCTTCCCCAGGTGTCTGAGCTGCTGCTCGGCCGAGAGGCCTCCTTCCCCGGGCGGCCCTCCTCCTCCTCCTCCTTCCCCGGGCGGCCCTCCTCCTCCTCCTCCGTCCCTGGGCGGCCCTCCTCTGGCCCGCCGTCCTCCTCCGGGCCATCGGCTGCGGCCAGCCCGTCCAGGATGGTGGTGCCACGGCCCGCAGCCGAGCCGAAGACTAGGTCGGTGCGGGAGTCGCGGTCCCACACGAGGCGGCCGCGGTGTCGGAAGTAGCGGATGCGGTGCTGCGGCACGGCCAGCACCCCGGGGCCGAGCGCGGCCAGATCCTCGTCCCAGCAGAAGGCGGTGAAGGGCTCCTCCTGCACGCCGCGGAAGCGGTCCAGGTAGCCCACGGAGAAGTCGGCGGGGTCCAGGTGAGGGTCCCAGCGGATGCGGTCGATCACCGCCTGGGCCGTCTTCATGGGGGGCTTCTTGCCCTCGGGCCCCGACGGCGGCGCCGGCTGGAGGTCAGTCCGGGCTCCGGGGTGGGAGAGCCGGCAGCGGGCCCCGAAGTGGCAGCGGCCCTCCTGGTAGAACCGGCAGGTGGGCGCCGGCGCCCCCGCCTCCGCCATGCCGCCGCGCCCGGGGACCCAAGCGTCCTGGCCGCCCTTCCGGCCTCGCTGGGCACGCCCCTTCGGAGCCCGTAAGCCTGGGGTGAGGCCCTTCAAGGGACTCGCTCCCCGGAGGCCGGTCGGGGGCTAAAGGCCTCCCCAGAGGAAGCGCAGAGGCGGTCACTGTGGCCGCAGGCCCCGAAAGAACCTGGAAGGGAAACCGAGGCCCAGAAGGGAGCCCGGCTGCCGTGGAACACAGCGCGCTCTCCCCGCCCGGCTGCGCCCGCAGCCCGGTACCGGCTGGAAACACCGACGCCAAGCAGTAGACATAAATGGCTGATATTTCTTTATATATAAAGATTTTCCGGGGTGGGGGTGGGTGGGGATGGGGAGTAGCTGGGCGTGGAGGGGTGCTATACAGGGGGCATCATATAAAAAACTTCTGGTGCAAGGCCGGGGCCAGCCTGGCGCCCCTGGCCAGGGTCCCGGGGGACGCGGCCAGCTGCCGTGGGCCCCTACAGACCGATCACTTCCTCCAGGTCCTCCTCAGAGCCGAAGTCCGGCCGGGAGGCGAGCAGCCCGCCGTTGGGGGCCCTCGGGGCAGCTCCTGCGTCGGCCAGGGCCCCCCGATCCATGACGCCTAGCACCTCCTCCAGGAGGGAGGGCCCCAGATCCAGGTGAAAGGACAGGAAAGGGTCTCCGGCGGCCGGCCGGGACTCGGACTGGCCCTCGGAGGGCCGTGGGGGCTGGGGAGCGGTGGGGGGTGGCAGGGCTGGGCGCGCTGGGGACGGGGCAGCGGAGGGGGCTGGCGAGGGGCCCGGGGAAGGGCCGGGGGACGGGCCGGGGCCCCCGCCGCCGTGGCGGCTCAGGAAGGACGTGTCCCCGAAGGCATCGCCCCCTCGTCCCACGTGCATGGTGTGCCGAAAGTCACCCAGCGGAGCAGAGATGGCATCTCGGTCCAAACGCTTCTTGGGCAGGGCCGGGCCCAGCTGCTTCAGGATGGGCATCTGGGAGAGGAGAGGCTCGGGTCAGCCCTGGGGGTGGGGGAGGCGGAGCGGGAATGTCCCGGCTTCCCGGAACCCCGGGCTGAGCCTGCCCCCGCTCATCCCCAGCGGGAGGCCCAGCCGGGGTCCCTGCAGGGCCTGGCTCCCCCGGGAGTCCCCTTTCCCTGCGCCTCCCCCGTGGGCAGCTCTCTGCTTCCTCTAGCTGCGTCGCCTGGGTATCCTCCTCCCTCTCCACGTGTCCCTAGGTCACCCCCTCCCTCCGCAAACATCCCGGTCCCGCCCAGGCGGAAATCACACCCACCTGGATCCCGCTGGACTGGTTCTCCAGTTCCCGGACAGGGCTGGGGGGTGGGGAGCCTGTCCACATCGGAGCGCCCTCTTCACTGCACCCAGTCTACCCTGCCCCCCCCCCCCGCCCACGTGGCTTCTTTGCCCAGGAGCCGGGCCCATCCACCCCTGGCTCCCTTACTCTTTAGGGCGATCCTTGGGCCCCGGGAGGGTCCTCAGTCCTGGCCAGCTCCGCTCTGCTGGGGCTGGGCGCCCTTGACTCCGTCACCAATCCCTGCTTTCACCTGGCAAAGGGAGAGCCAGTAGGGGCCTCGGGGACCCAGGAGTCTGAACGCCCAGCTCTCGCTCCACTCAGGACCCTGCATCCAGCCTACCGGCCACCACCCCCTCAGGGATCCAGGCAGCCGAGGCCCAGCCTACCTGGCCAGGCCCAGCAGGTCAGCCCCAGTTTGAGGGGGCCATGGCAGGACGGGCAGCAGGAGCGAGCGCCTGAGGATCGGGAGCCGACGCCCAGTCTGGCCCCTCTCGGGGTGGGGAGGGTTAAGTCCCTGGCCCCTCCTCCCCCTCCCTCCCGTGTCAGCCCCAAAATTTGGCTCTGGGATTTAAAGGGCCAGCTGTCCGGGAATTCCCCCCAGGGTGCTGGACCGCCCCCTGTTCGGGATGAGGGCAAGGGGGAGGAGGCTGGAATTTCTCTAGGGGCTTAGGAGCTAAAGGAGGCTTTGAGCTGCTGGAGGAGAAGCTTCAGAGCCCCTCGGACATGCCCCTCCCCCTCTGTGCCCCCACTGCTCTGCTTCCTGGCCTGGAATTTCCTGGAGCCTGGGTTGGGAAGGAGTAATGACTTCCAGATTCAGCTGATGGGGGATGGGGGTGGGAGGTAGAGGAGAAGAGACCCAGAGTCAGACGAAAGACAGCTGAGGGTCCTTTCAGGGGCAGGAACACAGGTCTCCCCAGCCTCCCTGCAACGGCCCAGCCAAGGCGCCCTGGAGAACCAGGAACAGCAATCGTCCCGAGACCCCTCCCCTCCCCCTTCCTTGGGGGACCACCCTGAATCTGCTCCCTGCCTCCAGTCTCCAGTTCAAGAAGCAGGAAAGAGTTTCCCGAGTTCTGCCCCTCTGCCACCCACCCACCCACTCATTCATTACCAGGGAGCTCCCTAGACAATCCCTCCTCTCTTTCTCTGGCTCCAAGGGATCTCCAGGGTCTTTTCCAGCTCTCAAGGTTGTTTTCTTCCACCTCCTTTATGTACACGTCCTGACTCTCCTTCTTCTGTGCCTCTTTGGGGCCTGCCACAAGAAGCCTGGGGTATTTTGGGGGAGATGTTGCTCATTCAGTGGAGCATTGAGAGGGAATGAGGAGTTGGGCTGTTGGGTTGGAGGGGAGACCCTGTCCTGGACTCTCCTCTTCTTAGCATCACTCAACGTGGCAGGTCCTGGGTGGGACCTGGAGGATGCAATGGTCAGAGACTGGACCCAGGAACCCCACATTCTCCTAACACAAGCCAAAGGGACCTTGATCATCATCTGCTCCCATCCCTCCTTTATCTGATAAAGAAGAAAGCCAAGATATTTAAGGAGCAAAGCCAGGACCCCAGGTCCCACTCACAGGCTCATGAGGACCTGGGGGGCTTAAACATTCCCTCATTTGACAGAGCAGGCAAGTGAGACCAGGGAGATAGCATCTCCTACGTGGCTCACACAGTGACTGAGCACACATCTGGCACCCAGAGTCTGCCTCCTCCACCCTCCATATTGGGCCTAGATCTTGCACTGTGGACCAGTGGGAACCCACTGACCTTGAATGAGCATTTATGAAGCATCTCTTCTGAGCTAGGCTTGGTGCTGAGGGTACAAAAGCAACAGGGAAGAAAGGTCCGGGCACCCCAGGGTCCTTGCTGGCTACTAGGCTGATTTTTTCAGCTTGTTCCTGACTATAACCTTCTCTTTTCAGTTTCCTCATTTGTAAGACAGGGATGAGCCCCTTCTCCCTCCTGCCTAGGCAGAATGTCTGTCATTTCAATCTTAAAGTTAATGGAGATGGATGGGAGCTACTGTTGTCAGTTTAGTTCTCCTCTTGAGTGTGTGACTGGGGGAGGGGGAGGAAGGAAGGGAGGAAGAGACCCTTGGTCCTTGAGGCTAGGGAGCTAGATTCAGGGTCAGGTCAGGGAGGGCTAAAGGATGGGGAAAAGATGCAGAATTGCCTCTGGCGGGATGTCAAGTGAAGCTCTTGCCTCCTCAAAAACTTGGAAGTGGAGAGTTGGGTCACATTTGTGGAATTGGGAGGAGTTCCAGAAGAGATCCCTAATGCAAGGAGGTGACCGAGGGCCCAGTGGAGGGTTCAGAGGAGACTGGATTCCAGCTCTAGCTCTGTCTTCTATTTGCTCTATAACCTTCAGTGTCCCCCTCTGTAGAGGATAGGTGTGCGTTGGCTTCCAAGCACCCAATTAACATGGACTTGGCAGTTCTATTGGAATGTTAGGTGGAGCCTCCCTTCAGGAATAACTCTGTGATTCTGTTTGGAGCTGATAAGCTGTTATCAGTCCTTAGTCCTTGAGGAGGCCTCAGAATCAGATATGGATGCATGGATGGATGGATGGAAGGATAGATGGATGGATGGATGGATGGACGGACAGACAGACACAGGGACCTACCACCATTTCTCTGTACTTTATGAAGCTGAAACCACAGGCAGATCTCACAGACATTCCCTTTTCCTATGCCTCATGCTTTTAGGCAACCACATAGGACTTCCTGAAATATTCTACCCCCACCTCCCACCCCCAGACCAGTCTCTGTGGACCAATGGTGTGGGACCAGGATCATTATGGAGCTGTTGGGCCCTGGGCCTGGAAAGGGGGCCCTGAAAGTGTGTGGAATTTCACCCTCCAGGCTTGCCAGGCTTCAGCCAGAAGTCCCCCCAGGGAAACAACTACCAATCCAGCCAGGATCAGTCGGACGAGGTTGGACACAGTATAATCCTGGGAGGTGGGACCTGTGGGGATAAGGCTGTTATTGGCTGAGTCTCTAAGGCATAACTCAGAACTTAGACTCTATCCTTGGATGCAATCTCTGGCTTAGGGGTTCCCCTTGACCTCAATAAGCTGGCTGAGGCACCAGGCACATTGAGGCAACTTGTTTGAGGGAGCTTCTCTCCTGGAAGCCAGACTCTCAATTCCTAAGATACTCCTCCCAGTTTTCTGGGCATGGAGTCCCTGAGTCAGAAGGGAGGCAAGGAGAGGGAAATACAGAGGTCTCCTCCCCCTAGATTTGAGAGGTCTGGTTGGCTCACCTATTGGGATGTCCACCTTCTCTGGGGAAATGTGGGGGGATGTGGGAGCTCCTAGGACTGGGGAAGAGAGAAGGGAGAGGGTTAGGGGCTCGCCAACCTCCCTGTGTCTATCCTGAGACCTCCTCCACCCACAGCCTGAGCATCCTTTCTTCTGTTTGTCATTATCGGAGGGAACCCAGAAGTTCAGTTTGGATGGGCTCATACAGGTCACTGAGTCGAATCTCCTGATTTATACAGATGAGAAAAGAAGCAAGGAAGGCTGTACTGTCGAGTATCCTGAGCACAGAGTCGTTCATCCAGATGCTTCTCTCATGGGCCACCCAGACTCTTCTCCAGTTCTTTTCATCTCCCTGGGGAGAATCCTGACCCTGAGTCCCCCCCCCCCACCTCCATGAGTGCAGCTGACCAGTGAGAGTTAGGGGGGCACAGGTGCCACCTTTGGGAGCCTTTGACCTGGAACTTGGAGGTCCCCTTACTTACCTGCTGGAGTATTTGACTCACTTGGGGAGAAGGTTGGAGGGTTTCCTAGGAATAGGGAAAAGGAAAAGATATCTCTCTTCTCTGTCTCATCTGGACCTCAGAGAGCAGAGGTGAGTGGAAGTTAGCATACCCCCATCTTACAGTTAAGGGGCATGCCACCGAATCCCAAGTGACAGAGCCAAATTCAGATCCAAGTTTGGTTCCAAAGCCACTCCACCACACTGCCTTGAGATCATCTCAAGTCTCTCCCTGCTCCCAGCTCAGCTCAGTCTGACTCAACTCATTTGAGTGTTCCGGTAAGAAGCACTCTACCCATTGTCAGACTCTGGGACCCCTCAATGAGCTCTCTGACCTCTGCTGGGGTGGGGGCCTTGAGGACTGCTGGACTGGGAATCCTTTACCTTTGATCCTGAGTTCCAGGGGGTCACTGGGGGCCGTCCACAGGTAGGGGAAGTGACTGTCAAAACCATAGCATTGGTAGGTGCCTTTGTGGCTGGTGGTCACGGCAGGGATGCGAAAGTGGACAGGAGATGCCCCTTCCTGGGTCTTCCAGATGCCTGCTCTTCCCTCCTTGGCTATAGTAAACATATTAAAGCCGAATTCGGAGCTGCAGGAGAATGTCACACTCTCCCCAGAAGATACCTCAGTGCCAGGCACGATGGAGAAGGAAGGTTTGTCATACAAGCCTGGGAAGGAGGAGACAGAAGGTCACAGGAGACCTCCTTCTCCTGGTGAGCTGTGCCTGTGTGTACAGGTGTCTACAAGAGTGTGTGTCAGTGTGTATGAGTGTGTATATGAGTGTGTGTGTTTGTGAGCATGTGTATAAGTATATGTGTGTATGATCATGTGTGTATGTGTGTGACTGTAAGAGTGTGTGTGTGACTATGTGAGAGTATATGTGTGTGTGAGTATGTGTGAGTATGTATGTGAGCGTGCATGTGTATGATTGAGCATGTATGTATGTATATGTATGAGCATGTGTATGTGAGAGTATGTGTGTATGAGTGTGTGAGCATGTGTGTATGTATGTGTGTGACTGAGCAGGTATGTATATATGAGTGTGTTTTTATGACCATGTGTGTGTGAGAGTATGTGTGACTGAGAATGTGTGTGAGTGTGTATGTATGTGAGGGTGTATGTGTATGTGTGTGAGGGTGTGTTTGTGTGTGTGTGTGTGTGTGTGTGTGTGTGTGTGTGTGGGTGGGTGGGTGTGGGTGTGTGCCCCCAGGCTCAGTCTTCCTCTTCCCCTGCCTGGAAGATAACCTCCCCCCACCTCTGCCCCAGGGCTCTCTTCTTCCCACCCCAGCTCCCAGCTTCAGGGCCTGGTGGTCTCAGCAGGATCCCCCCTCACCTGTCACCACAAGCTCCAACTGGTTGCTGGGCTGTGACCAGTAGCTCCCATTCCTGTAGGAGCATCTGTACCTGCCTGCAATGTTGGCCAAGGCACTGCCCAGGGGAAACCGTGCCCGGGCTTCTGGCCCTGGAAGGCCAGGCTGGTCCTGGTAGTCCCCAGGGGAGTCCAGTCGCTCCAGGCGGTACATGTCAACTCCAGGGAGACCTTGGCACCACAGGACCACATCCGCACCCCAGGAAACCATGGAGTGAGGTTTTGCCCAGAGGATCGGTTTGGAGAGTGCGACTGGAAGAGAATGAGTCCAGAGCCCCAGGGCTGTCACTCACTCTACTCCTCCCCACCCCATGTAAGCCTTCATTACTGGCTCAGCTCAGTCCAGTCCAGAGCCCTGGCCTCCCTCCCTGCTGGGGTGGGGTAGGGGGCTGGCATATTGAGTGGAACATCCATCTGTGCTGATCAGGGAGAGGGGCTGGGGGGGACTCACCTATACGTGCTGTGATGCCCAGGCTCAGACACAGCCCTATGGGAGAGAATCTGATGAGACGGATTCCCCTCCTGGAAATGGGAGAGGTGTTCCCCTGGGTTTTGACTCTTGGGCCTCTAGGAGTCAGGAAATATTTACTGGAAGGGACCTTAAGATCATGGAGTCTGACCTCTAATTTCGCAGAGAGGGAAACTGATGTTTAGAGCAGGAGAGTGACTTGCTCATAGTGGCCGAGCTGTTCTGGGCAGTTCTCTTCCCCACTCAGCCTGCCCCCTTGGGATCTCCTAGGTCCCTCCCCACTCAGCCTGCCCCCTTGGGATCTCCCTTTCTCCATCAGAACCCTCTTCCACTCTCTTGAGACTCACCAAAGGAAAGTAGGATGGGGAGAGAGGAACCCATGGTTCTGGCCAGGGTCTCCAGGGAGGTAAGAGGACAGAGGGATCCTTGTATCCTCACCCCTAAAGAGACAGCATAATGGGGCCCCAGGTGAGGGAGATCCTAGTCATTTGGTCTGCTTTTGGAGGGGGAGCATTTATCTCCCTGCTCAGCATTCTCCCACTTCCTGCTGGGATGACCATTGGCTTCCTCCTCGGATGTGGTGACTCTACCCAAGGAGGTAGGATGGTCTCTTCTAGCCTTTCCCTTCCCATGTACAGCCTCCGTGCAGTCTGCTTAGACTGGACCTAGGCTAGAGAGCAGGGAGTCTGAGGAGTGGGCCTGGCAAAACCTTCTTTGCCCTGGCCTCAGTTTGCTGCTCTGCACTAAATGTGTGAGGTCCCTTGTGGATCTGGAAGTCTATCCTTCTCTTTGCTTCTTTGCTTGATTTATTTCTCCCTTTTCTTGGGCTCCTTACCCCCCCCCAACTTCTAAGTGGGCCTGCCCTCCTCTTCCCCTCCCTCCTCTCCTTTGACCTCCCCTCCCTTCAGCTCCATCCTCCTCTTCCCCTCCCCTCCCTTCTCTCCTTTTTTTTTAGTCTCTTCCTACCCCCCCCCATGACTTGTTCTCCCCCCTTCACATCTCTGGCCCCTGCTGCCCTCTGATTCATGCCTCCATAGACCAGTGAAACTTACCCAAAGATGGTCCTGCCTGAAAAGAAGCTGAGAAATGATTGTTTAGCTCTGTTGCTTGACAGACGGTGCAACTGAGGCCCAGCAAATCTGAGTCATCAGAGTCAGGGGCAGAGCTCATGGCTCTGTTGGACCAACATTAGTCTAATGTGAAACACTAGGGAGGGGGCCAAGAACTCTTGTTCAGGGGGGCGGGAACTGGAACTAGAAGATATCTTAGGGATCACTGCATTTTACACAGAAGGAAACTGAGACCCAGAGAGGAAGGAGAGTGACTTAAGTTGCCTCATACAGCGAATAAAAGGCAAACCACGTAGCTGCTTCCTTACAGAGGCCAAGCCAGCTTTTGGTACTCCATCTGCCCCAATCCTGGCTGTTCCAAATCTTAGGTAAAGCTTTGTTCTATTAGACAAACAAAACTCGGTGTATGCTTACTATGGAGGGGAATGGGGAGCAGCAACCCCTCAGGAGTGGGTAGTTAGAGATGCCCCACCTTCTGCCCTAGGCCTGGTCTCAAGGAGACTGCTACTGGTTCTCCCTTCATTTTTAATCCCCACTGGCTCTAGTCTTGTCTGCGTTGCACCTCTCTACCTCTTTTCCCCTCCTTTGACAGACCTCCCATATCCCCACCCACTCCAGAATTGGCCTCAACCCAGTTCTCAAACATCTGCACAAACCCACCATGCTGGATCTTGAGACAGGCACCAACTTGAGTCAATCCAATCATCAGCACCCTGCCTTATCTGCCTCTTATCCCAAGCAGGCTCATGCTTGGCATTGGGCCACACCTGGGCCTATATAATTATAGTCTAGGCGTGTTGAATCATGTGACACTCCTCTCCCACCTAATGTCTCACCCCCACTGAGATTGGAGATTTTCCCAGAAAGGGATCACCATGGCCTCAAACTCTTATGGTTTCCTAGGGGGAATCCTGGGATGGGCGGTGCTGCTGGTTTCCCTTCTTGCCTTGAGACCTCCCTTATATGCATCCCATTTACACAAAACCAGTTACAAATAACACCACTGACTCTTAAACAGGAAATGTTTCTTTGTACTGATGTAAATTAATGTATTAATATCAACAGCCAGCAGAAGCAGGAACGTTTTCATCGTAATGGTCCACCTATAAACCTTTGTCATACTTTTCTGATAATCCACAGTATCTTTGGGGGAGAACAGTCACATTCAGAAACCTAAGAGTGAGGCCCTTGAGTGGGGAAGTCTATGCACCCAGGGCAATTCAGAACTCTGGGCTACAGGCCTTGTTTTTTATCTCTTTAAGGAGCATTCTGCTCATAGATCATCTACTAGACAAAACACCATAGAAAAAAGTCTGTTTTCTTTTTGGTCACCAGAGTTCTCTTACTGGGTAAAGCTGCTTCACGTTATTCTCAGGGCTAAAGCAGTGAAAAGCTTTTTTAGCCCATTGATACCATTTAGCTCTTTCAATGACAAACAGTTCCCTTAAAGCAGAGAACAGCTAAGCTCTCTCTGATTTGCTCTGGGTCTCTGTGGAGTTTCTCTCTCCAAATTCATGAATTGTGATAAGGTCCTGCAGACTTTTCTCAGCTAATTCTTCCACCAGCAGAAGATCCTGTTTTAGAGCGGTAAACCAGTGGAATAGGTTAGGTACTCAAGACACAGTAGTCAATGAATATAGCATTCTACTGTTTGATAAACTCAAGGACCCCAGCTTCTGGGATAAGAACTCACTGTTTGACAAAAACTGCTGGGAAAACTGGATAATAGTGTGGTATAGATCAATATTAGGCATAGACCAATGACTGACACCATACACAAGAATAAAGTCCACATGAATAAGAGATCTAGGTATAAAGGCTGATTCTATAAACAAATTAGGGGAGCAAGGGATAGTGTATTTGTCTGATTTATGGAGAATGGAGAAATTTATGACTCAACAAGAGATAGAGAACATTATGAAGTGCAAAATGGATAATTTTGATTACATTAAATTGAAAAGTTTTTACACAAACAAACCCAATGCAACCAAGATTAGGAGGGAAGAAGAAAACTGGGAAAGAATTTTTGCAACAGGTATCTGTGATAAAGGTCTTATTTCTAAAATATATAGAGAACTGAGTCAAATTTACAAGAATGCAAGTCATTCCCCCATTGATAAATGGCCAAAGGATATGAACAGGGAGTTTTCAGAGAAAGAAATTAAAACTATCTATAGTCATATGAAAAAATGCTCTGAATCTCTATTGATTAGAGAGATGCAAATCAAAACAACTCTGAGGTACCATATTACACCTATCAGTTTGGCTAACATGACAAAACAGGAAGATGATAAATGTTGGAGAAGACGTGGGAAAGTTGGAACACTAATTCATTGTTGGGGGAGCTGTGAGCTGATCCAATCATTCTGGAGAGCAATATGGAACTATTCCCAAAGGGCTACAAGAATGTGCACACTCTTTTACCCAGAAGTACCACTTCTGGAACTGTATCCCAAAGAGATCATAAAAATGGGAAAAGGTCCCAAATGTACAAAAATATTCATAACACTTCTTTTTGTGATGACCAAGAACTGAAAATCAAGGGGATACCCATCAACTGAGGAATGGCTGAACAAGTCATGGTATATGAATGTAATGGAATACTATTGTGCTATAAGAAATGATGAACAGGAAGACTCCAGAAAAACCTGAGAAGACTTATATGAACTGATGCTGAGTGAAATGAGCAGACCCAGGAGAACATTATACACCTTAATAGCCACAGTGTGAATGGACTGTTTCTGATAGACATCCCTTCACAGTAATGCAAGAACCTAAAACATTCCCAAAGGACTCTTGAGGCAAAATGCCATCCATATCCAGAGAAAGAACTATGGACTCAAAACACAGAGTGAAGCAGACTCTTTCTCTTGTGTTATGTTTTATTTTGCTTTTTTCTCACTGTTTCTTCCATTCATTTTAATTCTCCTATGCAACATTACTAATGTGAAAATATGTTTAGTAAGGACGCATGTGTAGCATGCATATAAGATTGCTTGCCACCTGGGGAGGGAGGGGAGAGGAAGGGAAGGGAGAAGGAGGGGGAGTAAATTTAAGACTTATGGAAGTGATCATTGAAAGCTGAAAACAAATAAATTAAATTAAAAAAAATTATTTGCCCTCAAAAAAAAAAGATCCTGTTTTGTCCAATCAGCTCTCAGAAAAGAAGATGCAAAATCTCTCTCTCTCTCTCTCTCTCTCTCTCTCTCTCTCTCTCTCTCTCTCTCTCTCTGTCTTTCCCTCCATCTCTCTCTCTGTCCCTGTCTCTCTGACAGACACACACAGATGCACACACACACACACACACACACACACACACACACAGCAATTTCCCTCTCTCTCCAGCTATAGACATAGATAGATGGCAACCTTACTTTTTTCCAGTCATTAAGCTCCCAGCAGAGTGATGCCCCTTACTGAGTTCTTAGCACCCACCTGTAGGTTTTCTGTGCCAGTCTGTCTGTCTTCTGTCTGCATGTGGTCCCCTCATTGTCTGCAGTGCTTTCCCTCTCCATTCAGGTGCTTCTTTGCTTTTCTCTGCTCCTACTCCTGTTTCCTTCTCTGGTTTCTAAAACCTCCAGTCAGGGCTTCCTCATAAGCAGAGAACTCTCCCCATATTATAATGAGAAATAAATAGCAACACTTTGGGGGTAGGTATGGCCCTAGCAATCCTTTTAGAATGATTTCATAGCTCTCAGACACTTACTTGATTAATAATTTATCATGTCCTTCAGAACCCTTAAACAGTCTTATGTAGATGAGCTGATAGACCATGATGCAGGTTGGTCATTTTAAACAGTTATTGATCTGCCTTCAGTCAGACCCCCTCAGAACATCTATCTGTTCTGGGGGAGTCCTCTCTCTGGTCCTCAGAACAGTTTGTTTCTCCTCTATAGTTTATCTGTGATACTCCATTTCTTTACAAGTTGATTTTTAACCATCTTACGTACTTAATATATGTTCACGTGATCTTTCCCATTACAAGCCCCTTGTGAGGAGAGGTTTCATTCTTTGCATCTGAATTTTTGGTGTCTGATGGAGAGCATTGTATGAATGTTTATCCGTCAATTGCTGAGATACAGCCACCGAATGTTCAATGTCCTTTCCAGACCTAAACAACTGCCATTCTTACGACTTGAAGCCGAGAATGATCAGGCAGCCATGCAATTCCTGACAATGCTCAAAGGAGCCCATCCTAACTGGGACTCATGAAGAGGGAAGAAGCCCCTCCCATTCGCAAGAAATGAGCTGTCCCTGCCAAAGAGACCTCCCTACTCCATCCCCTCCCCCTTTTGCCTTATTGTTAGAAAATTCTCTTTCTCATGGAGCTGAAAACTTTCTCCTGGCCACTCTCTCTTCACTGTCCAACTCTGCCAAAGGGGCTTCCTCCCAGGACAGAGCAGAACAAACTTGCTTTCTTACCCAGGACAATCCTGGTCCTTGAAAGGAGTGATCAGAAGCAGTCATGGCCTTGTAGAAAGATCACTGAATTGCACCTCAGAGAGCCTGGGTTAGAATTTACTTCTGACGCCTCCTCCCTTAGTGACCTGCATGGATCTGAGCTTTGGAGAGAGCATTTCAAAGTTTCGGAGCAAAGCTAGGGAGGCTACCATGGCTTCTGGCCAAATGCTCTACAGAAGTCAGCCTGGCACAAAGAAAACAGCTCCCAACAATCAAATGCCAAAGATGTGAACTGAAACTATTCCATGGAGAGGAGAACTGGGCAGTTGCCTCAAGAGACTGATGTGGATGCTGGGAATTATTTCTCATTTATTAATATTGCCTGAATCTAGCTTTGTGTGGCTAGAAAATAGTCTAGTCCCCCAAACCTCTTTGCTGGAGAGGTCAGGCTGCTTCCAGAGACCCTCTAGAGAAGCCAGATGGTTGTAAGGAATGCTTACTTATATATCTCCAACTGCCCTTCTCCTGAGACTACCTGCTGCCTACATGAGGCCAAGCAGGCAAATGTCTTATGCCCTTGGCTGATCTCTAGATCTGGTAAGCTCACGAAGCGCAGCACCCTTTCTGATGTGGGTATGCCATGCTGAGCAGTCCTGTGCCAGTGTCTCCCATTTCGTACAATCAAATCCAAAGTTCTTGAGAGAGACCTTGAGAGTGTTAGAGAGCCAGCATTTGTACACTGTTGAATAATGGTGGTGATAATAGGCATCCTTGTTTTATTCCTGGTCTTATTGAGAAGGCTTGTAACTTACCTCCATTACAAATAATGTTTGTTTGTGGGTTTAGGTTAGATACTTCTTATCATGTTGAGGAAAAATCCATTTATATCTATGCTTTCAAGTGTTCTTTAATAAGAATGAGTGTTGTATTTAGTCAAAGTTTTTTCTGCATCTATTGATATAATATGAATTTTGTTACTTTTGTTATTGATATAATCAATTGTGTTAATAGTTTTCCTTATGTTAAGCCATTCCCACATTCCTCATACAAATCCCAATTGGTCACAAGGTGTAATATTTGTGACATATTTCCTATCTAGTATTTTCTTTAGCATTTTTGCATTCATTGTTGAAACTGGTCTGTAATTTTCTTTTTCTGTTTTCATTCTTCCTGGTTTAGGTATTAGCACCATATTTGTTTCATAAAAGAAGCTGAGTAGGACTCCTTCTTTGCCCACTATTCCAAATAAATTTTTTTTGAATATTGGAATTAGTTGGTCTTTAAGTTTTTGGTAGAATTCACTTGTAAATACATCTGGTCCTGATGCTTTTTTTCTTAAGCAGTTCATTTAAGTAAATTTCCTTTAATAAACAAAGTTTCTTGGGTGTGGAACAAGAGATTAAAGGTAACAAAGAGTCAATCAAGAAGAATTTTTTAAAATTAAGGGATTTTTTGATGGAAAAAAATTATTTTCTTTCCCCCTTTTCCCCTCTCCTTCCCAAATGGGAGGAGGAAACATCTTTGTAACAAATCAGGTAAAACAAATTCTTTCAATGGTCAGGTTAAAAAAATTTATACATGTTTGCTTCTGCATCCTGAGTTCATCCTTTCTCTGTCAGAAGGGGAGCCTGTGTCATCACCTAGAGAGAAGAAGTTTCCAGAAAGAAGAGTACTGAGAAAAGATTTTTAGATTTGGCAAGTAAGAGATCACTGATAACTTGGCAGAGGACAGTTTGAGCAAAATGACAAAGTTAGAAGTCAGATGAGGGAGATTTAAGAAGGGACCTAGAGCAAAGGCAATGGAGGTGCTTTTTTTGATGGCCTTCTTAAGGAGTTTAGCTAGTAAAGGAGAAGAGATATGGGATGATAGCCATTAGGAATGGATGGACCAAGTGAGAGGTGTTTTGGGGGATGGAGGGCAAATGGGTGCATTTGGAAGCAGCAAAGAAACCCCCAGAAGATAAGGAGATTAATGACAGAGGGGGGATGCTTGAGGGGGCAATCTACTGGAGGAGATGAGATTCAGTGGGATCATTTGTGTAGGCAAAGGGATTTGCTTTGTAAAGAAAGACCACTTCTTCGTGGGAGACGGGGATAAAGGAGGAGATGGTAGAAAGTGTCTGAGTGAAGTGAGATTAGGAAGAGAGAGGGCTCTTTAAGAATGCTCCCAATCTTTTTAGTGAAGTAATGAAACAATATTCTCAGCTAAGAGGAGGAGAAGAGGGAGATCCATGGGAGGCATGAAGAAGATTAAAAAAAATTGGAAAATTTTTGGTGAATATGAGAATGAATTTATTAACTAGGGAGATGGAAAAGAATTGCCTTGTATTAGTGAAGGCAAGGGATTATGAGAATGAAAATCTGGATCAGGGCTTGTAAAACAGAGATTAAAAAAGGATAAGATAATAGGATGAGAGAAAGAGATTTTAGTTTCATAAATGTGAAGCCAAACACTTGTGGTTGATGAAGCGGTCAAGAGTATTACCATCTCTATATTTGGCCATGAGAACTGGACCACATATAATAGAACAAGACCTTCTTGATTCTAAACTAACTTTTTCCTCAGACAAGGGAGTGGACATTGACCTTGAAACCTGGCAGAGCTTAGAACAGAGTAAATAAATCTCTGTACTGAATCTTAATATGTGGCCTGATGGGGATTGAAGTCAAAAGTCTTCCGGAGGCAGGATGGTTCACTCTCTTCCCTTGTTCCAGGATAGCAAAACAGAGCAGCATTAAACATATTAAACCCAACCAGGGTCAAGCACAGATCCCTGGAGCTCTTGGGATGATTGACAATTTAAACTGCCTTGCTGCATTTAGAATTCTTAATTGCAGTACCAAAAATATTATACTTGTAATTATTCCAGAAAAGATGATGGCAATGGATCACCAATGACCACTTATCCTAGGCCAGTAGGGTCTGCCACTTAAGAATGAGAGACAAAAAGTGTGCCTTAGTCAGCCCTGAGAATGAGGAGCAGTGCAGAGAGCCCTCTAGTGGTGCCCAGAGTGTATGTCTCTGCAGAGAGTGCTTTTTCTATCTAATGCCCGACAGGCGTCCTGATTATATCCAGTGAAATCTTCATTGATTTTCATTCTCCATCTCTTTCCAGGACACCATGGAATTTTATCCCATTCAATGGCTCATACCCCAGCTAGTTCCTAATCCAAGAGTTTGAATCTTCAAAGGTCTATTCTACACTCATTTTTATTCTTTTTTTCCCCTGCCAAGGAGAAAGGACTTTATACATAAGATAAGTCATGAGAGAGTAAGAGATCTCCTACAGGTCCCTAAAGAATTCTAGTCATGGGTCCCAGAAGAATGATATGCCCTAACTGTCAGGAGTGATTGCCAACAATCTTGGCAAGAGCAAGTTTAGTGGGGAAGGTGTCTTGAGATAGGAAAATGGCAAATGCCATCCTGATTTTGGAGAAAATAAAAGAAGATAATGGAACCTGAAAACAAGTGGCCAGAGAACTTGGCTTCTTGTCCTGAAAAAATCCTAGAGTATAGTGTTAAAGGGATAGTTGGTGAATACCTCAGACCAGAAAGGAAGATGGGGATTGAAATGTTCATCAAGTTCAGATCATGACCACTCTCCCTCATAGGACCACTGGACTGGCTGATCAGGGCAATGCTGTGGAGAGAGTTTACCTCAGTTTCAGCAGAGCATTTGGCAAAGTCTTTCATGATCTTGCAGGAAAAAAATGGAGACATTGGCTCAGTGATAGGCCAGTTTGGTGGATTCAGAATGGATTGAATGGCTATACCCAAAGAAGAATCATTAATAGTCTGATGTCCCAGGGGTGTGTCCCAGGGATCTGTGTTTGGAACAAAGCTTATTTGTCAAAGATTTGGATCGAAATGTAGATGATGATAGCCAGCATTTCTATGGCATTTTAAGATGGCAAAGTGCTTTACAAAGACCCTCATTTAATCCTATTATCACTATTTTATAGATGGGGCACAGAAGCACAAAAAGGTTAAGTGATTTATCCAAGGTCACACGGCTAGTAAGTGTTTGAGGCAAGATTCTAACCCCTTATCTTCCTGACTCCAAATCTTGTACCCTCTGCACACTACCACTTAGCTGATGGTAGGCTCTTAAGATCTGCAGATGACAGAGAGTTGGGAAAGACAATTAACAGAGTCAGGATCCAATAAGATCTCTGCAGGCTAGAATGTCAGGCATGATCTAATTGTATAAATATAACAGAGACAAATGTTAAGTTTCTGGCTTGGGTTGAAGAAAATCAAATTTGAAATAGGGGAAGGTATAGCTAGACATTTTGCCTCAAAAAATATTTGAGGTTTTTTAGTGGATTGCAAGCTTAGTCTTGGTCATTTTGGAAAAATGCTACTGTGACCTTGATAAGAATGTCCAGAACAAGGAGGGGAAGAGTGTTTCTCTGCTCAGCTTTGAATAAGCCACATTGAGAGGAACCACATTTTAGACAGGACAATGAAAAACTGGAAAGTGTTCAGAAGAGTATGACCAGACTGGCAAAGAACCTCAGGACTGTGTGCTGTCAGGATCAGTCAAAGAAACTGGGGAGGGAGAGCCTGGAACAGAAGGTTTGTTGTGTGGGGGAGAGGGGAACATGAGAGCTGTCTTCAAGGATGTGGAGTGCCAACACAGGGAAGAAGTAGGTTAGAACTATCCAGTTTGGGACTAGAAGAGAGAACTAGGAGCCATGAGAGGAGACAGGGTGGGGGGAAAGAGTTGTCCTGTAGCAGATTTAGATACAAGGAGAAACTTCTCTGTGATAATTGTCCAGAAGGGAACATGGGCAGCTTCAGGAGGTCATGGATTCCCCATCTCCTTCAGTCTGCACCTGAAGGCTGAAGGATTGATTATTGGCAGTTTTATAGATAGGATTCCTGGTCAGGTACTGGCTGAAGCAGGTGCCTCTGAGGCCCTTCCCAGCTTGAGATTCTATGACCTTGAGCCAATCAGTTACTTCCTGGAAGTTCTTTTCATTCCACTGTCTTCCTAATTAATTGTAGGATTCTGATTGGCACTTCCCTTTCTAAATGGTCAAAGACTCTCTCTCAAATCCCAGGGACCAAAGTCACAGTTGTATCTGCTCCTGTCTCTTCTCTTACTCTGGAGACACCTTTTCTTACATTCGCTCTCATATTACACTGCTGGCATCAAAAGTCTGTCCTAGGGTAGCAGGAAGATGGCAAGAAGAGGGTAACATTGGCAGTAGTGTTTGGGTGTGATACTTGAGTTCCCAGGAGGATGACTAGATAGCTTTCTGGGCTTGAAGTTGGGAAGATCTGAGTTAAAATCCTCCCTTACTCTGGAATTTTAAAATGTGGAAGAATAAGTCTGGGCTGCTACAATAGGTTGCTGGTGGGTCTGCCTGCCTCAAGGCTTTCTCAACTTCAATCCATCCTCCATTTAGCTCTCAAAGTGATCTTAAAGACAGATCTGGCTACGCTACCACCTCTATTCAATAAATTCCAATGACTCCCCAGCCCCCTAGGACCAAATATAAACTCTCTGTTTGGTATTCAAAGCCTTTCACAACTCATCCCTCCCCCTTCTTTTCTAGTCTTCCTAGATTTTACTCTCCTTCATATAACCTATGATCCAGCAGTTATGGTCTCTTTGCTTTTCCTTGATCAATTCTCTCCATTTCCAGACTCAAAGCATTGTTTCCCCATGCCTAGGATGCTCTCCTTTCTCATCTCTATTTCTTGGCTTCCCTGGTTTCCTTCACATCCCAGCTAAAATCCTGCCTTCTATAAGAAGCCTTTCCTAGTCCCTTCTTAATGCTAATGCCTTCCCTCTGAGATCTTTCCAGTTTATCCTGTATATATCTTATTTACACAAGGCTATTTGTTTGCATGTTGTCTCTTCCACGAGACTGAGCTCCTTAAGGGCAGGGATTATCTTTTGACTTTCTTTGTATCCTCAGATATAGTGCCTGGCTCTTCATAATGGCTTATTGACTGACTCACTCTTCCACATTTTAAAATTCATGGGTAAAAGGAAAAAGATCCATGTGTCTCTAAGTTCTAAGACTTGGGAATGGAGGGGGAAAGTCCATGGAGGCAGACTTGAATCAGAATAAAGGCAGCATTCCTAAGCATTAGTTATATTTTGCTAGGCATTAGGATGCTTTCGGACATAATTCTTCCAAAGGCACATGACAACTGGCTGGTAATATTTCAGAGAGGCTTTCTGTTCAGGTAGCAGCTGGCCAGGAACTCTCAGTTCCCTTCCATATCTGAGTTGATGATTCTGTGCAAAACTTCTATCAGGAAAGAGTCTGTTCTCAGGACGAGCCCCAGCCCACTCCTCCAGAAGGTTTCCTCCTCTTTTCATGGCCCTCTGAACCCAATGTCCCATGTGAGGATTTATTTATATCCCAAAGATGTCCTTGTACCCCTGGCTTCTAGTCCTTAGAGTAATGGACATTCAGAGCTGGAAGAAACTACACATTCTACTGTCCAGTTCTTCTAGACCTGACTGCCCTCAATCTCCAGGATGGGAATACTTGGGTAGGAGAAGCAGGAACTTGAGGCAGTGTTGGCCCTTTGCCATTGGTGTCTTTGCACTCACCCCTGAATCTAACATGGCATCTTAGCGAGGATGGTCTTCTGAGATGGGAGCCAGGATGCATTCAGTCCTTGCCATGAATGACTCAGTGAACAGTTTCCAGAAAAAAGGACATGGTTTCTAGGTCCTGTAAGTCAGAATTCGTGGATCCCTTGGCTCTCTTCCTTAAAAATTTGGGGGAAAGTTTTCAAAACCCCCATTTACATGGTCTGTGGAGAGAATGAGAGTGTAAGAGGGTTGGGAGGGAAGGAGGAGGGCAGAGCATCTGTGCAGGCAGGACCAGCGGTGATAAGATGTAGAGTAAAAGGAAAGAGGGATGCTTCTAAACCAGCCTCTGGACTATCACAATTATTGGTTCTGAGTATGGGGGCCTTTGACCCTTGTCCCAATCTGTGAGGAAATGACTGTTTCTTCAGAGGGACAGCAACAGGTTCAGGAGATATGAAGGTGGGACAGAGGGGAAGACCCATGTCTGGGTTCTGGAACAGGTTTACTAGGCCAACTGCACTGCTTAAGAAGACAGCTGTGACCCTAACTACACCAACACACTGGTCTCAGCACACAGTAATAGATTAAGGAATGTTTATGTCATTTATTTTCTCAGAGCCTCAGTTTCCTCACCTATAAAATGGGGATAATCACACTGCCACAGTTTTTCTTGCAGGCTCTTGTGAGGAAATCCCTTTGTCAAGAGTCCGGGACTATAGACATGGGAGCAGTTACAACTAGTTCTGTCAGCACCACAGCTTAGGGACAGCAGCCACTACAGTTTTGTCTATGCCATGACCTAGGCTGAGTTTTCTCAGCATTAGTGTTGCGGTGGGCTGGCGGGAAGTATATTAGCTGCAATATTTGAGTAAGAGAAAGGGATGTTAAGCCAGTTACCTGTAGATAATTAAGTCAGATGTTAGACTGTGAGCTAGGTAGGCAGTACCGTGTATAGAGCACCAAGATGTGAGTTCAAATCAGACCTCAGATCCTTATTGTATGAGTGACCTTGGGCAAGTCAATTAACCTGTTTGCCTCAGTTTTCTCATCTGTAAAATGGAGGTAATAATAGCACCTACCTCCTAGGGTGGTTGTGACAATCAAGTGAGACATTTGTAAAGCACTTGGCATAGTACCTGGGACATAGTGAATGCTCTATAATGACAGGTACTATTTTACCTTTCTTTGTTTCCTCAGCATTTAGCACAATGTCTCACATGTAGTAGGTGCTTAATAAGTGTTTTCTGACTGGTTGAGTAGACACCATTAGATGGTTTGGATTATGTGAAGAGTCACACTCTGGTAAGCCTCCCTCTCCAGGTATAGGAAGAGCAGGGTTGCAGGATCTGGGGGACCTGAGAAGAATCCCCGATATAGGTGAGTTGCTATCTCTTTTCCCTTGTTCCCTGGTCGCTGGGGAGGAAGCTGGTGAAGATCAGGTTTTGTCTGCATTTCCCTTTGTCCCATAGCCTGAGGAAGCCAGGGAGCCTAATGAATAACCCTCTTGATGCGGTATTAGGAAGACCTGAGTTCAAATCCAGCCTCAGACAATGTGTGTGACTTTGGGCTAGTCATTTGGCCTCCATCAGTCTCAGTTTCCTCAACTGTAAAGTGGGTATAATTATAGTTACTACTCCCACCAGATTGTTGTGAGGATCAACTGAGATTATATTTTTAAGTGATTGTCATATATTAAATGCTTTAAAAGTTCTCCCTTCTCCTTCCCTCATTTTTTCCTTCCTTTTTTCCTTCCTTCCCTCCCTTCTTCCCTCCCTCCCTCCTTCCCCTCCTTCCTTCCTTTCTGTTGTAGCATGGAGCTGTCAGTTCCCTAGAAAGGGCTGCGTCTGTGATGATAAAGCCATTTAGAAACTAAACTGATTGCATTTCTGATATGACAAGTGGCAGAGACATCACTTTATTCTCCTAAGGGCTTGTTCTAGTTGCCAGATGTTCTGTGTTGGGGGCTATTTTTAGCTTCACTTTCATTATTTGCAGATACCATATGTGGATCTTAGACTTGGGTGTGTGAAGGGGAAGTGGTATTAGTGGTTTAGTGAGCCATCCAGACAAACTGGTTGTGGTTTAGACAGAAAGAGGGGGAAGGTGTATCACTACAGATACAAAGTATACCAGAGGGAAGGCAACAAGGTAAAAAAAAAATCAATCAATTAATTCATCAGTAAAATGGTATTAATTAAGTGCTCACTATGTTCCAAGCTCTGGACTGAGAATTGAAGACAAAAAGAAATACCTCAAACAATCTCTGACCTCAAGGAAGTCCCATTCTAACAAGGCTGTTGTCCTTCATTTTCGAAGAGGACCAAAACGACATTACCATGATAAGTGAAGTTTCAGTGCATCCTGCTGTGGCTGATCAGGCCAATACAAGCTCAGAACGCTCTACTACAGGTTGGGCACAGACAGTCCATGTGAATATTTGGGGTGGTTACTCAAAATTTGTGCATCCTATGCTTACTTTTTGCTCTCTCAATTCTGCTTTGGTCAAAGAGCACAGAACCCTTTCTGATGTGGGCACACCATGTTGAGCAGTCCTGTGCCAGCATCTCCCATGTTGCACAGACAAATCCAAGTTCTTGAGAGAGACCTTAAGAGTGTCCTTGTATTGCTTCTTCTGACCACCATGTGATCGCCTGCCCCACGTAAGTTCTCCATAAAATAGTCTTTTTGGCAAGCATATATTTTGCATTCGAACAACGTGGCCAGTCCATTGGAGTTGCACTCTCTGAAGCATAGTTTGAATGCTTGGCAGTTCAGTTAGAAGAAGAACTTCAGCATCTGATACCTTATCCTGCCAGGTAATCTTCAGAATCTTCCTAAGACAATTCAAATGATAGTGATTCAGTTTTCTGGCATGGCATGGTAGACTGTCCATGTTTCACAGGCATACAACAATGTGATCAGAACAACGGTTCTGTGCACCTTCAGTCTGGTAGTCAGTCTAATACCTCTTCTCTCCCAAACTTTCCTTGGGAGCCTCCCAAACACTGAGCTAGCTCTGGCAACAGGTGTATCAACCTCATTTTTATTGTGTACATCCCTGGAAAGTATGCTGCCAAGGTAAGTGAACTTATCCACAGCATTCAAAACTTCTCCATTCGTTGTAATTGATGGTTCCACCTATGGATGGTGTGGTGGTGGCTGATGGAGCACCTGTGTTTTCTTGGTGTTAATTATTAGGCCAAAATTAGCACAGGCAGCAGAGAACTGATCCATACTTTGTTGCATCTCGGTTTCAGAGGCTGCATTGAGTGCACAATCATCTGCAAACACAAAATCATGCACCAGCACTCCCTCCACTTTGGTCTTGGCTTGTAGCTTTTTCAAATTGAAGAACTTACCATCAGGATGGTAGTTGACCTTGATGCCGTTTTCATCTTCATTAAAAGCATTTCACAACATGGCTGAAAATGTCATGCTAAAAAGCAAGCACACAGCCTTGTTCCACTCCATTGGTAACTTGGAAGGCATGAGAGGATTATCTGCTATCCAAAACCCGGGCAAGCATAACATCATGAAATTGACTTAAAATACTGATGAACTTCTCTGGGCAGCAAAATTTTGACATAATTTTCCATAAGTCCTCACGTCTAACAGTGTCAAAGGCCTTGGTCAGATCTACAATGTTGTGTCCAGACCTCTGCTCTGCTCCTGGCATTTCTCTTGGAGTTGACGGACAGCAATCACCATATCGACTATTCCTTGACCCTTTCTGAGGCCACACTGGCTCTCAGGTATATGACCATCTTCCAGGTGAAGAATCAGCCTATTAAGGAGGACTCCAGCAAGAATTTTGCCAGCAATGACTAAGAGAGAGATCCCCCTGTGATTGTCACTGGACAATCTATTCCCTTTACCTTTATAGAGATGGACAATGGTGGCATACTTGAACTCCTGGGGGATAACTTCCTCTTGCCATATAACCTGGAAAATTTCAGTCAGCTTTTGTATGAGCAATGGTCCCCCTACCTTGTAAATCTCAGCTGGAATAGAATCAGCACCAGGTGCTTTGCCACATGAAAGGAGCCTAATGTCCCTCACAATCTCTTCTTCAGTTGGAAGTTGAGCTAAGGAGGGATTGACTTCAGCCTCTGAGGTAAACAGTCAATGGCCTCAGCATTGACTGATGATGGTCTGTTGAGAACACTGTGGAAGTGTTCAGCCCATCTCTCTAGGATCATGTCCTTATCACTAATCAACGTGGCTCCATCAGCGCTGCGTAGTTGTGATGCACCATAGGTTTTTCATCCATAAATAGCTTTCAGGAATCATAAAAGCACTTTGGATTATTACTATCAGTAAAAAACTGAATTTCATTTGCCTTCTTCCTAAGCCAGGAATCCTGCATCTCTCTAAGCTTTTCTTGTACTTTGCTTTTTATGGAATTAAATACTGCCTTCTTAGAGATGGATGAACTATCCTGCTGGTAAATCCTCTGGAGTTCCATTTAGCAGCTTCTGAATTTCCCCATCATTTTCATCAAACCAGTCTTGGTGTTTGCAAGTGTTCTGACCCAGATGAGCAAATGCAGTGCTGTACACCAAATCTCCGAGAGCTGCCCACTCCTTTTCTGCTCCACTGTTGTGAACTGTGTGTTGGCTCAACTTTCCCTCCAAGTCAGCTGCAAACTGTTCATGCTCAGAGAAGATCTCTAATTTTTTTGACATTAATTTTTCTGGTAGTTATTTTGCCTTGGGGGTGGCACTTGGAAAGGATAAGTCTATGATCAGTCCAGCACTCTGAACCACACATTGCCTTGGTCACTCTCACATCTTGTCTGTCTGTTCTCCTTACAATCACATAGTCTGTTAGATGCCAATGTTTGCTGCCAGGGTGCATCCACGAAGTTTTATTGCATTTAAGTAAATGGAAAAGAGTGTTGGTGATAAGGAAGTCATGTGATGCACAAGTCTTCAGCAGGAAATGACCACTGCTTTTGCTGTTTCCAACTCCACTCCTCCCTAGGACTCCCTACCAAGTCTGGTAGTCTGAGCCCAAGCTCTCCCCTGGGCTGGCCTACTTGGGGCAGAGTCTCCCTGCTCCTCTGTCCTGTTCTGCCTGGCTAAGTCTTGGGGGGTGGGGAGGGTAGACACTGAAGAGGCAGATGTGAAGGTGGAAGGAACGACCTGACCCCTTTCCTTTTTGACAAGAGATGTCTGCCACGGGTCAGTCCAGAGAATAGGGATTATGTAAAGAGGGAGGAAGCTAGAGGGAGTGGAAAGGAGTACATTCTAGTACTCTAAAATGAGGTGGGATCTTATCAGGACTTCTCTGACAGGGCTGTGCATGGGCCAGAGGACCCAAGTTGGTGAGTCCTTAACCCCACATTACTGCCACTCCTCATCAGTTTGGAGGAAGCATGCAAGGTCTGTGCTGGCAGCTTGGGTGACTCTAGCAGAGACCTTTTGATAAGACTCAGGAGACGGCAGGACAGTGGAGAACCTCTGGAATTCCTGTTCCATTTCCCCCCAGACATTCCCGGACCTTCCCTTTGGACTGACCCAGGCTTTGTGAATCCTGAAGGCACAGTAGTGGCCCTCAGGTGCTGAGGGAGTCCAGCATTGGAGATAGATCAATGGGACAAAGTAGGGGCCAATAAATATTGGAAGAGCCCCCCCGAGGCACAAGATAGAGGTCACATTGAGTCTGCAACAAGCCTCATTCTTCAGCTCTGGACTTTACCATGGTCATTATTCAAACCAAGCACAGAGTCCAGAAACCATTATAGGCTGGTAGTGACAGGTGAGGGGGCTGTGTTCCACCCCAGTCTTGCCTCCAAGTCCCATGATCATGCGTCTTGGCCTCACCTTCTCTCCATGGTCCCATCCAGGCCTCCCCTCATGACAGTCCTGGCTCTTAGTCTTGCGAGACATACAGACAGAAAGAGAGAGAGAGGGAGAGAGAGAGAGAGGGAGAGAGAGAGAGAGAGAGAGAGAGAGAGAGAGAGAGAGAGAGAGAGAGAGAGAGAGAGAGAAAAGGGGGAGAGAGGGGGGAGGGGAGAGAGCCTGTTTATTGAAAAATTAAAGTAAAATAACTTAAAAAATAAAATTGCAAGCCTGTGCACCAGACTGGACCATGTAAATTGAGCCAATCATTCACTCACACAATAGGGATTTATTAAGTTCTATTATGCACAAGGTACTAAACTTTGCAGAGGTGGGGTACAAGGACCAAAATGAGAGTCTCTCTCCTCAGTTAGTGCACATACTCTCTTCTGGCATGATGCCGCATGTTGGCAGATAAGTAATATGGGCTATGCACCAAATGAAGACCAGATGACTTCAGTGAGTCTCTGAGGTCCCTCAGTGTCCAAGTGTATGTCACTGCTCTCTGCAAACGTGCTGTCTTTGGACTGGACCCTAAGCCCCTTGAGGGCAAGGGTCCTGGCTGACTTTGAGTCACTAATGTGCATTTTCCTCTGGGGGAAATAAGAGGAAAAAAATGCACTTTACTAACCAAAGGCTGCATTCCCACCTCCTGCCCCACCCCCACGTTTCTTCTCTTAGAAATCAACACAATTTACCTTGGGTCCTATTTTAAAGTCTGAACACATGGCGGTGCACACAGCAGGTGCTTAATATGTATTAGGATGGATAGTGGTGACGGATGGGCTGGTGCCTGGTATTAGAAGGACAAAGTGAAGGAGATATCCCAGAAGAAGAGGGAGGATGGGGAGACAGATTGGGGAGGGGCCTGAGCAGCTGGGACTCTGTTTGAGAGACACAGAGACATCTCCCCTGAGGGGAGTTTCTAAAGAAAATGATGACCAAGACTGGGAAGGAGATGAAAGACTGGTGCCCTGCAGTGGGGCTTCTTGGATGGGTGCCCCAGCCCTCACAGCATAAAGTCATGACACCTTTGAACCGCTCCATCTATGCAGGTGAGTCCTAGGCCCTGAGCCTGCAGTGCTGGAGAGAGCAATGATTCGGGTGGGCTGAGTCCTGTGTCCATCTCATTGCATGGCCTTGGACAGATTGCTTCATTGCTCTGTGAAATGAGGGGCTTGGATACCTCCCCAAGAACCCTCCCAGCTCTCCAAGGGGAGGCAGGGGGTACTTGGGAGGAAACTTGCCCCCAGTTGTAGCAGGGCTGGGACTGCACCTATGAGATGGGAAGTTTTCCCCATCCCCCAGCATCAGCAGCCCCTGCCCACGTGGGACCACGATGCTGGGGAAGAGAAGGGAAGGAGGATTGAGCTGTTGGGATGGGTGTTGGGGGGAGACCTTGGGAGGGATGTCTCAGTGATTCTCTTCTAGGAAAAGGCCTTCTAGGACATTCTGGGCCCCCTGATTCTCATAGGATTTCTGTGCTCATGTGATGCCAGGGTCTGGGCAGGGGGCACTCGTATATTCTGGATAAAGCCAGAATAATTGAATTTGTGGAGGTGTCCACATCTTAGTGACACTGAGCAGAGGGGGTGTATGTGTATGTGTGTGTGTGTGTGTGTGTGTGTGTGTGTGTGTGTGTGTGTGTGTGTGTGTGTGTAGCACTATAGCTAGATATCCTGCTAGTCAGAGCTCTAGGATGACCGGACATCCTGCCTCCCTGGGTCCAGGTGGTGTCAGAGGGAGAGCAAGAGAAAGACACACTTCGAAGGACACACCCTGCTAGGGCAGGGGCAGATGTTAGCTCAATTTAAATGGAACAAGGCTCTCCCACAGACCCTGTAGCTGCTGTTACTGCAGTTTTAAGAGCCCAATGTTTAGAGTTTGGAGGTTTGTGAAAAACAGAAGAATGACTGGAGATGTGGTTTGAGATAAATGATGAAGACAGAAAGAGGATGAGGAAAAATTTCCTTTTTGGGAGAACAGTTAACTTTTTGTTGGATAAATAGGACCAAGAACACTTGATGTGGTGTCTGGAGAGGCTTCAGCCTGGGAGAAACTGAAGACTGCTATCCTTTCCTTGCTAGACAGGAGCTCCATGAGACAAAGGCAAGGAAGACAGAGATCTTTTCTGTACTAACACATGGACTGAAACCTTTAAAGAGGATGAGGAGGTGTCTCAGAAAGGGACTGTCCTCTAGAGTCATAATAATGTGGGATATGAGGCACTTTCAGAAGTGGAGTCATCTGCCACTGGAGCTAGGGTCTGAGGAGACTCTGCCTGTCATTGTTCTCCCAATGGTTGAGGACCAAGAGTTCCTCAGAAGTCTGAGAGACTGATGTGCAGAGCCCTACATGGCCTAGACATCGATTCCTGTCAAGCTTTGCTAGAGGATGGAGGCAGGGGAAAATGACAAAGGACATCTCTCTCTTTGTCTTTGGCATTTATGATCTGGGTTGGCTGGGCTCCTGGGAGATTCAGCATCACTGTGGGTGCCCTTCTCTCCCACTGTCCCCCTTCCCTTCATCCCCTTTCCCAGCCCCAGCTGGCCCAGAACCCATTTAGAGAGCTTGGTTGCTCAGCCCAAGGCATGGAATCCACCAGTTCTCCTCCTGTTGAGATGGAGGACCACCAGCCTTACCCTCTGTCCATTATTGAGTTCTAAGGTCCTCCAGGCCTCCTCACCCTGCCCTCTTAGGACTTCTGGCCTTTCCAAGTGACTTTCAGCTAAGTTCTTAGTGTTGTCACTCCCAATTTGAATGTGAGCTCTGGGAAAAGGGACAGTCTCATTTTTTCTATTTATGTTTATTTGTAGTTGGCTTACTTACTCTGTGCCTAGCTTGCATATAGTAAGCATTTTATGTTTTCTCGTTAATTCATTGAGAAAACATTGTAAATAATTACCTACATTTTTGTCTTATTGAATTTGTTAATAAATTGCTTATTCAGTAATTTTAATATTTAATCAACCCTGGGAGATTAAGAGATCTACAATATAGTCATTAGTATTACTGGGAAAGCTTCTCTATTAAGTAAATACTGTTTGATGAACTGGGGTGGAGCCTCTGAGAGTAGGTGATTTCATGAGAGATGAAATTTTATTAATGAGTATAAATATTTTTTTAAAAACACCCCTGGATTACCCCAGTGTTTAGGGTAATAAGATTAAACATGTGAATGAATGTAGCAGCAGGGTAGAGTGATCTATCTATTGAGCCCAGACTCTGCATTCTATTCTACACATGTGACTAATCTTCCTAACCCTAATACATATATTAAAAAAAAAAATCTTCCTAACAAGCAAAGCTATCCTACTATGTACTAGATGGTCTTGAGAGGTAATGAGCTGTCCAGTGCTGAAAGTCTTCGAATAGATGCTGGGTGAATACTTGGAATTATTGTAGAGATGGTTCCTGCTTAGATGTGGGCTAGACTAGGTGAATATTGACTATGACTGGATCTTCACTGCTGTAGGACAAGCAGAGTGGTCGGACAGTGTCGTCGCTGGGGCAGGATAGATATGTGTAGTGTCTGCATCAGGCTCCAACATGGTAGGTGAACGAGGTCCGGACCCCCTTGGCATTGGTTGGTGACAATGGCCATTCATGTGACTGTCTATCATGGTCCATTTGTTATTACTAGATGGATATAGCTGCACAGGATGAAAGCTGAGGGTGCCCACTAGATGGAGGCATCCTGACCCATTGACAGTCACCCCCACAGGATGGAAGATTCAATCCTGCCAAGTCAGTGAAGCCTTAAGTACCTCATCACTACAGTATCTCTCCCCTTCAAATCCTGAATGCCATTTTACTTCAGGGATCACAGACTATTTGCAAAGCAGTTGTTAGGGTGGATCTGTGGCTGTGCATCGCAAACTTTTGTAACCATGTTTTCTGATTCCCTCAGTTACATGTCTAATGCTTTAATGCTTTTGGAACATTCCCTTGGCCTAATGACTCATCAGAGCCTTGGTGAAGGCTCAGCCTGAAACCCCAAAAGGGGCTGGTGACTAAATGAAAGGATCCTGGGACAAGATGCTGAAACTTGGTCACTCTATGTTTCTGGATCTCTTTGGAAAGGAACCTATCCTTTTTGACTCTTTGCTATAAATGGTGAGAACTCTCTTGAGAAACCTTCATGCAGTTCAGGTCTACAAAAAAGGGATAATTCCCAGGGAGTATTCTACTGGTGGGCCAGGGACAGAGAAGAGCTTGGTGGAAGGGGGTGAGAGCAGGATTGGCTGGCAAGAGGGGGATGGAACTTGGGAACCAAGAAGGAGAGAACTCGAGGCTGGGTGTTGGCAAAGGAGCAGCCATGCTGGACCCTCCCCAAGGAGCATCCAGTGTGTGGGCTCCTTGAGGGAGGGGAATGCTTTGTATCTCTGCTGCCCTGTGCCTTGTTCTTTGTCCAGATCTATGACTGAATGAACTTACTCATGTTGAGACTGTAGGAGATGCTGGGAGTAGGAAAACCCTTCTCCAAAGTAGATGGGTCACTCTTTTATAATTTATAATCTTGTCTGGGGTGAGTGAAGTGACTTACTCAGTCACATAGCATGATCTGAATGGAGGATTTACAGGCTCCAAGGCTCATCTTTGGCCTCTTCCTGACCTTTGACACACTATATACAGTAGGTGCCTAATAGATGTTTGGGGCTCTCCTCAAAGCTCAGCTTAAGTGCTACTTCCTACCTGGGGTATTTCCTAATCTCCCCCTTCCCTCCCTCCCCAGTTATTAGTGCTCCCTCTTCCAACTACCTTGTATATATTTTGTGTTGACTTCTCTGGGTGTTCATGGTGTTTCTCTCCCATTGTCTCCCATACTTAAGAGAAGGGACCATTTCCCTTTTGCCTTTCTGTCCCTTGTAGTGAGCATTGTGGCTGGCACATGGTAGATTCTTACTCAGTGCTTGCTGGCTGTCATGTGTCCCCTTTGTAGGGGACCTGACTAATGGACAGGCCAATGGGAAAGAAGGCAATGGGATCCAAAGCGGGGCCTGAGGGGTCTGGAGCCCAAGTATTTGTACTAGACATGGGCAGAACTGGACAGAGTTGGGGTGGGGGAAGTATTGGCAGTCTCTGGGTAGGTACGGCCCATCCCCTGTGGATCTCTTGTTTGTAATCTCTGTGTCACTACCAATGTCTGGGATCATGGTGGCTGAGACAAGGCCAAGGGAAGGGTCTTGCTGGGAAGCCTGATGCAGGGAGAGGGTCTGGGGGCAGGCAGCAGGAAGGCACTGGAATTGGGAGACAGGAAGGGACAGATGCCTGAGTGCAGCTCATAGAAGCCTAGGAAGGAGGGCAGTGCCCTGGTCTGGGGAATGACTGAGGCAGACAGATGGATGGTAACCACTTGAGCTTTGATGAAAGATTTATGCCCTAGAAGGAGAGGGGTTACAGAGGGCCACTGAGGAAGGCAGCTGGTGGCCCCCAGGGTTTATGTCCACTTGCTTTTTCCATACCTAGAGATGGTAGAAGAGTTTCTTCAAGACCTCCTACAGCTAGCAGAAACCTAATTTGGCCCTGACATCTGAATAGCTCGGCTTCTCCCACAGGATGTCCCCTGGATCCCGCTCTGATTCCTTCTGTATGCACCAGTCCTCAGCCATCAAAATCCCCAATGCCACAAGAACTAGAGAGGCCAGGCTGATGCGGATGAAGTGGCCGAGTGTGGGATTGTCCGGACTTAAGTCTGGGGAGACCAAGAAATGCAAAGCAGTTAGAAATGACTACAGGGGGAGCTGGTGGCCCTGGACATTAGCTATTTTCTGTCCTGCCTTGGAGGACCCACCAACCCCCAGACCCCCTTGAAAGACCCGTTGGCTCCCCGGGAGGCCCATCCCAGGCTGGGGCAGCCCTCAGGATGGTCTTTTAGCTGTTCCCTCCTGACCAAGCAGAGTGTGTCTCATCCCTCCTCCATGCATCTTTCAAATGCTCAGAGACAGCTACCATGTCCCCCATGTCCCCCCAGGTTTCTCTTCTCCAGATTAGACATCCCTAATTCTTTCAGTCAATCCCCACTTAACATGAACCCTTTTACCATCCTGGTCACTCTGTGCCCAGACCTGAACATAGTCCTCTGGCTGTAGTCTGAGCTTGGCACTGACCCAGGACCACTTCCAGTTTTTGGCATGCTGGGACTATTTAACACAGCTCTAATACCATCTTAACTGTCCCACCACTCTCCTGACTCATTTTGAGCTTGTGGTCCACCAGAAACTCCAGACCTACCCCCCCCCCCAAAAGGGCAAGCATCCAGCAACCTTTCCTGCCCCTCCATTATCAAGTTGACTTTTTAAATTGATGTCTTTACTTTGCTCATTGAAGTATACACCACAGGCCACCTGGGTAGCTATCTTTCATAAACATTTTGATCAGCTTGTGGGGTAGCTATGGATCCAGAAAGACCTGGGTTCAACTCTTGTTCTTGGCACTTACTGGCTGTGCATCTATAGCAAGTCAAACAACCTATCTGTTCCCTAGGCAACTCTGTGAGACTGTAAGTCACCAGTTGCATGTCAGCTCCACTAGAATTTCACCCTGTGAGTTCTCCAACCCAAGGGAATAACAGTTCCCTTTCCTCTCCCAGCCTCCCAATCTTCTTATAAGACAGCTCATCATTTCCAGGGCTGAGGAACCTGCAACCTTGAGGTCACCTGTGGCCCTCTAGGTTCTCAAGTGTAGCCCTTTGACTGAATCCAAACTTCACAGAAAAATTTTCCTGTCAAGATCTTTTTGGATCTTGTGGCTGCCATCTCAAGCATTAGCATTCCTCCATGTTTTGTGTCAGCCACAAGCTTGAGAAAAAATACCTTTTAGCCAAGCCATTGATGAAAATGTTAGGACCAAGTGGAGATCACTGGAACTGTCTGTTAGAGGCTGCCTTGAAGTTGCCATGGATCCATTTCTGAACACTTTTGAGGTCTAGTCAATAATTCCTCCCGAGTCCCTGTGGTGGCTTCATCATCCAGACCACCTTTTTCCACCTTGGCTGTGTGAGACAATGAGCCACCTAATTAAATGCTTTCCTAATCTCCAGGGACACCATGTCTAGGGCATCACCCCAACAACTCCATCAAAAAGAGAGATGAGGGGAGGCTGCCACAACCTGATGATTCACCCATCCTGGCCTCCCCTTTATATCTTCTCACAAACCATCTCTTTCAGAACACATTCTAGAATATTGTGAGAAGGTTCCAGTCCCACCTTGTAAATGCCCACATTCCTGGAGGCTCTCTCTCTCTGGTCTTCAGGGACATACCACTGACTGTGACTTATCCCTGCTCACTCTTTCTTTCTTTCTTTTCATGTCATCCATCTTTTATACCATTTCTGTTTTCTCTGCCAGAGCAATTGGAAAAAAAAAATGAATGATAATGATCACCAAGAAGCTGGCGTCCATGACTGGTAAAGAAAAAGAGAAGACCTACCAGCCTTGGGTGGCTACCTCCCAGCAGCCCCAACAGCCACTGGAGGCCATTGTGGGTGACTTTGCCCTAGTGCCATATCCCACGGTACTGGGGGTGACTGCAGACAGAGAGGACTCCAGTCCTGAGTTCCCTCCATCCCACAATGTCATCTTCTGTCCTCCTTGTCTCTTAGGGGCCTGTCTCTCTTCTCTTTCTCATAGGATTGGCTTGGAGTCCCTGGGAAGCCAATCTCAGTCTCAGAGATGAGGACTCAACTTAGAAGTCAGGGACAGAATTGGGGAAGGGGAGTAGCATGGGCTGGCAGTAAAATAAGTCCCTCTCTCCACTTCCCACCCACAAGCTTAGACCCAGAAGCTCCTGAAAGGTTCCATACTCTGCCTCTGGGACAGTCAAGCCCTTTGCTGATCCGTGGGGAAGATGGGGGCCTCTGAGATTTAGTACGGCTGGGTTCATCAGAATCGTTTGTTTAAGGAGGGAGGATCTTCCATGGCCCTGGGTGTCACTGACACCAATGGTTCCCTTGTTTTCCTCCTCCCTTTCTAACCTCTTCTTGGCTCATCATCCCTATTGAGTCCCACTGTCCATGATCATTCCCAGGCCCTCTGCTCCCTCTGACCATCTGGCTCAGTGATTGCAGCAGTTTCCATCTGCTCAATGATCATCTCCATGAAAATGACTCCAAGATCTAGGTAGCAGCCCTAACTGCTCTCCTGACATCCAATCTCACAGTGCCAATGGGCGGCTGGCATCTTCACCTGGTTGTCTCATGGGCACCCTGAGCTCAGCTCGTCCAAAGCAGACCTGCTATAACTACCCCACTCCCAATCTTTCACCTTACCCCTTTCCTCCAAATGGCCCCATTTTGGTCCTGGATAGTCATATGGGTCACCAACCTTAGCATTAGCCTCAACTTTCCCTCTTCCCCAGCCCCCCAGTTGAAGATGTCATTTCCACTCAGACTTTTGTCTCCTTCTCCAAGGACACCATGGACAGAGCCCCAGTTTTAGAGGCAGAGGGGCTTGGGCCAGTCCTCAAGAAGTCACTCACTACCCATAGGACCTTGGACAAGTCACTTGGCCTATGGGTCTCATTTTCTTGGCTGTCTAATCAGGGGCTTGGCTTAGAAGACCTCTGTGAGCTCAAGATCACTCACGCTGCCCGTGCCCCATCAGGTCCCCAACACCTCTGGACAGTCACAAGAACCAGAAGTGTTCCCTGGGCAGAGACTGGTATGTTTGTCTCTCTCCAGCACTTGGCATCCAGAACACAGCAGGCACTGAATAAAGACTTGTTCAGTAGAATCAGTGGGCTGAATAGGCTCCAGGTGGTCTCTCTGCTTCCTGTCTTTGCCCCCTCTCTCATCACCAAAGGGCAAACGTGTTCAGAGAATGAAGCTGTGACCACATTCCTTTCCTGGTCGGGAATCTGCCCTGGATCCCTATTACCTTCAGGATCAACACAAACCTGGTGCTGAAGGCCAATATTCAAAGCTAGGGCAGTTAGGGGGCACAGTGGATAGAGCCTGGAGTTGGAAGTTCAAATACTGCCTCAGACATTTCTTAGCTACATGACCCTAGACAAGTGACTTAACCTCTATCTGCCTCAGTTTTCTCAACTGCAAAATGGAGATAACATAGCACCTGCCTTCCAATGCTATTGTGAGGACCAAAGAGCTGTTTGTGAAACATTTAGCACAGTGCCTGTGGCATGGTAGCTATTATCATCATTATAGGGGGCTGGAGAAAAAGAGGGTATGGCTTCCAGGACTGGCATCTCTGGGCTCTGCCCTTGTCAGACCTCAACAGTTGTGGGCACCAGGGTAGGGGAATGACCTTGGTAAGCTAGAGATTATCCAGAGGACGGCAGCCAGGCCAGGGAGGGGAAGGATGCTGAAGGAGGTGAGGGTAGCTACCAGAAGAACAGCAAGGATGGAGGATCAGGGCCAGGGCAGGAGTGGGCAGGGAATGAAGGCCAAGTAAGTGTAATTAGAGGCACCCATGAAGCAGAGGAAGGAGCGGTGGGCTTGGAATCAGAAGATCCTAGGTTCAAATCAGGCCTTGGACACTTACTAACTGCGGGGCCTCAGGCAAGCCACTTCACCTTTGTCTGCCTCAGTCTCCTCATCTGTAAAATATTCATAGCATCCACCTCCCAGAGTACTTGTGAGGATCAGATGAGATCATTCTAAAGTGCTTCACACCTAGTAGACTCTCAATAAATATTTTCTCTTCGATGTCAATGAAACCTTCCTCATGATGCGTCATTCCAAAGGGAAAGGTGCTGCCTTGGGAGAGAGTAAATTCCTCTTCACTGGGAGTCTTTGGGCAGCATCTGGATGTCCACTTACCAGGTCTGGGACTTAGGCCCCGCCTGGACTGGATTCACCCAAGGTCCCTGCAGCATTTAGATTCTTTGATTCTGAGGTCTTAAGAATTTAATTCAACCAACATTTATTTTTTTCTCCAGTTGCAAGTTAAAACAATTTTTAAACAATTCAAAGCAAGTTTTGAGTTTTCTATCTCTCCCTCTCTTCATTCCCTTTCCTCCCCCTTCCCCCTCCCTGAGATGGTAAACAGTTTGATACAATTTATACAAGTGCAGTCATCTAAAACATTTCCATAATAGTCATTTTGTAGAAGAAAATTTGAATAAAACTAAGAAAGTGAAAAATAGCATGCCTCAGTCTGTGTTCAGGTAGTTTCAGTTCTTTCTTTGGAGGCAGATAGTATGATTCATTATTCTTTGGAATTGTCTTGGATCTTTTTTTGCTGAGAATAGTGAAGTCCTTCACAGTTGATCATTATACAATATTGCTATTACTGTGTACAATGTTCTTCTGGTTCTGCTCACATCACTTTGCATCAGTTCGTGTAAGTCCATGTTTTTTTCTGAAATCACCCTTCTTGTCATTTCTTATAGCACAATAATATTCCATCACAATCATATACCACAGCTTGTCTAGCAATTCCTCAATCAATGGGCATCTTCTCGATGTCTAATTCTTAGCCACCACAATAAGAGCTACTATAAATATTTTTGTACAAATAGGCCCCTTTCCCTTTTTTATGTCTTTGGGAGATAGCCTTAGGAGTGGTATTAATGGATCAACATTTATCATTCTCCTTTTTTGTCATGTTAGCCACTCTGATCGGTGAGGTGATAGTTCAGAGTTGTTGTAATTTACCTTTCTCTAATCAAGGGCTATAGATAGATTTGATTTCTTTTTCTGAAAATTACCAGTTCATATCCCTTGACCATTTATCAATTGGGAAATGACTTGTATTTTTATAAATTTGACTCAGTTCTCTATATATTAAGAAATGAGACTTTTGTCAGAGATGTTTGTTACAAAAATTTCCTCCCAGTTTTCTGCTTCTCTTTTAATTTTGGTTGCAGTGGTTTTATTTATGCAAAACCTGTTTGATTTCACATAATCAGAATTATCCATTTTATATTTGGTAATGCTCTACTTTTTTTTTTTTGGTCCTAAATTCTTCCCTTATCCATAGATCAAATGAACTATCCCTTACTCTCCTAATTTGCTTATAAGGTCTGCCCCTTTATGTGTAAATCATGTACCTGTTTTGACCTTATCTTGCTATATGGTGGGAGATGTTAGTCTATATCTAGTTTCTGCCATACTATTTTCCAGTTTTTCCAGCATTTTTTTTGTCAAATAATGAGTTTTTGTTTCAAAAGCTTGGATCTTTGAATTGATCATATAGTAGATCATTTACTATAATGTAACACATATCCAATCTATTACATTGACCCACCACTCTGTTTCTTAGCCAGTACCAGATTGTTTTGATAATCACCATTTTATAATACAATTTGAGATCTGGTATGGCTAGACCACCTTCATTGATTTCCTTGATATCCTTGACTTTTATTCTTCCAGATGAATTTTTCAGCCAACATTTATTAAGCACTGACTGTGGGCAGGGACCATGTTAGGCAGTGGGAAATGAAGGAAAAAACCCCAACAGAACCCAAATCACCCCTTCCTTCCAGGACCTTATCTTCTTCTAGGACTGTTGGGTGGGGAGTAAACAAGTTGGTAAATGCACAGTAATTTCAGAAGAGACAAAGCTCCAATACCCACAGGTAAGTGGGGTGTGGCTACCTTGGAGAGACGGAAGCCTCTGTGGGGAGCAGGGCATCCAGGTGTAAGCACCTTCTAGGACAGGCAGTGGCCCTCCCTGTACCTTAGGAACAGGGCAGGGAGAGAATGGTGAAAGGTGACAGTGTGGAAATGTGGGCCAGAAGTCAACAGTTTATAGGCTGTCTTGTAGCAAAGTCATCTGCTTGATTCTATAATTATTATGTCCATTTTGCTGACAAGGAGCCCAAGACCCGGGGAAGACTGACTTGTTTCAGGGCTGTCCAGAGAGAACATGTCCACCCTGGGATTTGAACTTGATGGTTCGAGGCTCAATACTAGTTGGTTACATCAGGCTACCATCCAGATAACTGGTTTGCCACCCAATACATGGCCACCTTCTGTTACTGTAAGACCACAGAATCCCACTGTGCCATCCCCATGGGTCCCTTCCTCACTCCCTGAAAAATCTCACTAAAGCTATCAGCTTTCCAGAGTTGCCCAGGTCAAGCCGTAGGGCCTCGGTGGGCCACCACGGCTGAAGGCACATGGTCCCAAGGGGCAGGTCCAAGCATCTACCCTCAGGACAGAGGTACCAGGCCCATGATGCGTGCCTACCCTAACCCTCTGAACGAAGTGCTGAATAGATGCTTCCTGGAGAGGCTGTGAGAGAGGGGCAGTGGGTGCTGCTGCTCATTCTCTGCCTGGTGGCTTCACCCTAGAGCCCCTTCCATTCTCTGATGTTTCCCCCTGACTTACCTTTTTGCTCCTAAGTCGTGTTTAGGAATAGTGGTTTACCTTTCTACCTGCTCCCTCCTCTCCTCCTGCCATCCACCTTCCCAGGCAGGGAGGGGGAGCCTCCATAGAAAGTGGTTGGAGCCTAGAGCACTCCCTGGTTCTAGGCGCTAAGACCCCTCCCAGGGTTCCCCTGTTGTTATCTGTCCTGCCCTGGGGAGCACCTACCTAACCTCCTGGGCCCTGATCCTGTGGCTTAGACCTTGCCCTGGCAAAAATGCCTATGAAAATCAGAGAAGCTCACTTACGCCCCTCTTCCAAGCCTCTTTCCTGGGCCCAGATGAGAAGTTGAGGGCCAGGTCTGGGGTCAGAAGAGACCCTGGGGTCTTCCTTGTCCAAGGGCCTCCTCAGATTCTCCCTTCGCCCAGCCCTGAGACTCGTCCAGACCACTAGCCAGGAGGTGGCTGTGGGGTGACAGTGGGCCTTTGTTCTGTCCTTAGCAGGGCCCAGCACAAGTAGGGGCAGGGACTGCAGCCTCAGCCTCTCTCCTGTGCCCCTGGCTTGGGCCCTCCAGTGTTAAGCCCACAATCTCAGACAAATGACCACAAGGGCCTCCCTTTTCTCCAGCTTCTGCCCCAGACCCTGTCCCCAACCTGGGTGGGAGGGGGGAAGGGGAGAAGCACCCTAGGTCATCATCCCACTCTCTTTTCTCTTCCTGAGTCTTTCCTTAAAATGCTTGGAAAACTTTCAGATCCCTCAGACATCTTGGCCTGACCAAGGGGGCAAGACAGGGCTGGGCTCAGAACAGCCAAGGTCTCACCACCAAGGATTAGTGAGATGGGGATCTCTGTGACTGCCAGGGTCCCTAGCTCCAGGAAGAAGGTCAATGACAAAGGTGGATGTGTGTGTGTGTGTGTGTGTGTGTGTGTGTGTGTATGTGCGTGTGTATGTGAGAAATCCACAGCTGGGAATTAAAAGAATCCTTTTGGGGTGAGGACAGGGCCTTGGCCATCTTAGTTGGCCTTTACAGAGCTTGGTGCCAGTCCCAATAAGATACCCTCCATCCTTTCTCTTTCCTCCCAGATCTAAGATTCTCTGAAAATTCTTCAAGTCTCTGGGCTAGAAGCACCTCAGGCTGTCATCATCCTGAATGAGTCTCCTTCCTCTCAAAAGACTGTGATCTCCTTATAATTTAGATCATGTATATGATCATGAATTTAGAGATGGAATGGACCCCAGAGACCATCAGCTCCAACCTCATCATTCAACAGGAGAGGAAACCAAGGCTGTCAGAGATGAAAGGTCACACCATAAATTAGGGGCAGAGCTCTGTGGACTGTGTTTCATGCAGAAGTCCTTGGGTGTCCCTACGGAAAAGGAATGAAATCCCAGTGTTTCTTAGACTAGTCAGGGATGGCCACTACTGTCCAAGTGAAGAAAATGGAAAAAGTTTTATTCAAGAGCCCGTGGGGAGTGGGGGCCTCTCCCACTGGGGTCCAATTCCTGCCTTCTGACCCATCTTTCCCATTGCTGTCTGGGGGAGGCATCCTTCAAGGTCATTGTTACTGACTGGATTTGTGGGGCACAGTCACTACCAGGGCCCTTCCTGGCCCAGGGACATGTACCTCTTTCTAGGAGTGGGGCCAGGGTCTGGGCCATGGGAAAGTGATCTCTGGGGGGGAGGTGGGCACGTCTGGTTTGGTATAGGATATGGGTCTGACATCTTGCTCCAAAAAGTTTTATGGCTCACACATGGAGGAGTTGAGTGTTACAGAGGGAGGGTCAGGAGGCCTGGGAAGGCCAGTGGGGATCCAGGCAGGGTTAGGCAATGCTCACTCTCCCTGCCTGCACTGTTCCAGGGCTTCCCATGGCTAGACTGAACCAAATCATTTCTTCTTCTTGGACTCAGCCAACTTTGTGGTGAGAGCTGCTGCTGCTGCCTCCTTCCTAGCCTGATTCTGGCTGTACCAGTCCTCGATTAAGAGGGTCCCCAGGGCTGCAAGGACCAGAGCAGCCAGGCCCATCTTGATGAGATCTGTCACTGAGTAGTTCCAGGGGGATGAGGCCTAAGAAGACATAAGTATCAGAAGAACGGCAGTGTTTGGAGGGACTGCTCAGGGCTCCCAGATCAACCTGCCCCTGAAGAAGAATCCCCTGTGCAGAAGACCCCCGAGGAGGTAGGTGCATATGCCCCCTCCAAGTCAACACCTTCCACTCTGGGAGAGGACTCATTATCAGAAGGCTCTTAGCAGCTGGCCTAAATCTTCTCCTTTACCCATTGTCCTCTGGGGCTACCAGCATGGTGCCTGGCCATAGACTAGCCCTTGAGACACTTGAGGGTAGCCCTGTCTCCCTCTCATTGATCATGAATCTTCTCTTCTCTGGGCTCAATGTGCCCACTTCCTTTCATGGTTCCTCAGAGGGTACCCCTTCCCAGCCCTTCCCTCTCATGATCCCCCTCCCCTGTGTGTTTCATAGCTTTTCATTGCCACCCTTTTGACCCCTCCTGAAGTCTTGCCCATTGAAACACCCAGGATATGCTGCTAGGGACACCTCCTCCACTCTGGATTTCTGAAGTTGATTTTTTGAACCTAAATGTGGGACTTGACATCTGAGATCTGATTCTGCCCTCCAACATGCTAACCAGTCCCCCAGGGTAGTGTCATTCTAAAATTGGGTCAGCATTCCACCTATGTCTGCACCAAAGTTACCAAAGTCATAGGATCAAGAACAGACCCCTGGGGCACTCCCCTGGAGACCTACCTCCATGTTGAAAATGATTCATTGTGGGTAGCTCTTTGGGCCCCACTGATCAGCCATTTCTGAATCCACCTAAGAAGGTTCTTCTATATTGTCTATACGGTATGGGCTACTTTGTCAACACTTCCCTGAACTGGAGCCATGCTGTTGCCATGGAGCCCCCTTCTCTCCCCTTTTAGGAACCTTGTCAACAAAAGGAATCGTTACTGTGACATGATCTACTATTGAAGACATCTTGATCCTTAGTGACCAGCTCTTCCCTTTCTACAAGGTCACAAACCATCCCTTTTATAACACATTGTAGAATTCTGCCAGGAGATTCTACTTTTGCCCCACACCCTCCCCCATTTCTGTTTCTCCTTGCAAAGATGCTGAGTCCCATTGCTTTCCTCCCTCCCTCTGGGCACAGGTTTCCTTTGCGTCCTTAGCAGCCTCTCAGTCTTAGAGATTTTCTACCTCCCTCTATGATTGGGTACAGAATGCTATTGGGTCACCTTATAGATACCTAGAAGCTTCCTTCCAGTTCTAAGTCCTATGGGTCCATTTTTTTTACTAAATTTTATGGGTTCATTTATTACTAAATAGTAACTGTTTCTCTTTTACCCAGGAACCCTGACGGTCTTCCCTTACCAGTTTGATTTTTTTTTTTACTAAAGGGGCCATCCCTTGACTAACTACTTAAAGAAGCCTATTCATGGAATGGGCGTATCTCACTCAAAGTGAGAATGTGATAAGACCCTAGCCTAAAAGGACCAGGGTCTCACATTGAATCCTGGGTCATCTCCAGTCTTCCTGATGAGTTTCAGGCCATTGGATCCATATGGCTCTGGAGGAGAATATAAGGCAGATGACCTTGCACCACACTCCCTCACTCATATAAAAGTCAACTGCAAGTCATATCATCATCTTGATGTCATGATCTTCTTCGTGAACGAAGGACAAACACAACCTATGGGTCCAAGTATTTGGCACACAGTTTTTCTCTCTGTCATGATGCTGGGGGACTCTGATAGACTTACTGATGGACCCTCAGACACCTTCACAATATCCTCCTCTCCCATGAGCTACACTTATAATCTGCCCCAGCAGCTCAGGCATGGTCACAGAATCATCCAACACTGGCTTCTTCCTTGATTTTTCCCCAGATATGACACATCTTCTAAACTCTTCCCAGTGCCTCCTTCTCTCACCCTCTTCCCCAGCAGGAGATCTCACCTTCTATCACCAAGCTATCTCTGCCCTGGGCTCCCTCTTCTCTTTTCCTGCAATCTTTTACTGTCCCTCTCCCCAGAATCCACCATCTTCTCCTTCTCATCTTCTGCCCCAGAGAAGGAGATGGCGTTCTCTTTGTTAAGTGAAGTTCTTCTACCTGGGCCCCAAATCTTAGCCCTCCTCTCTTCTAGGAGCTGGTTTCCATCCCTGTCTTCAGGCTTTTCCCCTGCTTCCAACAAACTCAGGTCCCCATGATCCTTTAAAAACAAAACAAAACAAAACAAAATACAAACCTGCTTTTCAACTTCTCAAGCTATTGACCTCTATCCCTCCTTTCTTTCTTGGCTAATAGTCTGGAATGCCCCTCCTGAACTTCCTCAGCTTTAACTCACTGGTCAACCCCTGGCATCTGCTTGGAAGGCCCACTCCCCCATTGAGACTGCTCTGAAAAGTACCAAATCTGATGACCTTTCTTAGGTCCCTGCCTTCCCTCACTTTCTGCAATGCTGGACCATGTTGACTGCCCCCTCCTCCTTCTCTCCAGCTCTCTCTTTCCTTGGTTTCATCACATCACTCTTTCCTCTTTCTTCACCTGTCTTTCTGGCCTGTCTTCTCTCTCCTTTCCAGGATGCGTATCTCTTGCCCCCTTAGTGTGGGTGCTCCTCAGGGCTCTCCTCTTCCTTCTCTCTTTGTGAATTCCTCAACTCTCCAGAGTCCACAGGTCACCCACGAAGATCACCCCCACATCTATAGATCTGGCTCTAGTTCCTCTCTTGAACTCCAATCCTACATTTTAACTGCTGTCTCACAGTAAGCACCCCAACATACATATGGGACCCTGCTATCACAGGTTCTTTGATCTGCTTCTCTAAAAGGAAAGGAAACTTTTGAGGGGTTAATGATCACTTTAATAAGGCACATGTATCATTCAATTAGTTCAGGGGAAAAAGTCAGTATCCTGAACTTCAGAGAATATATAGAGAAATCAAAAGTCAAGAGACTCCCAAAATGTCTGACCATTCATATACTAAACAGGGAACATCTGAGTTTTTCAAAGCCAGGGAGCTCCTTAGTGGCTTCCCAGAGTCCTCCTCTGGCTAAACAAATACTTCCAGTCAGTAAGTCCCAGAGTAAAACCTCACCCTCAGTATTTATACACTTTTCATCTCGAACTGAATGTTCCATAACCATCTCAAATTCAAAATATCCAAAATCAGAATTCATTTTCTTTTTCCAAGCCCTTTTGAATTTCCCTATTACTCCCCTCCTGGTTTAGCATCTTCCCATTCACAAAGGCTCATAATGTCAGTGTCACTGCCAGTTCCTCTCTTGGCCTCACCCCATCAATCTATCATTTCTGCCTTTATATCATCTCTTTTTCTCTGACCCTGCTACCACCCTGGCACACACCCTCATCTCTGTAAGCCTGTCTTAAATCTCTGCCTGCTCTAGTCCAGCCTCCAGCTGCCAAGCTGATGTTTTGGAAACATGCAGTATTGATAATCTTTTCCTGTATTTTGACTGCGAAAGGGAGAAGAAACATAGGCTCCTTCTATTGAAATTTGTGCTGAGTTAATCTGAGTGACCCCATTGTTTTCAGTCTGGCTTGTCTTCCCAATACGTGTCAACCAGTCTATGGGAGAGGTATCAACAAGGAGAAGTGGCAAGTACTTGGATCCCGTACCTTTATCCTTTGTTTTATGTGCTAGATACATGCTATTTCCCCCATTCCCTTTATTTCCAATTCCATTTCCCTATGATGGGGCAATGGGGGAGGAGCTGAGATGTAATTTCCATTTCCCTTTTGGAAATGGGAACCTATCAGGATTCTCTCACTCTGATGAAAAGTTGTTTATAAAAACAGCTCAATGTGCTTGCCTTGTGTGCTGTAATAATCTTCTTTTTTTGGTCTCATTTTCCTGAGTTTGCTTGCTTTGTTAGGGCTAATTCTTAAGCAAGACTTTTTCCAATACTCCTTGAAGGGAATGGTAGGCCTGTGGAAGGTTTTTGGTTCGGGGTTTTTTTATCCTTAAAGGATGCTAGAGACTTGACTGTTTGTCGGTACTTGGGAAGCAGGGTCTAAGAATCTAATGAGTGGAGAAGAATCTAAGATTAGAGAGAAGGGCTAATTGTGGGGAGTGGTCAGACAATTGCTTAGGGAGGCATAAAATCATGATCTTGCTGCTGTGAGAACTCGGTAAGAGATCTGAAATTTACAGTAGATCTGGCCAGCCCTGTGCCACACTACTACGAAATGTTGGAGGACCTAAGGGGAAAATGTTAAAATTCTGTTTTAGAAAACAGTGACAGAATCTTTAAACATACAGATGCAAAATTCATCCCTTTCCAGACTGCACTCAGACTTTCTCTACCATGCCTCACAAACCTTTGGAAGTCAGAAACTGTAAGTAGCTTCTGATTAGAAAACTCTTCCTTACACCTCTCTTCCAGAAGGGCACACGGACCAGCTCATTGCTTTCTCCATCATACCCCCTTGATGGGTACCTTCCCCGTCCTCCATCCTCCTTTCTGCTGCCTTTTAGGGGGTGTCTTTCCCCATTGGAATATAAGCTCTATGGGGGCAGGCAATCTTTCTTTGGCTTGTTTGTGTCTTACTGGGAACCCAAACTCTGGAAAGTTGCCTGCAGTGTGTGTGTGCATATGTGTATTTTGGGGGAGATGGGAGACAGCTGCACGGAAGATTTAGGGGGAGAACCCCAACCAGTAGAGGAGGGTTAGTCATCCAGGGTTATGGGGGAGGGGAACACTGGGGAGAAGATCCCTGGAGCTGACTGGGCCACGGATCCTGAGTACCTCTGGAGCCTGCCTGTGCCCCAGCCTGTGTCCTAGGGCATTACAGCCCTCCTGCCCTTTTTCTCTCCTTGCTCTGTCCCGGGTCTTCTGCCCCACTCCCCTTCCTTTGCCCCTTCTCTGCCCCTTCTTGGGCAGGGGACGAGAGGGTCGTATCCAATCGTGGGGCCCCCTCTTTGTTCTCAGGGCACAGGTCAGAGCTGAGAGGAGAAAAGATCTTAGCTCGGGTTCGCTGGAGGCGTAGCAGGGAGAACGAAGATGTTTCCCTGCCCAAAACCATCCCTTGGAGAGCAGGAGCGGAGAGGAGGATGGATCTCGGCTGGGGATGGGCAGCTGCTTCCTCACTCCCGTGTCTTCTTCCCCAGACTTCTATGACAAACCCTCCCTACCAGTCGTGTCCATCCGGGAAGTGGCCAGGGGACAGAATGTGACTCTCGTGTCATTCGGAGCAACTGTTTGACTGGTTCAACCTCTATAAGGAGAAAGGGGACAATAATTCTGGGCTCCAGAAAATCTGGTTCTGGACCAATGTATCCAGCGCGTCTATGACCACTGCTCAGCGAGTGACCTACCGATGTTTCATAGTCAGTATCCCTACCTGTGGTTGGCTTCCAGCGACCCTTTGCAGGTGAGGGTCAGAGGTGAGGAATTTCCCCCTTGGACCCCTTCTTTTCCACCAACCCACATAAGACTCCACTGCTCCTTGGGTTCCACAAGAGAGGGGGAAGTGTTGGGGTGGAGCCTAGCCTCAGAACTCCCCAAGAACTCTGGTGTGGGGGACAAAAGACAGGATGGGGAATCTCACATCTTCAAAAAGAGAGAACGCACAGGGCCCAGCTGGGCGCGTTGTGGGTGGGGTGGCAAGGGCTGGGCTGGTGTCTCGGTTCTCTGTGGGGGATAAAATCTGGGTTCACTTAGGAATAGGAAGCTCCTCCCCACAGATGCTGCCCCACCCCCAGGATTGCATCATGGGCAATCTCATCCGCCTCAGCCTGGTTGGGCTGGTCCTCATCATTCTGGGGGTCCTGCTGGTAGAGGCTTGGCACGGCTGGCGGGTGCTCCAAGGTGGAGCCCTTGCCTGATTAGGTAGGCGGGCAGAACTGGGTCTGGAAAGGACAGTTCTGAGGAATCTAGAGAGAGAAAGGGGCAGGACCTCAGTTGTATTTGCCCTGGTGCCTAACTTCTCCTCCCTACAGCAGATAATGCCTAACGCGCTCCCTTCTCTCCCCCCATCTCCATCTTCCTCCTCTTTTTCTTTCTCTTTCTCCTTCTTTCCCTTTCTCTGTCTTCCTCCTCATTCCTTTCTTTCTCTTCTCTTCATCCCTATTTTCATCACCCTCTCCCCTTCCTCTTCTCTGCCATCCTCCCTCTTTTCTTCTTCCTAGTTTTCTTTTTCTTTCTCCTTCTCCTCTTCTCCTTTCTTTTTCCTTTGCCCCCTCCTCTTTCTCCCTCTCTTTTTCTTCCGTCTTCCCCGTTCCCCCCCTCCTTAATCTCTGACATCAGTTAGGACTGATTAAAGCATAGAGAGACAAGCGTTCCCCAAGAATACAAAATCTTGGAGTCCCTGCAACTCAGTCACTGCCTGCCCCCTGGAGGCCACTCTCTCAGCCCTTGGATCAGCTCCATTGCTGGATTTTCGGAATCTCAGGGTTCTGCACTTCTCAGGTTTATTGAAAGAGTCTACTGACTGAGGCCCTCGGCCACCTACTCCACTCCTAGGCTACAGCTCTCAGCCTCCTCACTCCTGCACTTCAGGCTTCTCACCCTGGGTTTGGCAGCTCTCAGTAGGGACTATGCTCCAGCTGGGATGAGGGGAAAAGTTCTAGCAGGGAATAGGATCAGCACCCAAGTCCCAGAATTCTTGAATGGCCTCTCCTGAGCGAATCAATATGTCTCCAAAATTGTGATTAGAACTGAGCGCAATCTTCTTGATGTGGTCTGATCAAGAAAGAGAATGGAGGTCCTGTGGTCTCCTCAGTCCTGGAAGCTAGGTCTTTCTTAAAATAATATGAATGGGAAAATCATCCATAAACAGAAACATTTCTATATACAAAGTATGTCAGAAACTGAGATTTATATGTGAAACTCTCAAGTTATTACACCCAGCTTGGTTTTTGAAAAAATACTTACTACATTTTATGAATTTGTACATTAACATGTATTGTGAATTAATATGTATAAATTTTATGAATATTTATGAAATAACACATTAAATTTTATGTTCAGAGCCAATGTTGCTCTGTTTATCTATGTCTTTTACTGAATTTCCTTTAGGTCTCTTCTGTGTATTTAAAAAAAAATTATTCTCTTGACATTATTTCATTTCCTTCTTTTTTTTTCATTTCTATCACTTCCTACCTGATTTCCTTCTCTCCCAATCTCTACTTTCTTACCAAATAAAAACAGTCCCTTATAACAGATACTAAATTTGGGGTTGCATTGGTTGAGTTTGAAAATGTGAGTCTCATTTGGCATCTCTAACCAATTCCCTCTCTACCAAGAGATGCAAAAAGGCTTCATTCTCAGACTTCTGGACTCCTGATGGGTCATTGTATTGATCGGAATTCTGAAGTTTACAAGGTTTGAGGCAGTTCCAAGCATGCTGAGTGGAGCCCTGTGGCTGATTTCCAGGAGGATGTGGAAGAGAGGGGCACTGAGTGAGCAGGCACGTGGGAATTTTAACATGTGCCATTTGAAGTGGTCCCCAAGTGGATGAAATATACCAAAGTTAGTCTAACAGGCACATATCTGCTATAGGAAAGAAGAACAACTTGAAAGAAGGCTTTAGAGCGCTGATCAATGCAATGCCCACCACGACTCCAGATGTCTGAGCCTGACACATCCTTCCCATCTCTTGGCAGAAAACAGATAGACTAGAGATGCAGAATGAGAAATGCAGCAAGGTGGCACATCGGGCAGGATCCTGAACTTAGAATCAGGAAGACCTGAGTTCAAATCCTGGCTCTTGTACTTAGTTGTATGACTCTGTTCAAATCACCTGACCTCTGTCTGTCTCAGTTTGCTCATTTATAAAATGAGAATAATAGTGCTCTCCTCCCCAGTTATTGTGAGAATTAAATGAACTAATATAGTGAAAAGTCTTTTGCAAAAAGTGTTATATACGTACTAGCTCTTAAGAGTAGTAATGTTAAAGAACTATATAAATACTACTTATTATTTGTAGTTTTAATAAAATTCTATGTAAAGGTTAGCTGTTATGATGGGCTTATAACAGCTAGCAGGTCAATTTTATTACTTGATAATACTTATTTGCTACAAGGGAAGGCTTCTCCTCCTCCTGCTCCTCCTCCTCCTCCTCCTCCTCCTCCTTCTTCTTCTATGTGGTAGTTTTGTTATGGTAGTGTTAAAATTTAATTCACACTCAATAGAGAGTCCCCAAAGTTTTAATACAATTTTAAGCATCAGTAACTTCAGAAATGTAAATACTTCAAATTTACCAAAAGAACATCATTTAAAAATTGAATTATTTTATTTCTTTTACACTCATGAAGTTGTGAATTTTGAAAACCATTTTAAATTTAAATTTAATTTTCTTTGTGACACTTTTTCAGACTGGTCGATCAGTAGAGAAGGTCTTCCTGTTTGGTCCCCTTCACTTCTGGATCTATCTCCATTAGATGTTTTGCTCTGGGGCATGGAAGCATAAAAATCCAGTTCTTTGGATGTTCCTGAGGCTAGGTTTATAAGTGCAATACTTTCAGTCACCAAATAGCAGCTGATGAAAAGTTTAGTAAGGTTCAAAAATTGACTATAGTGATGTATAGTACAAGATGGTAGTTATGTTGAATTTTTAATAAGAAAGATATCAACAATTTAAAGTTTACTTGATTAACCTTTGACATGATACTCTTGTAAAGTTTTTAGCATTTACATGTCTGAAATTATTAAATCTTCAAGCTGCACTAAGACTTTTGGGACAAATTCCAGTGGTTCCCTATTGCCTCCGGGTTCAAATTTAAAATCCTCTGATTTTTAAAGCCTTTTAGAATCTGTCCCCTTGCTATCTTTCTCGTCCTTTTGCACTTTTCTCTGCACAATGTACTCATTGCCCAGTGACACTTGCCTCGTTGGTGTTCCTCATGCAAGATACTCTACCTCTTGACAGTGTAATTTTCGTTGGCTGTCCCACGTGAATGGAATGTTCTTCCTTGTCTCTGTCCCAGGCTTCTCTGACTTCCTTTAAGTATCAGTTAGAATCTGATGTTTTGCAAGAAGTGTTTCCCATTTCCTCCTTAGTACCTTCCCTCTGAAATTATCTCCCTTTCGTCTTTCTAGCTACATGGTGCAGTGAAGGGAGATCTGCTTTCATGCACTTACTAGCTGTTTGACCTTGGGCAAATCACTTATCCTCTGGCTGCTTCACTTCCTCAACTGTAAAATGAGGATAATAACAGCACTTACCACTGAGGGTTGTTGTGAGAATCAAATGAGATAATCTTTGTAAAGTTCTTAGCATGGTGTATGGCACATAGCGAACATTTAACAAATATTTATTTCCTACCTTCCTTCCTCCTCTCCTCCCTCCCTCCCTCCTTCTTTCCTTCCTTCCTTCCTTCCTTCCTTCCTTCCTTCCTTCCTTCCTTCCTTCCTTCCTTCCTTCCTTCCTTCCTTCCTTCCTTCCTTCCTTCCTTCCTTCCTTCCTTCCTTCCTTCCTTCCTTCCTTCCTTCCTTCTTTCCTTTCTTCCTTCCTTCTCCAGGATGTACTCCCAACTCTCCTGGTATTTCTTTACGATGCCCTAGAAACCTCTTCCCCCTGAAAGTTCACTCCAGTTCTGGACTTCACACATTGGAAGTACCCTCCATATCTGTAGCCGCTCCCTCTGATTGTCTGGTCCTTTCATCTTAGGTGAAAGTCATTCACCACTATGCATTATTCAGCAGATAGCCAGTGTATTCTTGCAGGAGGAATGTCCAAGGTAGTTTGTATTTATCACATTAAGGAGCAAATTCTCATGAAGAAGTTCGAAACATCCTGTAATTACTCCTTGGATGCAATGGAGGTAAGCCAGGGTGGGGAAAATGCTGTTATCTTTCATTGTCCCTGGTGTGGTTATTGTGGTCAGGCAGATTCACCACGTGTGGCAGCAAAATCACGTAGTTCCAGATTTACATAAAGTACTTAAACAACTGATATTTCACCGAATTAGTTTGAAAACAGATTGCTGAAGTAGCAAAGAATGCTGCCCAGGTACACTCTGGATTATAAATGTCATACGTGGTGTTTCAATTCCACTGGAGCTCCTACAAAGGAGCAGTGTTTCCTGAACCATGGCTTTTTCTTTCTGGTTACTTATAGATCAGGTGCCTGGACAGGGAAGGGGCAGGGGAGAACATCCAGTTCAACATACTCATTGAACATCTCTTCTATGTGATTTGTCAAGTTACTTAAATATGCTTCTGTTTCATAAATGGGATCAGTGATGCTTGTGCTCTCTACCTCATAGCATTGTTTTCTTTGCAAAAATGCTTTGAAAACTTTCATATACCATATACATGGTGTTGTTAGTCAAATCAAGTCAACAAACATTTACTAAGCTTCTTCTAAGTCTTAGGCATTGTGCTAAGTCCTGGAGATACAGGAAAAGCAAAATCAGTCTCTACTCTCAAGGAACTCAGAGTCTAATGGGGGAGGAAATATGAAAACAACTATGTAAATTGGAAATAATCTCAGAAAGAAATCACTGCCATTAAGGGAAATGCTTCTTGCAGAAGATAGTATTTTACCTGAGACCTGAAGCTTCCTTCAAGCTGGGGAGGCAGATGAGTAAGGAGAGCATTCCAAGCATGAGAGAACAGGCAGTGAAAATGTCCAGCATTGGGAGATGGTAAAAGAAGATTGGAAAGATAGGGAGGAGTCAGGTTTTATCCTGGAATTGATAGGGAACCACTGGAGGTTATTGAATAGGGATGAAAGAGGGGTCAGACCTGTGCTTTAGGAAGATCAGTTTGATAATTAAGTGGAGAATGGGCTGAAGTGGAGAGAGATGTGAGGCAAGGAAACCAAATAGTAGGGAGAGCACCTCACTGGGTATGTGAGGATCAAATGACATAATGTATGTAACACATTTTTCTGTCCTTTAGAGTGATGTGTCACACACGCAACCTGCATCACTCCTGAGTGTGGTCCACACTAGATTAAAATGTAATTGAGAAATAGTTAACAAAATACATAAAAGAACTGTGATTTCATTCATTTGTACTTTAGTCTTTCTGAATTGTGATGATCCAAATAAAGCCATCTGGTAATGAACCCTTCTGAATTTTGGTAACTGAACTGTTGATCAACAGACCTACATTTTGGCACAAGTCCCATCCTTGGAGCCTTTGCAGCTTGTGAAGACTTGCCAGACTATGTGCTTCACTGGTGTAGCCTTTGAAAGTCAGGTTACCTCCATGTCAAGATAAGACATCAGAGTAAGCCTTTAGTGTAAAAGTAAACATCCATGGGGTTTAAAATAAATGAAATGAAAGAGTATCTTTTTAGAAAAGTTAGGAGTAGGGCCTGAAAGGGCCAGGGTCTCCCATTGCATCCTGGGCCATCTCCAACTGTCTTGATGAATATCGCTCAGGAGAAGAAAGTGAGGCTGGTGACTTTGCACAGCCCTCCCTCATTCAAATCAAAGTCAGCAGCAAGTCATGTAATCATCTTGACGTCATGGTCCTCTTTGAGAACAAAGGACAAGCACAAGGGAGGCCTCGGCCAGTCATATTTTCATTCCTCTCCAGACTGTACTCTTGACTCTCCCATTCTTTCTCTACCATGTCCAGTTCTGAAGAGCAGGCACTATCTTTCTGCTTGTTTATGTATTCCCAGCACCTACCATGATGCCTGGCACATATCAAGTGCCTAAAAAAATTCTGTTGACTTGAACTGACTTTGTCCTTTTTATTTTTTCTATGGACATACTTGTTTGCATGATGTCTCCCCTATAAGATTGTGAATCCTTTGAGGTCAGGAGTTATTTTTGCCTGTTCTTATCCCTAGCACTTATGTACTTGGCACATCATAAATACTCCATAAATGTTTGATGAATTGATTTGATTTAACTTGATGTCACAGACAAGACTATCCCTAGAAGATGCATAAAGTAAAGGTCTCAAGCTTGGGCACAGCACAAAAGAAAGGCAGGGGAAGGGAAACACACAGACACACAGACACACAGACACACACACACTCCAACAGATGACTTACCAGGGACTGGTATCCTAGGGGAGACACAAAAGACACCACCTACCTATCTAGGAAGCCTTCTGAGGCTGATGAAAATTCAGGAATCTACTTCACTAATACCAGTAAATCCCTGAGAGTTCAGTCACCTCCCCAAAACACAAAAAGTACTAGGGGACTATATGCTAGTGGCTCTAGGGGTGGGCTATCCCTGCCAGGGGAAGTACCCTTCTTCTTCCTTGGTAAATTTTCCACCACATTTCATGTGGAAGCCCAGGCCCCATGTAGCTCAACATCTAGCAGCCTGTTTAGGCAATCTGGAATTATGCCTAAAGAGTTATAGAACTGTGTATTATGCCCTTTGACCCAGGGATACCACTATTAAGGGTGTTTCCCAAAAGGTCAGGAAAAAAGTTCTAAATTATTTAGAGCAGTTCTCTTAGTGGTGGCAAAGAACTGGAAACTGAAAGGATGCCCATCAGTTGGGGAATGGCCGAAGAAGCGGTGGCATATGAATGTGATAAAATACCCCTGAGCTGCAGAAAATTATGAGCAAGTTGATTTTAGAAAAACATGGAAAGGTTTGCATGAAATAATGAATAAAATGAGCAGGACCAAGGAACATTGTGCACAGTAACCGCAGCATTATTCAAAAAATAACTATGAAGGATGACATTATTCTGAGTATTATAAATACTCAAATCACAGACCTATGAAGGAAGATGCTGTCCACCTCCAGAGGAAGAACTCATACATAGAAGGAACATGGGATGGTTTTTCTTTGTTTCTTTCTGTTTATTCGTTTATTTGTTTATTTCTTTCTCTCTGTCTCTTTTTTCTTTCTCTCTCTCTTTCTCTCTCTCTTTCTTTCTTTCTTTCTTTCTTCCTTCCTTTCTTTCTTTCTTTCTTTCTTTCTTTCTTTCTTTCTTTCTTTCTTTCTTTCTTTCTTTCTTTCTTTCTTTCTTTCTTTCTTTCTTTCTTT
>CM052674.1:392878885-392905171 GCA_028533205.1 Lagorchestes hirsutus | reverse complement strand
AAATAAAATTCCATTTGGAAACCTCCTTAATCCCCCATCCACCCCTCTTGATCGCTGTTGATGACACCACAAATCTGGCTTCTTATTCACTCCACATATCCAGGTAATCTATATGATGCCAAGAGGCCTATCAAAATCCCACTCCTCTGGGGGCAAAGTGTCTTTGCTGCTTGGATAAGACTCCTTTGTGAAACAAGCAGGAGATGCCATTTTAGGAGAGCTCAAGCCCTTAGAAATGTTTTCTTGATATCAACCTTGAATGTGCTTTTTGTGACATCACTTGAATTTTGTTCCTGTTTCTCTTGTTGAGGCCTAAACAGAACAAGGCTAAGTCATCATCATTTGTGGGCAGCCCTTCAATAAATAAAATGGTTACAGTTCCTTGATCCCCCCTTGCAGCTGAGGCCAATCAGCCTAAGACAGGGCTGGGCAGCCACCATCCTCACCTCCCTGCTTTGACTAAGCCCAAGGAGAGACTCCAAGCTGGTGTCTGGGGGACCGGAGGGAACAGAGGGGGAGAGGTCGCCCTGGAAGAGCAGAAGCCACTCACTCAGCTACTATTTTCTTCTGAACCTTAGTTATTCCCTCAGGTCCAGGATGGAGCCTGGGGGAGGGTGGAAAGGTGTTTAAAGGGATGTGACATATGGGTGGGTGGATGGGAGGTGAGGCTTTCTCTCTGGTGCCTCTCCCACCAAGCTGTGTCTATAAAAGGATCAAGGAATAGGGAGTGAATCTGGTGACCCACACATTCCCATCCCCTCCTCTCTAAAAATGCAGACAAAAGACTCCAGGGTACCTGTGGGGTGGAGAGAAAAGGAATCTGGATTGGGCAGGTGGGGGAGACTCAACATGGATCTTCAAGGCAGGGGCCAGAGGGAAGAGTGGGTAGGGAGGATCCCCTGAATCTCTGGAGTTTGATTCCCTTTCAGACAAACCACTTAGGACCCTCCCTTTGAGTTGATCTGGACTCTGTCGGGTACTCTGGGAAGCATGTGGCTCTCCTGTGGGTGCTGGGTGCAGTCAGAAGAAGGAGAAAGAGGAGGTTTGGCTTTAATAACAAGGATGTGTCCAAGGCTTTGAGCTGCTTTCACCACAGTTCTTCCAGAGGCAGTCTTGTTAGCCTGAAGCCAGTGAAACCTGGGTCAGGGGCAGGCTAAAGATAAGAGTGAGCCCTTGTACCCAGGTCCTTCTCCCAACTTGGTGAGGGATGTGGGTCCCCAGGAAGCAGCCACATCTCATCCCAGGCTGGCCTCCATATTCAGGATAAACTCTCCTCTGACCCAGAGGTCATCTGTTATCCCTCTTCTCCCATGCCCCTGCTCAGGTCAGCCTGGGAGCCAAAAGGAGGACTTGTTCAAGCTTCAGGAGGCAGTGTCTAGTTGGAGATTTGGAGGTTTAGGCTTGGGGGATCACTTGGATTGTGACCTTCCCCCTTCCTTGAAACTATTATTTGTGAGATTGAAGAGGAGGTGGGACCCAGTCCTCTCCACTCTCACTTCTCAGCCCTGGCCCCACCCAGCTTTTCCCTTTTGGGGATCCCCAGTTTTGGCCCATTGCCTGCCTGCTACTGAAGTTCAGCCTGGTCCAGCCTCTGGGCCACCCCCGCACTGTCCCCAGGGGCATCCAATCCTCATCTGCGGTCACCCCAACACTGGCCTCAAGGGGCAAAGATCCAACCCCCCCCACCTCCACTTTTTCCTTCATTTTGCCTAGATGAAGTCACAGTTTTCCAAAAGGAAATGTAACTGAGCAACTAAGAAAACAAAGAGCTACCCCAAACCAAGAAGTGCTTTGCATCCTTTTGGGCAGGAGTTGGATTGGGCTTTCAATGCCATGCACAGACCCTACACAGAACCACTTGCAGGTTTTGAGAAGTGGCGCAACAAGGCAGACCAGGGCCTTGGGAAGATGTTTGTGGCAGCTGTGCCAAGAACTGGCTGGGAAGAAACACATGAGGAGGCATTTATTAAGCTCTTACTGTATACCAAGCAGTAGGCTAAGCACCTAGGATAGCAATAGAAAAATGAGATGGTCCCTGCTCACTTTCTCATGGGGAGACAGTACCGAGGGAAGATCCCACCCTGGTCCTTGAGAGGCAGAGCAAAGCTGATGGTCAGGCCTCTTCTTTCATGTTTTTCCTCTGATTGGATCCCACCAGTTTCTGACATTGAACCACCTGACAGGGCCCAGCACTTGAGTACCAAGAGCTCTCCTTTCTGGGTCCTCAGGCTATAGGGGGTAGGGCTGGAAGCCTGGCTCTTCCAGGCTCTTGGGCTTGAGGCTCTGGGCTGTCTCCATCAGATCTGAAGGAAGAGGGGGGCCAAGTGGAGGTACTGGGGGGTTCACTTGCCTGGCACTTGTTGCCCTCAAACTCTCCCTCAGGCTGCCCCCTGCTTCAGCTGGGCCAGCCTGCCTTGCCCAGAAGTGCAGGGGGTGCATGGGAGATCCTTCTCGAGAGGATGACTGTGGGAGCCAGATGAAGTAGGCCTGGGGTGTGGAGGATGAGCCCCTCCCAGGGATGTTGGCTTCTGTGACTATTGGCAGATGACAGTTTTTGGTGATATTTTTGAGGAAGGTGGACTCCTCCATAATGATTTCTTCCCTTCATGATGGCTGCAGGAGCCAGGCTGGAATCTGGTGGCTTGAGGCTCACTGCTATTCCCAAGGTTCTGGGTGACTTCCCTAAGGTCCAAGGGGATAGATCATGGTGCTTCCTGTACCTCCCTCTCTCATCTCTCAGCAAGCCTTCTCCTTTTCAGCTCCTCTGGTGAATTCTAAAACCCTCTCCAGATAGTTGGTGACCTCTGCCAACCTCCAGGTCACTGTCCTTCTTAGTCACTGGGATTATGTTCACAAGGCATCCTCCCTACCCTAGCCCCTGCCCTTCTTCAGGGGTGATTTCAGTAAGGTTCACCCTTTATGGGGCAAAGCATTCACCAATCAGCCACCTTCTGTGTGCCATTCCCTGGGCTAAGTGCTTTACACAATGTGTCTCATCTCATCCTCACAGCAGCCTTGAGAGGGAGGTGCTCCTGTGACCTTGATTTTACAGTTGAGGAAGAAACTGAGGCAGACAAGTTAATGTGACTTGCCCAGGGTAGCAGACATTCTATCATACCACTTGATAGTGGCTAGGTAGTACAATGGGTAGAGCGTTAGGTCTGGAATTTGGAAGACCTGAATTCAAATTCAGCCTCAGACACTTATATAGTTGTTGACTGAGGGCAAATCAGTCTGTTTGCCTCAGTTGTGTCATCTGTGAGAATGGGATAATAAACAGCACCCATTCACAGGTTTGTTGAAAAAGATCAGATGAGATGACAATTGCAAAGCCCTCAGCACAGTGCCTGACATGGGAGGCCTTCCAAGAATGCTCATTCCCTTTCCTTATCCCTGGGCTTCTGCCTCTGAAGTGAAGGGAGAGAGTGCCCATCCCTCCCACTGAAGACGTGTCTCCTGCCTTTATGGAAGGAAGGTATCACTACTTCCTCTTCTTGTTTCCTCACCTGAACTGTCCAAGGCTCTGAACAGCCTCCATCCTTAGGTCATGACACTGTTAATCCTCAAAACCTTCCCAGACATTTCATTTAATGATTAACAAACTCCTCCTTAGTGATACCTTCCCCATTGATTCCAAAGCTCATCCCTTTTCTCACCATCCAATTCTTTTCCTATAACACTCCCACACCAAAACCGCCCAGCCCTTCCACTATGCCATCTGGAATGCCTGCTCTATATGCAACAAAATTCCCTTCCTCTTAAATTTTTCCTCTCACTCTTTCCATCTACTAGGTCTTATTGAACCCCCCCCCCCAATGACACAGCCTGCTTGGCCACCCTGTAGCATACTGTCTGCCCCTTCACTCACTGTCCTAAGCTCACTGGGGAAGTTGGGGAGTTGGAATTCTCCTTACTCTCCACTGTCACTCTAGGTTCTCCCTTTTCCTCCATCATTCAGTAATATTCCTTCCTTTGAGGTTCATGCTAGGTATGCTGAAGTGCTTTGTATATGAGGGCAAGAACTGAGAAGAGAAAGACTTAGTTGGTACTGAACTCACTGAGGAAGGAAGGGGAGTGTCCTAGAGACCACTAGACAAAAGCCACAAAGATTTTGATTGGGTGGTAGATAAGAACAGCATAAACCTCAAAACATACAGTTTAAGATCTGGTACTGCTAGAGTTCCTTCCTTTACATTTTTTTGGTCATTAATTCCTTTGAGATTCTTGACCTCAAATGCCCTCACCTGCCAATTCCTCAACCCAATCATTTCCCCTGACCTACTTCTCTGCCCACCTCAGACACATGCACATTTTTGCTCTCACCCACAAATGCACCACTTTCATGTTCATGAACTCTGAAATTCTCTCATCTGATCACAAGCTGTTGTCATTCCACCTCTGCCTTGCAACCCCAAACCACCTTCTTCACCACAACCTCTAATCCCTTGATGCCTCGTTCTCTTCCAGGCTATCTCCCCTGCCCTCTCCCTTCTCCTCCTCTTCCTTTTCTCCCCATCTTACCCCTTGGGGACCCAGTTCAACTCTACACTGTCCTCCTCTCATGAATACCTAACCGCTTTATGATATCACCAATTGCTCACCTCCTCACCCTGGGGTTGCTCCCACTATTCATCACCTCCACAGGTGCTGCTGAATGAAGGCAGAGAAACGTACTTTCTCACTGGGTCGACTACAAATTTATTCTACACAACCTCAACTTGGCCTTTGCTGCTACCAGAAAATCCTACTCTACCTCCCTTATCAGCTCACTCTTCCACTCTTCACAGCAGCTCTTTCTAGATTCCTCATCCCCGCTCAAACCTACAATGGCTCCTCCTCCCCCACTCTCTCAGCCGAGACTCCTGCCTCATATTTTACAGGAAAAAATTGAGGAACATTCACTGTGAATTCTTTCTTCTGTCTTCTTCCTCATCTTCTATCACTCTTGTGCCTTCTCTCCCTCTCTCTACCTTCTCTCCCTTCATCCCATTTACCAAGGCTGATCTCTCTACCTACCTGAGCGTTCCTCTTCTATTTCATCCCCAGTCTATCACTTATCCTCAATCTTTCCCTCTCTACTGGCTCTCTGCCCTATGACTTCCAAACATGCCCATGTCTCCCCCATGCTGAAAAAATGCTCATTTGATCTCTCCATTCCTGCTATCATCCTATATCTCTTTTGCCCTTCATAACTAAACTCCAGGAAAAGGCCATCAACAACAAGTACCTCCATGTTCTCTCCTCCCATTCTCTTCTCAACCCCTTAAAATCTGGCTTCCAGTCTTATCATTCCACCAAAACTGTTTTCTCCAAAGTCACCATTGATCTCCTAGTTACCAAACCCAATAGCCTTTTCTTAATCTGCCTTGTTTATTGGTGATCACTCTCTCCTCCTCTAATTCTCTCCTATCTTCAGGGTTTCAGGACCTCACTCTCTTCTGGTTCTCCTCTTCCCTTTCTGACTGTTCCTTGTCTCCTTCACTGGATCTTTCTCCAGATCACACCCTCTAACCAGAGGTGTCTCTTAGGATTTTGTACTGGGTCCCCTTCCTTCTCCCTCTATACCCCTTCACTTGGTAATATCATCAGCTCCTATATTAATTACCTTCTCTGTAGTGATGATTCTCAAATCTGTCTACCCTGCCTGAAACACTTTGGTGACTTCCAGGGTCCTGTCTCCATCTACCTTTCAGATATCTCAAACTAGATTCCAGCAGAAGACACCTTATACTCAACATGGCCCAAACAGAACTCATCATCTTTCCCCCTGAACCCTCCCCACCTCCTACCTTCTTCCCAGTCTTTCAGGCTGTAATATTAATGAGAGTTAAAGATCTTCCCCATCCATTAATAGGCCTCAGGTGGAGTCCATTTAGGGAAGTTTGATTAGAGGAAGCTTGTTTTGTAGGAAGGCCCACATCTTTTGTTAATTTCTAATGAGGCACTGGGTAACAAAGGTCATGATGCCCTCCTTTTATGAAAAGTGTATATATACTCTGAGGTGAGGTTTTGCTTTGGGGCTTACTCTTTGGAAGGAGGTTCATGTGCCAGATGAGACTCTGGGGAGCTGTTAAGGAGTCCCCTCCTGCACACCCCTCCCAGCTTTGAAGACCCAGATCTTGGTGCTTCTCTCTCTGGTACCTATGTATGTATGTAATGGTCAGACAGTTGGATCTGTCTGTTGATCTGTGACATATATATTGCTTATGGTCAGAAAGTTAGAAACCCTGTCTATTGGTCTTTATTTCTCTACTTGTATTTTCCTGTTGGTATATGTAATTAAAAAAGATTGTTGACCCTTCAAAAGTTGCTTCCTTTTTAGAAAAGCAAAGCAAATCTAAGAACCTGGGCCAGCAGGCCATTCTGGATGTTTCAGGTTGCTTGCTGCTACACAGGCTTCTAACTTAGGAGTCATCTTGAATTCCTCGCTCTCTCACCCTTCATATTTAGTATGGTGCCAAGACCTGTTGATTTCACCTCTGCAGTATCTGTCAAATACACCTTCTTCTCTCCTTTGACACTGCCCACTGTTCCAGGTCCTTATCACTTCACACCTGGACTATGACAATAGTTTGTGTGGGGGGAGTCCTGCCTGCTTCAAGTCTCTCCTGGCTCCAGTCTATTCTCTCCATGATTTTCCTAAAGCATAGGGCCTGACTATGTCACCACCATTCTCCTTCTTTTAAAAAAAATGTTTATTTTTAGTTTGCGACATTCAGTTCTAGAAACGTTTGAGTTTTCAATTTTCTCCATCTTCCTCCCCTCCCCCCATCCAAGATGGCATGCAATCTGATATAAGCTCTACACATACATTCATGTTAAACATAGTTTCACATTAGTCATGATGTAAAGAAGAAATAGAATCAATGGATGAACCACAAGAGAGAAGAAACAAAACAAAACAAAACAAAACACACCCCTCTTCTTAATAAACTCCAATGGTTCCCTATGGCCTCCAGGGTCAAATATAAAATCCTCTGTTTCCATTCAAACCAGACCCTTCATAACCTAGTTCCTCTCATCTTTCCTGCCTTATACCTTACAATTTCATCCTTCTCCCTTCCCTTACACACACACACACACACACACACACACACACACACACACACACACACACACACACACACTCTTACATCCAGCAACCTAGCCTCCTGGCTGTTCCTGAAACAGACACTTCATTTACTTCTTCCATTTTCATGAGTTGGCCCCCACGCCTGGCATGCTGTCCCTCCTCATCTCTACTTACTTGTTTCCCTGGTTAAAAGCCCACCTTCTACATGAAATCTTTCCCAGTCCCTCTTAAGTATAGTCCTTTCTCTCTGTCGATTATTTCCCATTTATCATGTTTATAACTTGCTTGTGCTTTGTTCTTCACATGTTGTCTCATTACATTGCGAGCTCCTTGAGAGCAAGGACTGTCTTTCACCCCCTTCCTATCTCTCTGGCTTGGTAGGTTGCCTGGCATATATAAGGTATTTAACCAATATTTATTGACCGATTGACGCAGTCAATAACTGTCTGAGGCCAGATACGAATTCAATTCTTCCTGATTCCTGGTCTAGCCCTCTTTAGTGAGACCTCTTTTCTTTCCACCACAGATATTTGCATCCTACCCTCTTCCCCATTATGTTCTCCTTTGTAATAAAGAAAAAGAATTGAAAACATCTGACACACCTGACAGTGTAGATGCAGAGAATTCCCTCCATTCCTAATGCTGCTCTCTTGGAACTTTGTATTTTGATCTGCATCTGTTCATTAAAATTGTACCATACTTCTCTGGATTCCTCCTATTAGTCATCTCTTCCTGCATAGTAATATTCTATTACATTCATGAATTATTGTTTTTTCAGCCTTTCTCCAGTCAATGGGTGCCCACCCTCCTTCTGGTTCTTTGCTACCACAAAAAAAGTTCCTGTATTTTTGTATGTACTAGGTATTTTTTCTATGTTAGACTTTTTTGGGACATATGCCTTGTAGTGGGCTAGTAGTGTTAGTCAAATGACATGGACAGTGATTGAAATGACTGCTCAGACACCCAGGGGCTGCCAGATCCCACTGCTGCTTCCACTGAGAAGATGACCCTGTGGCCTATGTGGCCTGTGTACAGGTTGTGACCACAACTTATGTTGTATCCTCATCTGCTGTCTCATCACTTGCCTGTCAGCACAGGACTTTTAGATAGGTAAAAAAGGTAAATGGTGTTTTGATTCATGAGTAAATTGGAATTGAGTCAAAATTGTGTGAAGTCATCCAGAGTCACTAAAATCCAGTGACAAGACAAAAGTCAGTATGGTTCAGGATGCAGTGGGTGACCTTGGCATCTTCAATGTCTAATCAAGCCCTAGGATCTCCAACAGGGCTACTTTCATGGTCACTGGAACAAATTGCTCACATCTGTCTATTCTACCAGACAGGTCTTCACATGCTTGGTGTAGACATCCCCTTAATTCACCCACAGAGTTGAGGCCCCTTTCTTCTCCTTAACCTGGTTTAGCCCATCTGCCAAAATTGTTTACCGGGACCTGGCCACTGTGTGTTACAGCTTCTTGGAGCCCTAGGTTAGAGCTGGGTGCAGGTGGACATCAAAGGTGGATGAGCAGCCCTGAAAAGGGCTCAGCAGCCCTCATGCCAGAGGTGGTAGTCTCCCCTGAACACCCTTGTACCCTATGTGAAAAGCACATAGTAGGCTTTTCAAATCAACTTGGTTGTTTTTTTTTTCAAAAATTTTTTTCCTCATATTTGCTTCTTTATTATTGTCATTAGTTGAGCTTCTTGAGTTCTGGGCATAGATCTGAAGCTCACCACTCTTTTTTAACCCTTCTTGCTATTTGACCATTACCCCTTTTGTTTGTTGGTGGGAGATCAGTATCTTATCCCAGCTTCTTCCATCTGATTCCTCCCATTTTCTCTTGTCCAGACCACAAGGCACCAGTGACTTTCCTAATGGTCTTACATGGTGGAGGAAGAGGATTCTGTTAGGATCCCAATGTCAGAGAAACCTAAAGTAGGTTCATCCAAATGAGGAGAGAGCCAGGCAATGGTATACAGGTAAATGTGTTTTTGGATCTTTAAAAAAAAAATGTAAGTAAAAGGAAAGAAAGAAAAAAAGAAATTAAAAAAAGAAAAAAGTTTCAAAAATGCAAAGCAATCAATGAAAACATCAAGTCCTGAGTTGTAGTATTGGATGATTTTCAAACACTCGACACCGAAATGAAACATTTAACATCAGTCATTGCCAGTCAGTTGCCTCCACACATACCCAAAGTGTTGAAAGTGAATTTCTGAGAGAACATAACTGATTCTGTTTTGTTCTAATTTCCCTATTTTGCTATGTATGACCCTGGAGAACAGGACCAGCTGCAACAACTGCTTCCCTTCAGTGTTTTCTTTTCTCCTCTAACTAGTACAAAAAGACTCTATTGCTGAAGAAAAAAAAAGGATTTCAACAGTTTCTCTAATGTCCTTTAACCATGTCTCTCCTGACAAATAGTTCTCTTTGATACTGTTCAACAGGGAGCCATCTGTTCACTATCTCCTCTAGCTGATGATATTTCTTCCCCAAGACATGGCACATTTTTATCTATTCATAACCAGTTGTACCATAATAAGCAGCCACCTTTCTTTCTTTGTCTCAAGTAACACATAAATGTTGACAGATGTACTGTGAATGATACACCTTCCTTTCAAGGATTGGTGGGGTGTTCCATACTCTGAAAAGAATAATTTTTTTTCTTTGATTGCTGATGACTTATTGGCATTAGCTAGTGGAAGGGTTACAACACTTCCTACAAGAACCACCATCATCACCCAAGAAAGAAGCTCCTGATCTTTCTAAGAGTTACTTAAGTATTGTCTCTCCTCTTAGGTTAATCTGGGAAGTTGATAGTTAATATATATATATATATATATAATACATATTATCCATATATATATATATATTCACCCATATCATTTAAGATTGTCAGTTTTACTGTAATATAATTGGAAATATGAAAATGAAAATAATTTTTATTTCATCTCCATTGATGGTGCATTAACCCTTTCCAGTTTTGATACTGCTAATTTGGTTTTCTTTTTTTTTAAGCAAATTAACTGACAGTTTGCCTATTTAATTTTTTTCCCATAAAGTCAACCCTAGTTTTATATATCAGTTCAATGGTTGTTATTTTGCTTTTAATTTGATTAATCTTTCCTTTGATTTTCAGGTTTTCCATTTTGCTGTTTAATTGTGAAATTTTAATTTGTTCTTAATTGTTTTTGTTTCATACCCAACTAATTGATCAGCCCTTTCTTTAGAATTATGAATGTTCTTCAAAATGCCGTTTTGGCTGCATGCCACAAATCTCAGTTATGTTGTCTCCTTGTTTCGATGAAATTATTATTTCTAAGATTTGTTCTTTGTTTTACTCTTTCTTTAAGATTAGGCTATTTAGTTTTCAATTGATTTTTATTCTATGCTTCTGGGGCAGCTAGGTGGTGCAGCGGATAGAGCACCAGTGCAGGAGTCAGGAGGACCTGAGTTCAAATCTCACCTCAGACACTTGACACTCACTAGCTGTGTGGCCTTGGACAAGTCACAACCCAGTTGCCTCATCCTGGGTCATCTCCAGTCATCCTGATGAATATCTGGTCACTGGATTCAGATGGCTCTGGAGGGAAAGTGCAGCTGGTGACCTGCACAGCCCTCCCTCACTCAAAACAAAGCCCAAGTGCAAGTCACGTCATCATTTCTCTGATGACATGGTCTTCTTCAGCAACGAAGGACGAACACATTCTATGCTTCTATGGCCCTTTATTGAATGTATTTTATTGTATTATGGTCTGAAAAGGGTGCATTTAATATTTCCATCTTTCTCCATTGGTGGTGAGGTTTCTATGCCCTAATACATGGTCAGTTTTTGCGAAGGTGTCATGCGCAGCTAAGCAAAAGGAGTACTCTTTTCTGTTCTCATTCAGTTTTCTCCAGCGTTCTATCACAACTAACTTTTCTAAGATTATTTCCAGGTTTCTAAGATTGTCAGTCTCTTGCTAAGGAAGTGTTCAAAGTCCCAGGAGTTTTCTTTTGTCTTTTTAAATCTATCTGGGAAAGAGGATCTTCTAAAGATATCCAAACCTGTTTGTCTCTCCCAATTTAACTTCTCGTTAAAACAAACATCTACAGAACATTATCCTGAAACTCACCTGGATAGTTTAGTATTTAGGAAAGCATTCAAACCACAAGAAGTTACACTTTAGTCTCTGATGTATCTCTAATTCCTTTAAATTACCCTAAATGCCTGTAATCAGGGAAGAAAACAAAGCTTGTGTGTCTTTCTCTCCACACTCTTTAAGATGAGAAGGTTGGAGTCAGCCCTGGGTGGTCCCTTCCACCTGTAAATCTGCGTTCTCACCCCAGGTACGCTCTAAAGTCTCCTTGCAAAGCCTCTCCTGGTGCTCTAGGAAGGAAGTCTGGCCGGACCACGAGCGAGCCGAGGGGAGAAAGCTCTGGTGCTCCCTGAAACGGAGAACTCGCACACGGTATAGGCGTGACATAGGAAAGGAAAGGAACCCGGCAACCCCAGCTTCGAGACATGCGGAGACCTCCCTGCCGGGACGGGATGCGAGGATCGCTACAAAGGGTGGGAAGGCTGGCGGCGGTCCGGCAGAGGGTGGGTGCAGGACCACGGTCAGCTCCAGGCGGCCGCACGCCGGAGGGACGAAGCCACGGGCACCAAGAGGAAGGTTCACTTTGGGGTACGGAGAGGGCACGTGCCTCACCGGGCGCGGGTGGGCAACACCTCGGGCACCCTGGCACGAGGAGGAAGCGCAGAGACACGCGGAGAGGGCGCACAGCGGGGGTCTTTAACAAAGGTCTCATGTCCACGGGAAATGTCCCCCGGGGGTCCGGCCTGGCACGGCGGGGGGTGGCATCGGGCATCCTGCTCATCAAGGCGGGTGGGCTCCGGGTGAGGGGGGGGCGGGGAGGCTCTGTAAGCACGGGAAGGGAAGGGGCGAGACGCCTGAGTCTGGGGGGAGCGCGCAAGGGGGCCAGACTGGTGAAGTCGCTGAGGTCACGAGGTCCAACAGGAATGAAGCGGAAGTGAAGCGCGGTGCGGGGGTTTCTGGGAAATGGAGTCCCGTGGCCGCACATGCTCAAGAGCCAAGCCTGCAGGCTGAGGTGGGGGCGGGGCCGCTGGAAGGCCAGTGGAAGGGTTGCGGGGTGCGGGGGCCTACACCCCCAGGGCCGCCTCTTCTCCGTCGTGTTCGCCTGCCCCGAGACTCCTCTTCCCTCGTGGGCCCCTGGACCTCGGCTCGGGCAGCCCCGCTCCCTCCACGGTCCCCCAGGAGGCTGATTGCCCCCCTCGAAGGGCACGGGAGAATGGGGGGGGCCTTTTCCTTCCGAAATTGCCCATCTCCCACATGATTCGGGGGTCAAGGGCACTCCCCGAGAAGCCTCGGAAGATTCTACGAACCGAGGCAAAGGGCAGCGAGCAGAGGCCGGCCCACAGCGACCAGGACACGTGTGATGTGTAACTGTTGCAATGACAACCAGGGCTGAGCAGCCTGGACTCCGCAGGACAGATGAGGGTTGGCTGGCGGGCCCCGTCCTGGTGGGCCTGAGGTGGCCCAGGCAGGAACGGGGATGGTTACACACGGTGACCCCCGGACTTCTGGGTCCTTTCCTCACCTTGACACGGGCGGGGAGGGGAGGACAAATGTTTGCGACTGAAAACACATGCCCTTTTAATATAAGAAGAACACACATTTAGGTGCATTTCATAAGTGTGGTGAGGAGAATTCTTGCTTCAAGATAGTTTTTATAAAAATAGATTAATTATGTATAATTTAAATGAGACAAATGATCAAATAGGAAAAGAAATTGTGTAGAGGGAATATATCAAATGATATATAACCAGTAAAAGTCATCTCACATATAGAGAACTGACACCACTTTGTGAACTGTGTATCAAAAGCCGTTACCAGTACCTGAGTGCTTATTTCAAAAGTACTGACAATTATAAATGGCCCCAGGACAGCAGGGTCCAAAGAACTGATGGGGTGTTTGGGTGTATGTGCTTGGGCCCCATTTCTAAAATCATGTTTCTATCTAAAAATCACATTTCTCTCTAAAAGTTACATTTCTGCCTAGCCTCAAAGCACTGTCCCAGTCAGTTTCTCCCCAGCCCAAGGACGCAGCTTGCCCCAGCAACAAATGTTATCTCCCTTTCTGCTACAGTAGCCAGCTGCACCTTTAGAATTTATTAGTCTGAACCAGCTGTGTCCTGGCTGAACGAGCTGTGCACTGGGTCATAACAACATTTGTATTCACTGACCAATCATATGTATCCTAGACTTATACATATACTCCCTTACATGTATCTTGTCAAAGAAGACACTGATGAGAGCAGGTTGGTATTATTTAATCCTGACTGTTAGTTGACTTAGTGACATTTTAGGCCTAAAACCATACCTCCATGTAGTCCCTCTTTGGGTTATTTCATGATGAACTAGTAGATACTAAAAGGGCATGTTCCTTTAAGAACTAACCATTCCTTAACTACTCCCTAATCCCACCCTGAATCACCTAGTCATCAGACTTGATACATGTTGTACTATAGAATATACTATTTAAATTTTACCTGTACCCTATTCAAATCCCAGTTTCCCTAAGAACTCCTGCCTGCTGAAAAGTGTAATAAATCTTTACCACCTTGACCTCAACAGTGCTTGAGTCCATGAAATTCTTTTCCAGATGGTCCATGCAGGAAACTCCAGTCTTGGGGTTCCTCTATCATTCCTCTATCTTTCCTGAGCCCTCATCAAAACCAATAGTAAGAAAAAGTCACATTAAAAGAATTTTGCCATTTCTTGTCATGCTGTGAAAAGAGGCAATGACAAAAAGGAAACTATCAAAATTTTGTTTTTTAAAAATTTTGAAATCCATAAACACAAAATAAAAAAGCATTTTATATACACATTGCCAGAGAAAGAATTGCCCATGAAACAATCTGTATTATGTATAGCTTGATTTATTTTTTAAGTAATTAAAAAATGCAGTATAGCACTTTCAAATCTTCCCTCATTCCTCTGGCCTTCCTCTTCCATGCCACATATTTAAAACAAAAAAAAATACAACAATTTTCTTCTTTTTTCTGTGGGGGAAACAATCCAATTTCTAGTCCCTTTCAAACTACAATCCTCCCCTCAAACAAATGAAGGAAAAATAAAATTTTCATCATGGAAACACACAGTTGAGCAAAATAATTTCCACATACTCCTTGTCCCAAAAAGTACTTTTATTCTACCTCTTGAATCCATTGGCCAATGGTAGGAAAGCACGTAGAATCGATATTTTTACGTCCTCTCATCATTACAGTTACATTGGTCATTACAATAATCAGTCATGATATCTTTCAAAGTTGTTGGTCTTTACAATGTTAATGTTATCCCTTATTCCCTTGGTTTGACTAACTTCACTCTGTATTAGTTCATTTATTTTTCCCAGGTTTCCCTGTTCTATTCCATTCATTTATCAAAATCAGTTCAACCATTCCCCTAGTACTTGTATTAATGTTTTCATGTAGTTAGGTCCTTTTCTTCTTTCTTTGATTTTGTTAGGGGAATATGCCCATTCTTACTGCCATTGAGTCAAGGTAGATACACAATTTAGTGACTTAGGATTTCATCGATTCACCAACAGTGAATTAATGTTATTATTTCCCCAAAGAGCCTCCAATGCTTGTTATTTTCTTGTCATCTTTGCCAATTGCATCAGTTTGAGGTAGAATCTGAATTGTTTAATTTGCATTTTTCTAATTATTAGTGATTTGGAGCATTTTTTTCCCTTTGAGTTTGTTAATTTTTTTAACTTAATTTTCTTTTAACAAATATTTATTTTCTCCCCTTCTGACCTGGTCTCCTCCAGTTAAAAAAAAAAAAAAAGATCCAAAACTCTTGTCACAAACATATAGTCAAGCAAAATAAATTCCCTAGTTGTCTATGTCCCAGAATGCCCGTTTCAATGTGCACTTAGTCCATCACCTCTCTGCAAGGGGACAGGAAGCACCTCTCCATGACCACTGCTTTACTGATCATTAAGTCATTCAAGTTGTTTGCCTTTACAATGTTACCACAGAATGATTTGTTTTGCTGGTTCTTCTCAATTTGCATTTCAATTCATACAAATTTTCAAAGGTTTCTCCATCTTATCCCTTTCAAAATTTCTTATGGAAAATTATATTCCATTACATTAATGCATCATAATTTTCTCAGCCATTAGGGCCAGCGATGCACCCCTCCTTTGTTTCCAACTCTTTGATATAACACAAAGAACCACCAAAAATATTTTTGAACACTTGCAGTCTTTTTCTGTTTCTTTGATCTAGTGGAGGTGTTCCTGGGTCAAGAAATGTGAACAGATTAGGAACTTTTTGTGCACAGCTCCAAATTGTTTCACAGAACTGACTGGGCCAGTTCCGGGCTCCACTGACAGCATCAGTGTGTTTAATGCTCCTCAGGCTTGCCTACATTTGTCATTTTCATTTTCTGGTCATCTTTGCCAATCTGAGGATCTTTGTAATTATTAGGGACTTGGATAAATGATTACAGATGTGGAAAATTTTTTTTAAAGATATCCAACCTGTCAATATTCATGTGAAAAAAATGCTCTAAATCACTAATAATTAGGGAAATGCAAATGAAAAGAACTCTGAGGTACCACACCCATCATATTGATTACATGGAAGAAAAGAAAAGTGCCAAATACTGGAGGAGATGTGGCAAAATAGGAATAGTTGCACCACTAGTGGAATTGTGAATGGTTCTACCATTCTGGAGGACAATTTGGAACTCTGCTCAAAGAACTGTCAAACTGTGGATCTCTTTAAGCCAGAAATGCCACTACTAGGTCTGTATTCCACAGACAGAAAAGAAAGAGGAGAAGGACTTATAGGGACTGGAGGTCCTAAGATGAGCATAGCAGGGGAAGAGCTGGGAGAAGGCCAGAGATTGTGTTCAGAAGGAGGTAAGTCCCAGTCCTGGAGCTGGGCTAGGGAGGGAGGGAACTTTCAGCATCCACCAGCCCGGTTAGGGGTGGTCCAGGTGGAATTGGAGCCTTGGGGTGGAATGTGGAGGCCTGGGAGGAGTCTAGAGTAGAAGAGGTTTGTTTCTAGTGGCCCAATCATTCCACGTGATGGAGGGCAGGGCTGGGGAGGAGAGGCCCGCAGGGTCTGAGGTCCTGGCTCTAGGACCTTTGGAAGAACGGGAAATTGCTGGGGTCTCAGCTGGGCTGGGCAGGGACTGGGAGGACCCGCCCAGAGTGGGCTGACTTCCCGCAGGAGCCTTGGGAGCTGAGATCGCTCTGCCTTCCGGAAGCCAGCTCTGTGCATGCGGGTGCTAGGTAGGTCTGAGGCAGGAAGTCGGTGCGCTGCTGCCTGAACCTTCCTTTGGGTCACATTCTCCCTGTCTGACCTCATGCTGTGTCCTCCAGGGCTACCTGGCGCCCCCTCCCTCCCCGGCTGGCTCCCCCTCCCTACCTCTTGTCCAGGCTCCCCAAGAATCCTGGGGTACCAGCCCCAACTTTACCATTGGGTCTTAGCCAACCTTCAGGCCAGCCCCATAGGGACCCAGGACTACTGCCTTCATCCTTCCCATCAGGATCCACATGTCCTGTCTCCCTGACCCCAGTTCCTGTTCACTGACCCATCAACAACTCTGGTTCCCTGTAAGGACCCAGGAGTCCTTCCTTGTCTTCAGGACATACCTAGAACCCATGCCCCAAAGCTCTTGCCTGGCCTCCCTTACCTGGACTTGTGGCTGTCTATCAGATGGCAGGGATTCCTCCCCCTCCCCCTGCCCCCAGGGAACCATCCTCCAAGCCTAAGCTCCAAAGAAGGGTCCCAGGAGTTCTCCCCAGGTCCTAGTTAGACCCCAGGACACAGTCATCTTGCTTTTCTGGGGGACTCTTCTGTCACTCAAACGTCTCCCTCCCCCCACTATGTTACCATGTTCAGCCTCCCAGACCCTTCCTTACCCAGGCCTTCTGCTTGCCTGCCCTGACTTTGTTCAGTTTTCAGGCCCCCTGACAGGCAACTGGACCCCAGATAGTACTCTGTCTGCCACCTCAGGTTTTCCCCGATCATTCTGGCTGCCCCATCCTACAGTCCTCCCCATACTCAACTTTCTTTAGCTGTCCTCCCTCCTAGATCAAGAAATCTGTCTTTTGTCTGGATTCTGTGTGTGTGTGCGTGTGTGTGTGTGTGTGTGTGTGTGAGAGAGAGAGAGAGAGAGAGAGAGAGAGAGAGAGAGAGAGAGAGAGAGAGAGAGAGAGATAGAGACAGACAGAGAGACAGACAGAGAGACAGAGACAGACAGACAGACAGGAGTAGAGACAGAAAGAGAGAGTGAATTTGGGTGAGGGGATGCAAGAGGGCAGAGTGTCTGTTGGACAGAGAGATTTGAGGCTCTGACTCATCTAATCCCATCTGCGTCCTAGGTCCCTGTAGGAAGGTGAGGCAGGAGAGAAGGAATAAGAGAGGGAGGGAAGGAGTCTTTCCATTCAGACCATCTTCATTTCCAAGCCTGAGCCTACCAGGTACCTCCCATGTTGGAGCCTCTGCCTGAGGGCAGGGCCAGGGTTTTTGTAATTCATGTTGGATCTCACTCCCTGTAAATCCCTGTAGGTCACCCTCCTGCCTAGGAAGAGAAGAGAAAGTCGTCTCCACTCCTGGACTTCTTCTCCCTCCTCAGCTGAGCCTGCCGGGAACCAAGGCCTGGCCCAGGCAGGGAGCCTGGAGCCAGAGGGCATGGCCCCTGGGAGCCACAGACACCCAGCACAGGTGAGTGCAGCCCATGCATGGACTTGACCAATGTCAGCCAACGAGGACACTTCCATAGACAGGATTATCTAATGGGCTGGCAGTCTTTCTTCCTTGAGGATTGTTTCTCTGCAGAAATAGACATAAAATTGAATACAGTAGTAGCAATGCTGCCCTGCTCGCTTCTTCTGCCTTTGGAACTGACTTGGGCATGGTGAGCACTCACTGTCCCATTGCTGCCCTCTGGGTGTGTTTTTTAGGTTCTCCCTCATTACAAGTGACTGACCAGGGTGATCAGTCAAATCATGAGTCCCCTCTCCCTACACAGAAGTCCTCCCCGCTTCTGTTTCTTGTGCCCACGCTCTCTCCTGTAGCAACTGAGGGTCAAGGAAAACCCCTTCACTGAGTCTTGTCTGGACGGGCCTGGAGCAGTTGGCCTGAAGGCCTCCCCAGCTCTTGTCCTTGACTGTTCTGATTTCAGAGCAGAAACTGTCCTCCTGGTCCTGGGCACTGATTCTGCCTCAGCTTACCCAAGTCTCCCCAGGTCTCTCTGAATCCCTCCCATTTACCATTTCTTAGGTCAAGTTAACAAACTTTTACAGAGGCTTTCCTCTGTGCCAGACACTGTTCAGAACTTCCTTGGATACAAGGGAAGGAAAAACTAGTGCTGGCCCTCCGGGAGCTCCCAATCTAATGGGAGAGACATCATGTCAGCAGCTGTGTCCAAACAAGCTCATTGCAGTGTAGATGGGAAGTACTTTGAGAGGGAAGGTTCTAACAGTGTTGGGGACCAGAAAAGCTTGTCTTCAGAGGTTAGATTGTAGCAGAGATGGGAAGTAGGCAAAGGGGCCTGTGAGGAGGAAGGACGTTCCCGGCATGAGACACAACCACTGGGAAGGAACTCCCTCAGTAGGGAATGGATAGGAGTGTCCTTTAGTTCCACAGATGACATGTCTGCGTGTCTCTGTGTGAACGTAGAGACATATAGATATATTTATACACATACATGTGTGTATGTGTTTACATGTGTGCATGGTGTGTGTGCCCCAGAGAATGATAGCTCTAACCCTAAATGCCTCTGTGCTAAACAATTTGCAGTTATTATTATCTAATTAAATCCTTAGGACCCCTCCCCCCCAGGTAGGCACTATTATTTTCCTCATTTTAAGTAAGCTGTCATAAGTAAAAATAAACTCATTAGTAAACTGAGGCAACTATTTTTTTGAAAAAGAAAGAGGATGCTTAAATTGTAAAAGGACTTTAGCTCTATTTATAAGGGATCAAAGACACAGTATCCTCTTTACCAGACAGCTAATTACTTAATTAGGCTAATATTATTTACCTTCTCTGATGGGATTAAAGGAACTGGAATGCATAGTTTGTGGAACTTTTAAAGTCCTAGGAAGTTTCTTTTTAATAGGAGGATCCGGAGACTTTCTGTGCCGCTCAAAAAAGCATGGTCTGAAAGGCAAAGAAATTTATAATTGATAAAGTGGAGTGAGTTAGGTTGTTCCCTACACCCACTTTTGACAGTCTTATGAGGTACCTGCTATTATTGTCTTTATTTCACAGTTGAGGAAACTGAGGCAAAGAGTGGTTAAGTGATATGTCCAGGACCATACAGCTCGAAAGTGTCTGAATCTGAATGTGAACTCAGATCTTCCTGACTCCAGGCCCAAGATTCTATTGAGTCACCATCTTCCTCCAACTAGGGATAGTCAGCCTTCCCCTCACCCATTTCCCCCTTCCCCTCCATTCCCCCTAAAAAAGAAAGAAGAGAAAATCATTAAAGCATTTGTTAAAATTCCCAGGAGGGAAGAGGAGAACACTGGGAAAGATAGTAGAGGAGCCAAAAGTCTTTGAAAGGAACGTGTTGATATTACTACTTACTACTCAAAAGAAGCTGAACGGAATAGTGATTTGAGTTTACCCATACTCAATTCTCTTTCTCTTCTGCTTTGTTTATGGGAGTATTTCTCCTCTTGGGGATGATCATCGAATTTAGAATCAATTAAAAAAATAAAGAATGCTTACTTTCCTTCAAGATGCAGATGAAAGGATAGCTTTTCCAGGCAGCTTTTCTGATCCCCAGGTAGTAGGTGCCTTTCCCTGTGACATAAACACCTGTCTCCTCATGGGTTTCTTGTAGGCATCTGGTTCCTTCCTGCTATTGACAGTTGGTTTCAAAGTAGCACTTCCCCTTTTTGGTTCTCAAATGTTTTGAAAGGTGAAATTATTATGAAAGACTTTATTGGCTGTTGTTATTTTGAGAGACATTCAGAGACAGAGACCAAGATACACACACCAAGAGCTCCAGTCAATGGTTGCATAGTAGAAATTTCCCATTACTAGGTTGGCAGTGGATAGAATGTCAGACCTGGGGTCAGGAAAACTCAACTACCTGAGTTCAAATCCGACATCAAACACTTACTAGCTGTGTGATGCTGGTCAAGTCACTTCATACTATTTGCCTCAGTTTCCTCATCTGTAAATGAGCTGGAGGAGGAAATGGCAAACCACTCTAGTATCTTTGCCAAGAGAACCCCAAATAAGATCATGAAAAGTCAGACATGACTGAAAGTGACTGACCAACCACCCACAATCACCATTGATTCCTGTCTCTCTGCCAGCCTTGATGACCCATTTGCTTGAAAAATCAGAAGCTGCTTGCTTCTTGGAAGATGGATCTGGCTCCTGTCACATGAATTTTTTCATCCCTTCAACTAACTAATGCCAGCTAGCCAGCAGGAATCAGAGAAACAGGTTTTCTTTTGGTTTAGAGTGGCTCACCCCGCCAGATCTTGAAGGGAAGTTATATCATGAACAATTCAGCAATGCTGTTTATCCATTACATGAAAAACAAATTGCTGGCTCTTCATTATGTTGGAGCTGGTTGTATAAAGACACAAAGCTGTGTTTGTTGAGGGAAATGTGTTTTTTTCAGTTACAGAAGAAAGCTAGGCAGTAGATCTTTGTTAGTGTAGCTAATGGCACCTAATCCAAGGGAATTCCTTGGCAGGCTAGATAAGGAAGGAGGGCATTCCAGAGACTTCTGTGAAGACGATGTTTAGCAACTGGGTTGAGGAAAGAACATGAAAGGAACCAGCCACTGCAGTTGTTGGAATCAGTTTTGTTCTCCCTAAAACTGACTTTCAAGACTCCACACATGAGCTGGAGTCAGCATTAGCTGGCTGGTGAGAGCTGATTGTTAAATGCTTCATATGCGCTTCTAGTCCCCGGAATCAGAAAAGCTACAAGTCAGGGTTGGATACTTTTGTTGATTGTCTGTTCAAAAGAAAGTGGTGTTCATGATGAGCAGAAAATGTAAATTGCATTAGTGTGTTTTGGTTGTTGAACATTTTATAGCATATCACTGTCTATCACCCTCCTGATTTAGATTAACCCCCCCCCCCTTAGGTTTCTGTGCTGTCAGACTTCCAATAAACTCCCTTTCCTCACCATGTGAAGACATCTGGAAAGCCATAAATCCCTCGCAGTCTGGATATAGCAAAATGGAGGACCCTGGATTGAAGCAGTTGGGAGCAGGGTGCTCCCTTACTCTCTTAACTGAAACCAATTTTAAAGTAAAAATAAAGGGCAGGTTCTGGAATGAGAGGGATTGGGTTGTCAATGGTCAATAGTGTGTCAGGTCCTGTGCTGGGGGCTGGAAATTCCTATTTAAAATGAAAGACAGTTCCTGCTCTCACGGAACATGTAATCTAATGTGAGAAGATACCATAGAGAAGGAAGCTGAAAAGTATAGAGGGATGGCAGAAGGTACCAGATACTGGGGCATGGTGGAAAAGTCACCAAGAAGTGCCAAAGTAGTGCAGCTGGGTGAGAAATGAGATGTTTGAGCTGGGCTCTCCCATTAAATGGAGATTTGGAGTTCATGGCCTCAAGTTCTAATCAGAGAGGCAGAGGGTGGTGATGACTGATGAGATGTTGTAGGGTTATGAGGTTATCCTAGCAATAATAGGCTTCAGAGTGCATGGTGGGGAATTCAGTCAGGTTGTTGTGTTTGTCCTTCCTTCTCCAAGAGGACCATGTTATCAAAATGATGATGTGACTTGCAGTTGACTTTGATTTTAATAAGGGAGGGGTGTGCAAGGTTACCATTCTCACTTTCTTCTGAGCCATCTAGATCCAGTGGCCTGATATTCATCAGGACAGCCCTTTCAGGCCCTTTCCGGCCTAAGGTCTTATCACATTTTCTGCTTTGAGTGAAGATACACTCAATGAATAGGCTTCTTTAAGTAGTTGCTCAAGGGTTGGCCCCTTTAATAAAAAAAATCAAACTGGGAGGAGAAGGTGGGGACTTGTTCAGTCTATGACCTCCAGAGTGAATTGAGTTTGAAGCTTGATGTTTGAGCAAGAAATGTAGTCAGTAAACCCGAAAGAAAAAAAGGCAGCTTTTGGGGGTGGAAGAGGAGGAAGAGGAGGAGGAGAAGGAGAAGGAGAAGGAGGAGAAGGAGGTGGAAAGCTGCTACTCGCTCACAGGTTGTATTTGTCTTTCGTTCTTGAAGAAGACCATGACACCAGAAAAATGATGACCTGACTTGCAGTTGACTTTGATTTGAGTGAGGGAGGGCTGTGCAAGGTCACCAGTTTCACTTTGTTCTCCTGAGCCATCTGGGTCCAGTGGCCTCAGTCAAGACAAGTCCAGAAGGTAGGGAGCCAGTTAAGAAGTGAAGTATGTGAGTTGAGCCCTCCCCTTAAATGAACATTTGGAGTTCATGGCCTCACCCCACACTGGTGAAGGATGGATGTGAGAGGATGGAGAAGGAAAGGGGTTTGGAATTGAAGGAAAAGAAGCTTGGAAATTTCTGTTGGCAGTGAGTTAGGTAATCAATTATCAATCAACAATAGAAATGCCTTCCTCCAATGAGAGCCCATGCTGTGAATAAATGATATGAAATGAAGAACTGTGATTCAGGAGACTCTAGTAGAAAGAAAAGGTATGGAAATTCTTGGGAAGCTCAACAAGTGGGAAGAGACTGATCAATTCCTTAATTGTTTAGAAGAGAAATAATAGATCAGATGTTAAAGATGAAATATGTATTTCAAATAGAGCATATACCTGTTGTTTAAAAGAAGAAATCAAAATGATGAAAAAATAAGCATTTTATCCACATGAATAGAGAGTTGCTCCAACATAATAGAAACTCTAAAAAGCATGAGTCATATCACTATAATGGAAGGGGAAGATAATGACCCAGTAGACCATCAGATTCCTAGCATGCTGGCCAAACGTGTTCTCCATTTAGCAGATTGGAGAAATAAATGACCTATCTTAAGTATCTATGTATTTTCAGATCTGGTTAGCTCCTCCTCCGTGTCTTCATCTTCAGTCTGCCTCAGCTCATTCACTTGACTCTTGTCTCAGTTTCCAGAATTCAAGGCATATGTTTAGACCCTTTATTTCTCATAAGGAAACTGGCAATATTTTTCTCAGGAATTAGATCAAACCCCAATCTTGGTTAAGAAATTATTACCTTGAATAATGAATGAAGGAAACTTCCTTTGCCATTCTTAGTTACTCTTATTTCTATATAACCAGTTTTCAAAATTAATAAATATATGCTGGAGTTTTGGGGAATGAAATGAGATTGAAATGAAAGCAATCATAAAGCAAAGGCATAAGATGTTTTAGCCATAGTATGTCATACCCAGAGCCACCTCCAGCCCTCAATATAACAATTTTGTTGTTTTTGTTTAGTCATTTTTATTTTTCAGTATTATGCAACTTTTCAAGGACCCCTGACCCCCTTTTCTGAAGTGGGTTTTCTTGGAAAAGATACTGGAGTGATTGGTCATTTCCTTTTCCAGCTCATTTTATAGATGAGAAAACTGAGGCAAACAGTGTTAAGACTTGCCCAGGGTCAGACAGCTAGTAAGTGTCTGAGGCCAGATCTGAACTTGTCTTCCTGACTCCCACTCCAGCATATCCACTGTACTACCTATAACAGGAAACAGTCTCATGTGACTCAGTTCAGTCCAGATTCTGATTAACATCTGTTAAGAATGCTTTTCATGTTTTCATCTCGATAAGACTTTATTTCAGTCACCTAGGAAACAAACTAGATCTTTTCTTCACTCTTTTCAAGTTATCACAGGAAACATTTTATCCCTGGGATACAAAATATTTGCTAGTATTTCACCAACTTTTCATGGAATTTTCTTTATAACGTATCACTTATGTCGCTTCTGATGAGGAAGATATTTCCCATCACCTCTCTTTCTTCTCCAGAGATCCTCATGTATCTCTGATAAAATGCATAATTTCTCTGATTCCGTAGGGAGAAGCAATTCCCAGTAACACATTTCAATTGTAACACAGTAACACATTTATTTCAATTGCAAATATAAACTGATATTCTCAATATTCCATTAGGCTTTTCATGACTGTGGTTTTAAGTGTTGCTTCTGACACTCCTAAAGGGTAGGGAAAAATCCTTTGGGAAAATCCCATCTCTGTGCTTGTGTTTCCTCCTGTAAATTGATGAGGATTGAGCTAGCTGAATTCTGAAGTCTCTTTCAGCTCTAAGTCCTATGACTTTTGATGGTTTAGGTGTTGGTGACATTCAAGGATGTGGTTGTGGACTTCACTAAGGAGGAGTGGGGCCTCTTGGACCATTCTCAGAAAGAGCTGTACAAGGAGGTCATGGTGGAGAATGCCCAGAACCTGCTGTCCCTGGGTAAGAACACTTCCCCTGGAAAATTTGAATCCACTCTCAAAGGGAATGCCTTCATTCCTTCCTAGTAGGTAGAGTTTCTAACATTAATCAGTGATTTAAAAGGCCAAAGAATCTTTGTGTCCAAGAGACAGGGTCCTCCTGCTGCCTGGTTTTCTTATAAAAGGTCTTTGTAGTGTGTGATAGGGAGTTGAGGTATCCTTTGTTGCTCCTGAAGCTGTCCCTTACTGGTTCTAGGGAACCTGAGGTCAAAGATCAAATCAGTGTTGAAGAATCTCAGAGCAATCTCAGAGCCTGTGTCTAGTCCAACTTCTCCTGAACATGAATTTTGTCTGTCAGATTTCTGAAAATTGCTCATGCAGCTTTTCCTTAGAGATGAGCAGTGAAGGGTACTCCCTAACTCCCAAAGCAGCCCCTTCCTCTTTGGTTGGATCTGGTCTTTGGAAGGTTCTTTTCAACATACCTGAAATTATAACTCACAGTTCTTAGTCCTACTCTCAGAAGCCTAGGATAGCAAGTGTGTCATTGTAATTCCTTTATACTTCCCCAAAACTCCAGTTGTAAATGGTGGGAAAGGAAGGGAAGGGAATACGTGTTTGTATATACCTACAATGTGCCAGGCACTGTGCTAAGAGCATTGTTAACAAATGTTATCCAATTTGATTCTCACAGCAAGCCTGTGAGTTAGATGATGGAATTATACCCATTCTTATACTTAAGAAAACTGAGGTAGACAGAGGTTAATTGTCTTACCTGGGGCACTTAGCTCATGAGTGTCTCAGATCTGATTTGAACTCAGAGCTTCCTGAATCCAGACCCCAGGCTTTCTCCTCTTCACTAATAGCTGCTTCCTAATTTCTACATAGTGGAAGCTACAGAATCAGCCCATCTTTCTATGAAAACAAAATTTTCTGATTCCATACTGACTTCCAAATGATCTTCTTCCCATCCCCCACCACAGTTCACAACAAGAAATACCATAGAAACCATCCTTGAAGAGTCCTGTGACCCTTCTTCCATGCCCACTTACTCCAAAGAGAACTAACTTGCCAGTGTCTCTCCATCCTCATCCCTCCTTATTCCTCATGCCCAGGACTTCCAGTTCTCAGAGAAGGCTTGATCTCCCCTTTTGCACCATGGATGCTGGAGCGAGAAGACCCCAGAACCTCCTGTCCAGGTGAGTGAGGTGAAAGCGGTTGTATGTGGGCTGTTATCACAGAGGTAGCTACATGTCACAGTGAGGGGAGTGTTAGACTTCGGGGCAGGAAGACCTGACTTGCAATTCTTTTTTAGACACTCTTTAGCAGTAAGATCCCAGGCAAGTCACTGACCCTCTGAACCTCAGGTTCCTCATCTGTGAAATGAAGGGGTTGGACACCATGGCCTTTCACTTCTTTTTGAATAATAAAACTATGAATCTGTAATATCCATTGTTTGCAACTTTGGGTCATGGAGCTCTCCTGAAGGTATCCAGAAAGGGCCTAGGCTTTTGAGTACAAGTTCTTTCCTCCGCCTTTAAGTCAAGAAGCTTTTATTAAGTGCTGAGGATTCAAAGAATGACAAGGGACCTCCCCTGCTCACAAGGATCTCACAGACTAGTGGGGAAGACACCATGGACAGAGCTATGTAAAACATGCTACATACAGGTTAAACTGTGTCAGGCCTAGAGGCCTAAGGGCTACCCGAGTCTTACCTTACCTATCGCAGGTCTTCGGCTGGCCAAACCGGATAAACGTATGAGAGAAGAGACTTTCCAGAGTCGAACAAGGGTTAGGCTTTATTCATGGTCTTGGTTA
>CM052674.1:392805873-392878385 GCA_028533205.1 Lagorchestes hirsutus | reverse complement strand
GGCGGAGATGCACGAGCTAGCCCGGGTCTCACACCTCAATTCCCAGCTGTTCCCTGGGGTGCCTCATGAGAACTCTAAGGTTTAGAAGTCCTCACCTTTACCTGCCCGAGACTGTCCACATGGAACTGAGCTTACACCCCCAACAAAACTGGAGCTAGTCAAGGGAAGGAAGGCACTTAGATCAAGGAGGGTTGGAAAAGCCTTACTGTGGAGGGTGCGCTTGAGCTGGGGCTTTAGTAAATCCACAGGGAACATTCTAGAGGGGCAGCCAGGGAAAACCTATGGAGACTTGTCCTGTTCAAGGGATAGAAAAGAAGCCTCTGCTACTGGATTATAGCATATGTGGAGGGGGAGTAAGATGAAAGAAGGCTGAAAAGGAGGAGGGGGCAGGTGAGGAAGGCCCCTACCAGTCCATCAGAGGACTGTGTATGTCATCCTGGTGCTAGGGAGCCACTGCAGTTTATTAAGGAGACAGTGATGTGGTCAGATATGAACTTTACAAAGGGAATTTGACAACTAGGTAGAGAACTGATTGTTCTAGGGAGAGACTTGAGACAATGAGACCAAACAGCAGACTTTTGCAATACTGCAAGTATGAGGTAATTGAGGCCTGCACCTAGGAGGTAGAAATGTTGGGAGGTAAGGGGGGATGTATGTGAGAGATGTTGCAAAGTAGAATCAACAGGACTTGCCAAAAGACTAAAGATAGAGGGGGGAGAATGGTATGAGTGTGAGAGATGATGAGCAGTGGACAGTTGGGAGGGTGACCTGGACAGTATTAGGAAAGTAGGAAGATGCGAGGTCTGGGGTTAGTCTGGAACATGGTAGGAAGAGAATTCAAAGAGAGAAGTGTCATCAAAACCTAGAGAAGAGAGTATCAAGGAAAAGGGGGTGAGTGGCAGTGTCAGAAGCTGCAGAGAGGTCAAGAAGGCTGAGGATTGAGAAAAGGACTTTTGGTTTAGCAATTAGATCACTGGCAACTTTGGAGAGAGGAGTTTTAGTTGAATAATGATGTTGGGAGCCAGACTGCAGGTTTGTAGAAAGTAAGAACAAAGAGTTGGAGACCCGAAGTGTAGATGGCCATCTCTAGGTGTTTAGCCATGAAAGGAAGAAGAGATATAGGACAATATCTACTTGGGATGGATGGATCAAATGAGGGTTCCTTGAGGACTGGGCAAAAATAGTTTCGTTTGTGGCAGTAGGAAAGGAGCTAGTTGAAATGGAGAGATTAAAAATTAATGAGAAAATGGAGATGATAGGGTAGGGAGTAGGTGGGATGGAATGGGATTATTTGGGCATGCTTGCTTTGTAAAGCAGCAGGGCCCCCTCTTCATGTGATACTGGGGTAAAGGAAGAAAAGAAGGCAACTGATTTATGTGAGATGGGAAGGGGGTAAGAGAGCTCAGGGTGAATGTCCAGTTGTTTCAGTGAAATATTAGGCCAAGTTCTCAGCTGAAAGGGTGGGTGAAGGTGAGCAAGCCATGTGGGAAGGTTGAGGAGGAATGAAAAGATTTGGAAAAGCTGCTATAATGAGTGAGATAGGGAGTCAGGAAGTTGTCAGAGGATTGCCTTGCCACAGTAGGGGCCTAGCTGAGATTATGTTACCTAAATTTGTAGCGGATCCAGGCACCCTGGGTTCATGATTTTCTTTCTCTCCATTCAGCAGCATATGAGTAGGAGGGAAGGCCAATATCTTACCTCGAAGTCATTCATGACTGAGGCTCACAGAAGTCACCAACCCAAGTTCCTTTCCTGATCTCTATGGTCTGATCTTTCTCTCTGTTCCTAGGGAATCACTGACCAGGTTCATGGAGGTGACTGGCATCCTCAGTTTAGGGAGATAGGAAGTAGAGACTCCTAGGTGTCTCACAGGATACCTCCAGCAGCCTTTGTGATCTCCAGTATTTGGTCTGGTTAAGTCTCATCCACATTAGGAAAGGACAAAGGTAACTCCTTACACAAAATAAAGTGAAAGAAGAAAGAAATCATGACTGAAGCCAGAAGCTACACTTGCCCAATAGAGAGAGACTAGATTCCAGGGAGTGAGGTAGAAATTAGGGCTTTTTATAGACCCTGAGCCCAGATAGACATTCAATAAACATTAATAAAGTGTTTACTGTACTCTGGGCACCATGCTAAGCTCTGGGGATATAAGGAAAAGCAACAGACAGTCCTTGATATTAAGGAGCTCACAATCTAGGAGATGATCAGAAATAAGGAGATAGTTTGAGAAGAAGCCACAGATCATGAGCCTCAGTTTTAACTGATCCAGGCAAAAGAAAGTATGTTGGTATGGAAATACATGAATTTCTACAGGGACATAAGTAAGTACCAGGAGAGAGGAGAATAGCACTTCAGCAGGAAGGAAAAAAATAGTCAAATTAATAGTGATACTAGCTAAAAATTATACGGTACCTCATATATGCCAAACACTTTGCAAGTATCATCTCCTTTGAACCTTATGAGAATCCTGGAAAGAAGGTGCTATTATCTTCTTTTAGAAATAAAGAAACCGAGGCGAATGGAAGTACTGTGACTTGCCCACGGTCATGTTGCTAGCAACGTTCTGAGGTGGCACTGGAACACAAGTCTTCTTGACTTCAGACCCTGCACTCTATCTGTGGCACCACCAGCTGTATTTTGATTGATAAGCAGAATGCAGGGAAAATGTTTTCTTAAATATGGGTGAGATGAGAAATGGTAGGAAATTTTTATATTATCTTGTTGAGAGTTTAGAACTTTTTATTTTTAGTTTCCTGTACCATCAACAAAATCAACAACATGAATATTTATTTTTCTACTGGCTAATGATGAGCAGTGTGCTAAATGATAAATATGCTTGAAGGTCAATTGCACATGTTGTTTTGGGTTCTTTTTTTTACCGATATTCTATGGGTTATGGGTTCGGAGCGATGTGTATTTGCGTCTTTCTACTCCGCCATCTTGGCTCCACCCCCCTGGGTTCTTTTTTTTTAACCTTTCTAAGGAAAGAATCTTGTCAGACATAGCTTTCTTTTTTCCACCACTGACACACTGACTGTACTCTCATAAAAAGTCTCTTGAATGACTGACCAATGTTGTGTACCAATTCTTTTGAAAAATCTGTCTGCTAGACTGCAGAATAGTAACATAAGAGGAAGATAAGTTCAAATCAGAAAATAGCATTATATAGTAACTTTTTGTAGAACATTTGTAATGGTCCATGTTAATTTCAAGATGCTTATAAGGTATTTGTGGTTTTCAAAGAGCCTGCCATCTGGCAAATAATTGTAACTTCATGATCTGGTGATTACCCTGCTGATAAGATGTGCTTATGAGGTAACCCGGGAATGAGGAAACCAATCTGGTGCAGTGATAGAAAGGAAATGATCAGATATACACACCTGTGACCATTCACTGGAAATTGATTTGCATGTGAATTTCAAACCTTTGTGCTTGTTGGATGTCAGATTGAGAAACTGAAGGAATGTGTTGCACTTAATCAGAAGTGATCAGTTTGATATAATCAGTGCTTAAACTTAAAAAGCATCAGATGCTTGATCAGCACAGTTTGGAATCACTGTAAAACAAAGCTATTAAACTTGAAACACGTACATGCTTATTGGTCCAGAGGAAAATATATATGTCTTTATATTTATTTTATTAAAAATATTTATAACAAAATTAGGGAATTATTTTCTGCTGAATGTTCCATTAAAAAAATTTTAACTCAAACCCCTTAGATCATTATTGTGAAGTCCCAGAGGGGCTTGTCTGAGCTTCAGGCAAAGTTCTAAGACCTCTCTACTTAAAGGCATCCTTAGAGCAGAAGTCAATGGAAGCATAATGTTAGCCTCTGACAACCCCCCCCCCCCAAATGCTGACGTGAACATTAAAAGATAGTGATATAGAGGTATATCCATTCGTTAAGGAGGAAAATAATCTCCAGAAGGCTGAGCTGGAACTAATTGTTTAACTGATTATTGCTGAGTCCTAGTACTTGGCAGCTACAGCCTTCTATTCCAGTGGGAGACATTAGTCTAGTCCCTACATTCAGGGACATTTAAGTGATGCCTTGCCAAAGAAACTTTTCAAACAGCTAAGTGAGAAATAATAGTCATCATTTTTAAATAAGCATAACCAAATTTACTACAGAATGTGAGAAAAAAAATCCAACCACTTTTGCATTTCAAAAATAACTGAAGGCAAATTAATTTTTACAGTATATTTCTCATTATTAATCATTTGCAAATAATTCATATTTGTGCAGCAACATCTCTAAAGTGATATTAAAGTCATACCAATTGTCCTACTGGGCACTTGTTTAAACTGCTGCCTACATACTGGTCTGTATGCATACTTACAAATACAAACAAGGGAACAGGCAGTAATAAAATGTTTTTTCTCAAAAAAAAAAAGAAGTGCAATGGAGAAAGGCCCTATCATACTGAGGACAGAACACACCCCATCACAGGGTTGGAGTGATGTTGGTCAGGTTACTCAGCCCTCTGAGCTCCTGGTCTGAGCTGTGACTGTAATGAGGATGCTGGACTCCCTGTGTCTCAGGTTTATTGTGAAGATGCAGTGTTGTATGTGAAGCTCTTTGTACATTTAATGATACCAGGGATGTAAGGTAATGGCATTTTCAAATAATTGATTCTGCCCATTTAAATTTGAAGACACTTTCTCTAGGGAAACAGATAATAAATCAGTTAACTTTATGTCAGTGGAAGGAAGAGGATATACTTGTGCATATGTGTATGTTCCTATAAATGTTTGTTTATTTCCTTCAGATGGAGAGATGAGGCTTGAAATACAGGAGACTACTGCCAAGCTGGGCATGGAAGAGTCACGACACCAGAGATTCATGAATGTTGGTCATTGCAACCTCAATTCAAGAGAAATGTGTGACTCTGACATCAAGATAGAGAAAAAACAAGAAGAGAGTCACTGTGAATTTGATAACGATGGAAAGACTTTCAGACAATATTCAATTCTAATTCATTGTAAGAAAAGGACTTCAGGGAATGGCTATTCTCAGAGTAGTAAAAGTAGGAAATGCTTCATTGAACAGGTGGAGCTTGTTGAGTCTCCTGAGAATCCTCCTGAAATGCAAACTTATCAATGTAAACAATGTAAGATGACCTTCAGCTTGAATTCAGACCTAATTAGACACCAGAAAAGTCACACTGGAGAAGTGCTTTATATGTATAATGAGGGTGATAGGAACTTTAGTTGTAATTCAAAGCTCACTGACAACAAGAAAGTTCAAAATGGGAAAAAATATTATGGATGTAATGAATGCGGTAAAGCCTTCAAGCAACAGTCATCCCTTGTTCACCATCAGAAATTTCATACTAGTGAAAAGCCACATAAATGTATGCAATGTGGAAAGGCCTTCAGGCGGCAATCATCTCTTATTTCCCATCAGAACATTCACGTTAGAGTGAAATCTCATGTGTGTCATCAAGGTAGTAAATCTTTTAGTGAAAACTCAACCCTAATTGTACATCAGAGAAGCCACACTGGAGAGGAACCTTATGAATGTAATCAATGTGAAAGGACTTTCAGACAACCCTCCCATCTTACTCATCATCAGAGAATGCACAATGTGGAGAAACATTATGAATGTAATCAATGTAGAAAGACTTTCAGCTGCAGTTCTAATCTTACTAAACATCAGAGAATCCACACTGGAGAAAAACCTTATGAATGTAGTCAGTGTGGAAAGGCTTTCAGATGTAGTTCTAGTCTTGGTAAACATCAGAGGATCCACACTGGAGAGAAGCCTTATAAATGTAATCAGTGTGGAAAGACTTTTGGAAGAAGTTCCAATCTGACTGTACATCAGAAAACTCACACTGGAGAGAAACCGTATGAATGTAATCAATGTGGAAAGACCTTCCGACAGCACTATAATCTTTTGGAACATGAGAGAATCCACTCTGGAGAGAAACCTTATGAATGTAATCAATGTGGAAAGACTTTCAGATGCAGCTCCATTCTTGCTATACATCGGAGAGTCCACACTGGAGAAAAACGTTATGAGTGTAATCAATGTGGAAAGGCTTTCAGAAGGAGCTCTGGTCTTGCTATACATCAGAGAATCCACACTGGAGAGAAGCCTTATGAATGTAATCAATGTGGAAAATCTTTCAGATGCAGTTCTAGCCTTGCTGATCACCAAATAATCCACACTGGAGACAAACCATATGACTGTAATCAATGTGGAAAGACTTTCAGAGGCAGGTCTGGCCTTGCTAAACATCAGAGAATCCACACTGGAGAAAAATCCTAAGAATATGTTCAATATGGGAAAACTTTCAAAGAAAGTTTCAATATTTCTGAAAATCAGAGGATCCACACTTAACAGATACTTTATGAATGCAATTGTGGAAAGGCTTTCAGAAGGAGGTCCAGTCTTTCTGATGAGCAGATAATCCACACTGGAGACAAACCTTAAGACTATAATCAACATAGAAAGATGACAGGTGTGATCTTGCTAAACATCAGAGAATCTGCACTGCAGAAAAACCTCAAGAATATGTTCAATGTGGAAAAATTTTCAGAGAGAGGAAAAGAGGGCTCCGGTCTTGCTGAACATCAGAGGATCCACACTGGAGAGAAAGCTTATGAATGTAATCTTTGTGGAAAGATTTTCAGATGCAGCTCTAGTCTTGTTGACTATGAGAGGATCCATACTGGAGAAACTATTATAACTATTATCTATGTGAAAAGACTTTTAGATACAGCTCCAGCCTTGCTCTACATCAAAGAATCCACAGTGAAGAGAAACTTCATAAATGTCATGAATATGACAAAACTTTTAGGGACTATTCCTCTCATTGTATGTCAGAGAATCCACACTGGAGAGAAATCTTATGGATGTAATCTTTGTGGTAAAACCTGATAAGCTGATAATGTCCTCTTTTCCCATCAGAGAATTCATACTAGATAGAAATCTTATCTGTCTAATGAATGAGGAAAGACCTTCAAATGGAGTATAGAGCTTGTTAGATATCAGAAAATTCATTCTGGGCACAAGCTAAACATGAACTCAACGTGGGAAGACCTTCAGTCAGAGATCATCTCTTACTTTACATTGGAGAATATATAGTGGAAAGAAACCTTATGAATGTGCTCAATGTGGACATGCCTTTTGCTGGAAGAGGAAGGTCCCTAGACATCAGAATATCCACACTGGGAAGAAGTCTTATAAAAGCAATGATTGTGGGAAATCCTTTGCATGGAGTTCCTACTTGACTGTACTTTGGAGAAATTATACTGGAGGTAAAATTTGGATCTAATTAATAAGGGAAGACTTTTTGCTTCACCACACACATAATTAGAGAACCCAACTTTTGTACTGTTCTGAATCGTATAAATGTATTGAATTTTTCTCTGAAATACTATTGTTTTTCAGTATTACTCAATAATAGTCCATAGCATTCATATATCATAACTTTATCAGACATTCCCCAATTGATTAATATTCACCTGTTTCCTGTCCTTTGTTGAAACAAAAAAATTCTGGCATAAATATTTTTCTAACAAATTGGAATTTATTCCTGTAATAATTTCTTAGGATGCTAGGTAGCACAGTGGAGAGAGTGCTGTTTCTGGTACCACAAGACCTGAGTTCAAATCCAGTCTCTGACACTTTCTAGTTGTGTGGCTCTGGGCAAATTATTTGACCTATTACTGCTTCAGTTTTCCCCATCAGTAGAATGTGTATACTAATAACCTCTATCTCTTAGGGTTAATGTGAGCACCAAATGAGGTAATGCCTGTAAAGTGCTTTGTAAGCATTAAATCACATTTAAGTGAAGGTATTATTATTCCTTGGATCTTGAGTTGTTGGCACAAAGATATGAACCGTTAAGTCACTTTTCTGGTCAAACTGATATTCAAAACAGTGTAGAGGAAGTATGTTGTAATGAGAAGGCTCTTGGGTTAGAGTCAGGAAGACTTGGTTTCAAATCTTGCTTCAAATACTCTTCAGCTATATGATTTTGCTCCTTGAGGCAAGAAGCAAGCTCTCTGTGCCTCAGTTTACTCATCTCCAACATGAGGACATTGGCCTCAATGGCTTCTAAGGTCCTTTCCAAATCTAAATCTGTGTTCCCATGGAGAGTGTATTCATTGTCTCTTTTCACAGCCTCTTCCAGTATCCTAGGAAGGAAGCCTAGCAGGACCAAACCTGAAACTTTAGCACAAATGATTTTGAAATACTTAAAAATATGAATCTTGAGAAATTGAACAGATCAGTTACAAACTATTAAAAAAAATGGAGGCTAGGGACAAGATGGTTGAATGGGATCAGTGTGCTTGCCTAGATCTTGCAATACACCTATCTTTAAAAACTTAAACAACAGATGTATTTAAAAAATAAAATAAAGCACAAAAGAGAGAACAAACATCTCAACAAGTCAGTTTTGTAGACATAATATCTTAGGAAGTCATAAAGAGAGGTCTGTGTATACTGAGGTGGGACCTGACTGGGTGCATGGTGCACTGGAAATAACATTAGCTATGGGCTTTGGAGATAATAGCAGTGGATAAAGAAGCACTGGGGTGGTAAGAAGACTGTATACCTGGTCAGAAAGAGATGCCAGTACACTGCTGAGCTACTACTGGGCACAGGATCAAGAGACATTTGGCATCCCTGTCACCCACTAACAAATTCATGATCAGAGTTTCAGGTTGGAGAGGTGTGGTCAATAGCGAAGTGAGCAAACCTTTTCCTGAATCACAGCACTTTGGAAACACTAAAAACCTTACAAGCCCATAGCCCTGGCAGCAAAAGCAGCAGAACTTAAAAGATAGAAGCTCAGGCCAAACATCCACCCCAGTGGTGAGCAGAGCCCAATACTATCTAACATGAAGAGAAACATCAGGAAATGGGATTGGAAAATGAACAAATGATAAAAAGAAAGAACCTGACTACAAGTAGCTCCTATGGTGACAGGGAGACACAAAACCAAAACAGATAAAATAACAATGACTTGAAAATATCTAGAAGCAAAACCTTAAAGAAAAATGCAGATTGGACATGAGCCCAACAAGAACTTTTTGAAATGCTAAAGACAGGCAAAAACTTTTAAGAATCAAATAAGAAAGATAGAGAAAAAAATTGGGAAAAGAAATAAAAACAATGAAAGAAAATTATGGCAGCAGAATGAGCAGTTTAGTAAAAGAAGCACAAAAAGTACTGAAAAAAAAATCCTTCAAAATAAGAATTGCCCAAATGGTAAAAGAGATAATAAACTTCACTGAAGAAAATGACTCTTTAAAAATTAAAATTGGTCAAGTAGAAGCTAAGAATTCCAAGAGACAACATAAAACAAGAAAAAATTCAAAAACTAAAAAGTAGAAAAAAACCCCATGAATTATAGGAAAAAACAATTGACCAAGAAAAGAGATGATGGAGAGATATTTTTTAAAAAAATACTGTATTATAAAAAATTATCTGAAAGTCATGGTTATAAAAAGAGACTAGACATCATATTTCAAGAAATTATAACGTAAAACTCAGATATCTTAACAAATTGAGGGCAAAGTAGAAATTCAAAGAATCCATTGGTCATTTCCTGAAAGGAATCCCAAAATGAAAACTCTCAGGAATATTCTAAATAAAATCCAGAACTCTTAGGTCAAAGAGAAAGCAACCAGAAAGACAGAATTTAAACACCATGAAGCTACAATCAGAATCATGTAAGATTTAACATCCTTTACTTTAAAAGACTGTTAAGTTTGGAATATGATATTACAGAAGGAAAAAGAGGTAGGATTAAAACTAAGAATACCCTACCTAGCAAAACTCAATATAATCGTATGGGGAAAATAGATATTTAATGAAATAGAAAACTTTTATGCTTTCCCAGAGTCTAGAACTAAACAGGAAATTTGTCATTCAAAAACAAAATTCAGCAGAAGCATGAAAAAGGTAAGCATGAGTGAGAAAATATAACAGACTTGAAAAGGTTAAAACGTTTACATTCCTTTGTGGGAAGATGATACATGTATCCCTTAAAACCTTTATGATCATTAAAATAGAAGGACACTACTTACATGACAGGGAGGGGGGTTCTAAGTACTGAGATCTCAAAAGTAGAAGAATGGAAGAGTGAGAAAGAAGGAAGCACTGGGAGGGGGCAGAAGGGAGAGAAAGAAGAAAGAAAATTACCTCATAAAAACAGGTGTGCAAGGAAGAATTTTTACAGTGGAGGAAAACTGAACTGGTTCAAATTGTGAAGTGTGTGTGTGTGTGTGTGTGTGTGTGTGTGTGTGTGTGTATACACCCACAGTTGGGTGTATACAGTTGGGAAATGGACTGAAAAAAAGCAGAGATAAGAGGGAGTGTATTATGTTCAGTGGAATTAGGGTTAATGATCAGAAGCAAACAGACTTTGAGGAGGGGATAGGGTAAAAAAGAGAAAGATTATAAGAGCTTAAGATGGAGGGAAATTCAGAGTTAGCAATTACAAATATAAACGTGATGAATTCACCCATAAAATAAAAGAGGATGGCAGGATGGATGAGAAACCAGAATCCAACATCATATTTATAAAAGAGACTTTTCAAATAGACACTCATTGAGTCCAAATAGAAGACTAGCTCAGAATTTATTATGTTCAGCTGAAGTATAAAATGGCAGGCGTAACAATCATGATCTCAGACAAAACAAAAATATCCATAATTTTAAAAAAAGATAATAAAGAAAAATACATTTTGCTGAAAGAGCAGAGACAATGAATTAATATCACAATTGTACATACACGCACCGAATGGCAGAGCTTCCAAATTTTTATATGTATGTATGTATATATATATGCATATATATATATATGTATGTATGTATAATTTATTTTTCAGTACTTAACATTCACTTCCACAAGAATTTGAATTCAAAATTTTCTGCCCATCTCTCCCCATCCCTCATGCCAGGACAGCATGCACCCCATCCACCCCTTCCTCCAGTCTGTTCTGCCTTCTATTTCCCACCTTTTTCCATTCCCCCTCCCCTCTGTTTTCCTGTAGGGTAAAATAGATTTCTATACTCCATTGCCTGTATATCTTAATTTCCAGTTGCATGCTAAAACAATTTTTAACATTCATTCTTAAAGCTCAGAGTTCCATATTCTCTCCCTCCTCACCCACTCTCATTGAGAAAACAAGTAATTCAATATAGATCATATATGTGTAACAATGCAAAGCACTTCCATAATATTTATGTTGCAAAAGACTCACTACATTTCCCTCTGTCCTATCCTGCCCTTCATTTATTCCATTCTCTCCCTTTACCTATCTTCCCACAATTGCTTCTGATTATCCCTTTCCCCAATTTGCTGTCCCTTCTATTATCTTTCCTCTCCTATCCCCTTACCCCTTGCCTTCCTGTAGGGTAAAATAGATTTCCATATCCAATTGAGTGTATATTATTCCCTCCTTAAGCCAAATTCCATGAGAGTAAGGCTCAATTATTTCCTTTCATCTCCTGCCCCCCTTTTCCTCCGTTGTAGAAGCTCTTCCCTCTTGTATGTGAGATGATTTGTGACATTCTACCTCTCCCTTTCTCTTACTCTTACTACATTCCATTCAACAACTACATTCTATTTTAGATATTCTCCTTTCATATTCAGCTCACTCTGTGCCCTCTATGTGTGTGTATACATATATATATGTATATATACACAGACAGATATACACATACATACACACGTACATATACATACCTACATCTATATAATATACACATACATATATACTCATACACAGCTACATATATATATAATACATACATACATACATACATATATATATATTCTCTCTACCTTAGTACTGAAAAAGGTCTCATGAGTTACAAATAACATCTTTCCATGTAGGAATGTAAACAGTTAACTTTAATGAGTTCCTTAAGTCTTCTATTTCCTGTTTACCTTTTCATGTTTCTCTTGATTCTTGTATTTGAAAGTCAAATTTTCTATTCAGCTCTGGTCTTTTCAACAAAAATATTTGGAAGTCCTCTCACTGAAATTCCATTTTTTCCCCTGAAGTATTAAACTCAGTTTTGCTGGGCAGGTGATTCTTGGTTTGATCTCCTTTGACCTCTGGAATATCATATTCCAAGCCCTTTGATCCCTTAGTGTTGAAGCTGCTAAACCCTATGTTATTCTAATTGTATTTCCACAATACTTGAATTGTTTCTTTCTGATTGCTTGCAATATTTCCTTTTTTTTATTATTTTATTTGTTTTCAGTGTTCCACAATCACTTCCATATATCTTAGATTTTTTCTCCCTCTTTCCCCCTTCCCTCACCACTCCCTCCCTGAGATGGCATACAATTTTTATATAGGTTCTACACATACATTCCTATTAAAGACATTTTCACCTTAGTCATGTTGCACAGAAGAATTAAAATGTATGGGGGAAATCATAAAACAAAACAGAACATAATACAAAAGAAAATGAACTGCTTCATTCTGTGATCAAATTCCATAGTTCTTTCTCTGAATGTGGAAGGCATTTTGCCTTGAGACCATTGGGAATTTTTTAAGTCCTTGAATTGCAGTGAAGTACTAAGTCTACCAGAAAAATTCCTCACACACTGTGGTTGTTGCTGTCTACAAAGTTATCCTGGTCCTGCTCCTTCCACTGAGCATCAGTTCATATAAGTCTTTCCAGGCTTCTCTGAAGGCTTCCTGTTCATCATTTCTTATGGCACAACAATATTCCATTACATTCATACACCACAATTAATTCAGCCATTCCCCAATCGATGGGCATCCTTTTGATTTCCAGTTTTTGGCCACCAGAAAGAGAACTGCTATAAATATTTTTGTACATGTGGGATCCTTTCCCATTTTTATGATCTCTTGGGGATACAGTCCTAGAAACAATATTGCTGTGTCAAAGGGTATGCACATTTTTGTAGCCCTTTGGGTGTAGTTCCAAATTGCTCTCCAGAATGGTTGGATCAGCTCACAGCTCCACCAACAATGCTTGTAATATTTTCTCCTTGACCTGGGAACTCTGAAATTTGGCTACAATATTCCTAGGAGTTTTCCTTTGGGGATCTCTTTCAGGAGGTGATCAATGAATTCTTTCCCTTTCTATTTTACCCTTTGGTAGTTTTCCTTGATAATTTCTTGGAAGAGGATGTCCAGGCTCTTTTTTTGATCATGGTTTTCAGGTAGACCAACAATTTTAAAATTATCTCTCCTGGTTCTATTTTCCAGGTCAGCTGTTTTTCCAATGAGATATTTCACATTATCTTCTTTTGGTTTTGTTTCATAATTTCTTGGTTTTTCATAAAGTCATTAACTTCCATCTGCTCCATCCTATTTTTTAAAGAACTATTTTTTTCAATGAGCTTTTGAACCTCCTTTTCCATTTGGCCCATTCTCCTTTTTAAAGCATTCTTCTCCTCGTTGGCTTTTTGGACGACCTCTGCCATTTGAGTTAGTCAATTTTTAAAGGTGTTATTTTCTTGAGCATTTTTTGGGGTCTCCTTCAGCAAGCTGTTGACTCATTTTTCATGATTTTCTTGCCTCACTCTCATTTCTCTTCCCAATTTTTCCTGCACCTTTCTTACTTGATTTTCAAAATCCTTTTTGAGGTCTTCCATGGCCTGAGACCATTGAACATTTTTTTTGGAGGTTTTGTATATAGTAGTCTTGACTTTTTTGTCTTCCTCTGATGGCATGCTTTGTTCTTCCCCATCCAAAAGGATGGAAGAAAATAACTTTTCACCAAGAAAGTAACCTACAGTCTTATCCCCCCTCCTTTTTGGGGCATTTTCCCAGCCAGTTAGTTGGCTTTTGTGTCCTTTGTCAAGTAGAGGATATATTCTAGGGACCTGTAAGTTCTCAGTTCCTCCCAAGTGGCACAATCAAGGAAGAGGAGTTTATTCCTCTCCTGGCCTGCACTCTGGTCTGGGAGCATCCACAAGCACTCTTCTGCCCAGGATCCGTCAGTAGGATTCTCTCTCCCATGCCTCCACAAGCTCCACCAAGCCAGTGCTCCTCCTCACCCTAGGACCACCACTCAGGACTGAGACCCAGATCGGCAGCTCAATTCCCCCAGGGTCTTTTGGCTGATGGCTCCAAAAGTGGATGCTGCTGCTGCAGTGCCTGCTGCTACCCTGGGGCCGGGGCTGGGGTTTGAATGAGCTCCTTTCTTACCCAGGTGAAAGAGTTTTCGTACTGACCTTTGAAGCTGTCTTTGGTGTTTGTGGGTTGAGAAATCTGGGAACCACAGCTGCTGCCTGTGTTTCCATGCTGTGAAGCCTGCTCCAGTCCTGCCCATGCTGTGCAGTGCTGTTAAGGCTGGGCTGTGCTCTGTTCTGAGCCTGGTGCAATAGACCTCTCCTGTCAGCCTTCCAGGCTGTCTTGGGCTGGCAGTCTTTCACTTTGTTGTTTCATGGCTTCTGCTGCTCAAGAATTTGTTTAGAGTCATTTTTTACAGATACTTTATGGTCTATGGGGGGAGAGCTAGAGTAGGTCTATATTTCCACTCCACCATCTTAGACTCTGCTCTCTAGGCTCCACCCCCAGAGCTTCCAAATTCTCGAAGGAAAAGTTAAATGAGTTACAGGAGGAAATAAATAGCAGAACTAGTGAGGAATATACTTTTACTTCTTTCAGATCTGAATAAATCTTAATATAAAATAAAATAAGAATTACGTAGATGAAATTTGGAAAAGTTAGCCATGATAGACTTCTAGAGAAATTTGAAAGAGAATTGAATGGAGTTTATTGATTTCTCAGTTATACATAGTATCTTAAAAATTGACCTTATATTAGGGCATAAAAACTCACAACAAATGCATACATGCATAAAAGTAAAATGCATTTTTTTGGGGGATGATAAGGCAATAAAAATATATTCACTAAAGGGCCTTGGAAGCCTAAGTTTAAAATTGAGTAGAAGTGAAATAATCCTAATGAATGAGTTGATTCAAGAACAATACATAAAAGCAATAATTTCATGAAAGATTTTGATAAAGAGACAACATATCAAAATTTGTAGGATGTAGCCAAACAAGTACTTAGGGGAAAATTTGCATCTCTGAACACTTCAATGGAAGACAGAAAGAACAGTTTAATTGATTGGGCACACAACTAAAAAAACAAACTTCTAAAAAGAACAAATGAAAAATCTCCAATTAGACACCAAAATGGAAATCCTGAAAATCAAAGGAGAAATTAATGAAACAAAGTTAAATAAAAAGCATCGTAGTAATAAATAAAAATAGCAAAACATAAATTGTTTGCTAATTTGACTTAGAATAAAGAAACCAAATTACTGATCAAAAATGAAATGTGAATTGAAACTAATGAAGATGAAATTAAAACATTAGGTGTTATGTGCCTGTTTAACTCATTATCTAATTGAAAAATCGGATTGCCAAGATTAATAGGAGAGGAAAGAGAATAATTTAAATAACTTTCTTAGGAAAGGAAAATTAAATCATAAATGAGTTCTCTGAGCAAAGGACCCCAGTACTAGAAGGATTTACAAGGTAATTCTAATAAATATTTGAAGCACAATTCCAATATGTTATTTAAAAAAAATAGGTAAACAAGGAGTCTTGTCAAATTTCTACTGACACAACCATGGTTTTGATACCTAAACCATAGGGTTAAAAAACTGAAAGAAAATATAGACCACTTTTCCTAATGAATGTTCCTGCAAAAAATTTAAGTAAAATATTAGCAAGAAGATTACAGCAAAAATGGTCTATGTTTTCTTTCAGCTTTTGAAAATCACGTCATTATATTAATACATGTAAAAAATTTTTGAACAAAACACAAAGGTACCCATTCCTATTAAAATAATATAAAAATAGGAATAAATGGCAATTTTCTTAAAATTACAAATAGTATCTATCTAAAACCATGTTAACTATTATCTGCAAAAGGCATAAACTAGAAGCCTTTCTGATAATATCAAGGGTGAAATAAGGAATTCTGTTATCACTATTATCATTGATTGTTGTACTAGAAATGCTAGATATAACAATAAAACGAAAAAATTGAAGGACTAAGTGTAGGTAATGAGAAAAGAAAAGAATCACTTTTTGCAGATGATATGCTTTAGTAAAACGCTATAGATGCGACTAAAAATCTGGTCAAAACAGCAACTTCAGCGAAGTTGTAAGATACAAATACAACCACAGAAATTATTAGCCTTTTCGTATACTGCCAATAAAACAGCAGGAAGGAACCGAGAAATTCCATTTGAAATATATGCAGGCAATATAAAATACTTGGGAGACTACCTGATAAGGTACACACAGGAACTCTGAACACAATCAGAAAATAATCTTCACACAAGATGAAGCTAAAGAATTGGCAAAATATGGATTGTTCATGACAAGTTCAAGTTAATAAAAAACAATGATGATACCACTGAAATTAATGTACTTATTCAGTACCATAGCAATCAAACTACCAAGGAATTTATAGGGCTACAAAAATAACTGAATTCATCTGTAGGAACAAAAGATCAAGAAAAAGATGGCTAAATAAGAATGTGATGAAATATTGTGGCATAAGAAATAATTAAGGAAATAGTTTCAAAAAAATGGTGGTAGGAACTGATGCAACATAAAGTGAGCAGAATCAGGGAAATGCTCATAATAACGATATTGTAATGATGATCAACTGTGAAAAACTTAAATAGCTGATAAAAAAAATGACCCACCACAACTTCAAAGGATTCATGATGAAAAATTCATTCCACATGAAGTTAGTGAAGTGATAAACTCAGAGGACAGATTTTAACTTTTTCCTCTTTATTTTTCTTACTTTCCCTCACCTAGAACATAGTTAATGCAGAAATAAGTTTTTCATGACTATGTATAAATATGTATAAATAATATTATATTTCTTACCATCTGAATAGATAGGTGAGGGGTATATGTATAAATAATATTATATTTCCTACCATTTGAATAGGTAGGTGAGGGGGTAAGGGGAGGAATGGAATTTGTAATTGAAAATAAAGACAAAATAATACACTTTAAAAAGAAAATGAGTGTTGTGACCCTGTATTTTAATAAATCCAATACCTCCAGCTACAGACCGAGGACTTACCAATCACTACAAAATGCTATAATGAAAAACAAGGAAACAAAAAAACCCCCAACAACCCCAAAGCTAGGAAGTAGTTTGGCAGAAACTCAATATAGACCAGCTTCTCATACTATATACCAGATTAGCTCCAAATGGATACATAACTTAGATCAAAAGGTCATCTCAAGTAAATTATAAGAATCATGAAGAAGATATATTTTGCAATAATTGGATGGAGATCATTACTAAGCAAGGGAGAGGGAGGACATAGAAAATTAAAATGTGCTATTTTTTTTCACATAATAAATCTAATGCATCTTAGTTCTAAAAGGAAGGAATTAACTGGAGAAAATATATACGGCAAATTTCCCTGATAAAAATGTCATATCAAAGATATATAAGGAGTGGTTACAGATTTATAAAAAGACACCATCCTCCAATAGCCCTGTGATCAAAAGCTAGGAATAAGTAGTTTTCAAAAGAAGTAATACAAACAGTCATATGGAGAAATGCTCCACATATGTCATCACTAATGCAAATCAATAATAATTAGAAAGCTTATAAGTTGGTAAAGTTGATAAAATATGAAAATAACAAATATTGGAGGGAATCTATTTTGCTTGACTGCATATTTGTAACAAAAGTCTTTTTCCTTTCCTTTTCACCTGTGAGATAACAAATAAGAGGGGGAGAAATAAATATGTTTTTATTTAAAAATAATATTAAGTTTAAAAAGAAAGCCTGAACAAATATGCTCAAAATCATTAATAATCAGATAAATGTAAGTTAAGCCACCTGTGAAGTTTCACCTCTCACTCATGCAAATTGGCAACGTTAACAAGGATTGGAGGGGCTGTGGGAAAAGAGGTAAATTAATCAATCCCCGTTAGTGAGGTGTGAAGCTCCCAGTCACTAAAGCTACCTCTAGAGGGCACATTCCCTTAAATGAAAGAAAGAAAGAGGACCCAAATACTTGACAAAAGTATTCCTATTCCTTTGGGAATAACAAGTGGAAACTAAGGTGTCACGCCCTATAATACGGCGGAAACTGAATAAAGGTTGGTATATAAATGGATTTGAACATAAATATACCATAACACAGGCGATTTTATTGACACCTGGCAAGTGAATGGATGCAGAGTGAGGAGAGTAGTATTAAGGCAATAAGTGGCAAAAATAACATTGTAAAGAGCCACAACTTTGGAAGATGTCACAAGTCTGATTATTGTACTGAGCAGCCACTGCTCCAGAGGACTCTGTGCCACCTGCCTCCTGACAAAGAAAGACCGCGGATGCAACATGTTGAATGAAAAGTCATTGTGACAGCTCCATTTTGTTGTTCTCTGCCAAGTGTATGGAACTACCTAGCACAGACGGGAAGGTCCCTGATCATGAGGAAGATCTATATGATGCCATTTGTGATCATGGATGTAGATTTGATTTGAGTTTGTCCTAGGAGGAAATTCTAATCTGGTCTCATTTTAGTGAGATGTGTTCTCCTATTAGGGTAAGTGTTATGTTTGACCCTCTATAGCTGATTTGGCAAAGGAGAGAGCTGGAAAAAGGTGCTTTCTTCCTCAGGCTTTTGTGAAGTTACTTTCTATGGAGCTCAGACAAGGGCATCAGGACAATTTTGAAAGTGACATGTTGAATTTTTTAGTATTTTAAAATGAAAATCAAGCAATACATAACACAAATTTTATCATGTGCAGCCATCTTTTTCTTATTTATTATATATGTGTGGGTATATATATAATTTATATCTGTGTGCATACATACACACATATTTAATATGCTCATTTTATTTCATGGTTGTGAATTTGTAAATATAAAATCTAATTTTGATAGTTTTCTTGAAGGTGTTCTCCCTATTTCTTAAATATGATGACCTTTATTGTTCATTTTTGATGTAACATTTTATATAACTAGAGATAACCAATACAAGGAAAGCTCTAGAATTAAGGGGCATGTGGAAAGCCTGAAATTCACTGAACAATAACACAATTGAAAGGTTGAAAACAACTGAAAATGACTGAACAATCACAAACCTTGGGGCCAGCTAGGTGGTACCATGGATAGAGAACTGACCTGGAGGCAGGAAGATTTGAGCTCAGATCCAGCGTCAGACACAGTGCGTCTGTGTGAGCTGTGTGACCGTGGGCAAGTCACTTAACTATGTTTGCCTCAGTTTCCTTATCAGTAAAATGATCTGGAGAAGGAAGTGGCAAAGCAATCCTCCAATATCTTGGCTAAGAAAACCCCAAAAGGGCTCATGAAGTGTCAAGTCATACAGGACAGAAAACAACTGAACAACAACAAAAACCTTCCTGGAGAAGGTGGGATCTTAGTTGAGACAGGAAGGAAGCCAGGAGGCCAAGATGAGAGAGTGTCCCAGGCATGGGTGCTGGTCAGAGAAAATGCCAGAATTTGGGAGATGGAGGATGTTGGATGAGGAACAGCCAGGAGGGCAGTGTCACTGGATCAAGTGTGCCTGGGAGAGGGATAGGTAGGGGGAGGGGCTGGCCCAAGGTGTGAGAGGACTGGAAAGGTAGGGGGTGTTTTAGAGGGCTTTGTAGGGGGCCGCTGCTGGTTGTTGAGTAGGAGGGTGCCATTGTTAGAGATCTTCATTTGAGGAAGATCATTTTGACAGTTGAATGGAGGATGGACTGGAGTAGGGAGAGATTGGAGGGGAAGGCAGGCAGATCTCCCAGCAGCTATTGCCCTAGTTCAAACATGAGGTGAGGAGGGTGTGCCCCAGGGTGGGGGCTGAGTCAGAGGAGAGAAGGGGATACTGGAGAGATGCTGCTGAGGTGAAGTCAGCAGGCTTGGACAACAGCTTGGGTGTTGGGGGTGGGGGGCAGGAGTAGCGAAAGATAAGTGAGGAGTTAAGCAGGACACCTAGGTTGTGAGCCCTGGTGACTGAGGGGTTGGGGGAGCGTGGTAATAGGGAAGTTCATAAGAAGGGAGGGTTGGGGAGCAGGGGCGGGGGGGGAGGGGAGATGATGAATTCAAGTCTTGGACATGTTGAGTTTAAGGTGGCTACAGGACATCCAGTTGGAGATGTCCAAGAGGCATCGAAGAGACTGAGACTGGATGTCAGCAGGGAGAGAAGATCTGGATGAGGGGATCTGAGAATCCTCAGCACAATACAGAGATGACCACTGATCCAGGGGAGCGGATGAGATCCCCAAGTGAAGCAGAAGAGAAGGGGACCCAGAGCAGCGCCCGGTGGGGCATCTCTGGTCATAGGTTTAATGGGTGTGACCTGGGAGAAGATGCGGCAGAGAACCGAGGAGGGAGATGCACAGCCCCAGGCTGCATGAGGACCTGGCAATGACGGGTCCCCCGTGACCTGGGAGAGCCCCGAGAATGCTCTGCCGCCTCCCTGCCGCCCCTCGGCCCCTGCAGGACTCAGCTGAGCCTCCTCTCCTGAAGGTCCCAGCCTCGGAATCCGAGAAGGCAGGTCGGGGTCTTCGCTGCCTCCGGGGAAGCAGCGGTTGGGCTCCTCCTGGAGCGCTGAGGAGTCCTGGAGGTAACCGGAGAACGCCACTGCCTTTTCGCCCCCGCTCCAGCCTGCTCCGAAGTCCGTCCCGACGCCCCCAGATCCTCCCCAGGGGTCAGTGGGGGAGGGCTGGGGTCTGGTGGTCGGGGGCAGGGGCACTGACCCGACGCTGGTGGGGCAGAGGGGGGCTGGGACGATGAGACCCACGGGAAAGGGGGGGCCGGGCAGGGCTCCGGGAGGGGAACGTCAAGGCTTCCGCGGAGGTGCTGGAGATGGGAGAGAAACCAGGGGCTCGGGACCAGCGGCTTTGGGGGGCTGAGTCAGGACCGGTCTGATGGGAGGGGACCGCGAGGTGGGGGGCTGTGCGTGTTTGGGGGCGGGGCAGGACTTCCTTTGTCCAGACGCCTCCTGTGGGTGGGGGAAAGGACTGGAGACTGGGGGAGGGGGCTCCTGGATCTGGGTGGGCACGGCGGGGGGAGGCAGGGAAGGGCAACGTGGATTTCGGTGATCAAAGTGGGTGGGGATCGGGAGGGTCGCCTATGGGGGGCCCCGGGTGAGGGGGGTCGGGACCCTGGTCTCGGTGGGGAGAGGGCGTGGGGGGGAGATGCCAGGCTTTGTGAGGGGACACAGGTCTCCATGGTCCTCTTGGATGTTTGGATGGGGGGGATGTCTCTGGACTTCCGCCCCCCCACGCCCGCGCTGACCTACAGCCAAGTCGGCTGGACAGAGGGAAGTCACAAGGTCATGAGGAGGGGGCGAGGGACAAGGAGGAAAGTGGAGAATGGTGCGAGGCCTTCTGGGAAATGTAGTCCCCGGGAGCAGAGGCTGGGGGAAAAGGTAGGGGGAGTGACTCCTCTGGTTCTCAGCTCCGTGTTCTTCCTCCGCGGGGCCGCAGTCCCCAAAGCTGCCTCCTGTCCGTCCTGCGCCCAGGATACCCCAGTCCATGTCCTACCCCGAGGGCCCCTAGACCCCCCACCGGCCCCCAGGGGATCGTTGTCACCCGAAGGGGGCGGGGGGTGGGTCGCCCGCAGAGAGACTTAGGGGTGGGGGGGTTCTCCTCTCTGCGACATTGTGTTTTCCTGGATGATCGAGGGTCCGAGGGCACGGGGGGCGTGATTGGGGGGGGGCGATGCCAGGGAGCCACCGGCTCAGCCCATACCTGGTCCGCAGCAGCAGGTGAAGTAGGGGGGGGGCACATCTAATCCACGGGAGTAGCGAGTCCTGCGCGGAGGCAAAGTCTCCCCGCAGCGTGGGTGTGGGGGGAGCTGCCAGGTAAGGAGTTTGCACCTGGGAGAGCATCGAAGCCGCCCTCCGATGAAGGCTTGGCACTGGAATGAGCCGGGTTAAGCGCCGGGACACGCGAGGAGCAGCGCAGCAGCATGACAGCGGGATTCCGCGGGTGACCAGGGATGGCCCGGGCAGTGCAGGGATGGTTTGACAGAAGCAAAGCCGTGAACACAAGGGGTTATATCAGCAACAGAAGGAACAGAAGTCAGGACTCCATCAGGACAAGCGGGAAAAGCTTCGGACAAAACACAGCGCTCATTCAGGTTAAAGACACTTGAAAACTTAGGCAGGAACGGAATTTTCCTTAAAATGAAACAAAAAACAAAACCAACCTCTATCTAAAGCCATCAGCAAGCATTATTTGTGATGGAGATAAGCTAGAAGCCGTCCCAGTGAGATGGGGAGTGAAACAAGGATGCCCATTATCACCAATATTATTCAGTATTGTATTAGAAATACCGGCAATAACCATAAGGGAAGAAAAAGAAATGGAAAGAATCAGAAGGGCCAATGAGGTAATAAAACTGTTTCTTTTGGCCGATGATATTGATGACATACTTGGAAAATTCTAGAGATTCAGCTAAAGAGTTAGTAGAAAAAATGAATAGCAGGACATGAAATAAACCCCCATACATCACTAACAAAACCCTGCAATAAGAGATAGTAAGAGGTACCCCATTTACATAACTGTAGACAGTATGAAGCATGTAGGAGTATACCTGCTAAAAACAAACTCAAGAACTACATGAACATAATTCTAAAACACTTTTTATAAAATGAAGTTAGATTTAAATAATTGGAGAAGTAGTCATTGTTCATGGATAGACAGACATTATAATAAAAATGGCGATTTTACCTAAACTAATCTATTTATTAAATGCCATCTCAATTCAGTTACCAAAAAAATTATTTTACTGAGTTAGACAAATAATAACAAAATTCATTATGAAGAACAAAAGGTGAAGAGTATCAAAAGAACTAGTGAAAAAATGTAAAGGAATGAAATTTAGTAGTTCCAGATCTTAAATTATATTTTAAGGCAGTAATTATCAAAATTCTCCTATTGGCTAAAAATAGAAAGCTAGATCAGTGAAACAAATTAGACCTAAGGATACATAGCAGCAAGGCAAAGGATTATAGTAACCTTGTGTTTGACAGATGTAAAGATTTAAGCTTTTGGGATAAGTATTCATTACTTGGTAAAATAGCTGGAAAGCAGTCTGACAGAAAATTAGGCTTAGACCAGTATCTTATATCCATTACCTAATGTTGGCCAAGCATCATTTGGTCATGATTTGGGCTCTCATGGTTCAGCTTAAGCTGAATAAATAGCAATTGTTTCTGTTTTAGCCGGAAACCCTGAGGGTCTTCCCTTCCCTATTATTATTAATATTTGTGACTCATTCTGACTGACTAACTGAGACCGAAGAAAGACCTTAGCTGTTAAAGGTCATGGTCTCCCACTGCATCTGGGGCCATTCCTAGTGGTCCTGATCTATATCTTGTCACTGGGAGAGTGAGGCTGGTGAGTAGGCACAGCCCTGCTTACTTAAATCCAATTCACTTGCAAGTCATGACATCATCTTCTCAATGTCATGATCCTCTTCAAGAATGATGGACAAACATCAATAATTGGTGAATATCAGTAGCTGACCTGACCCAACCAGACACTATTCATGAATGGACTTCATGGGGAAATGACTTCCTCTAGAAGGAGGTGATTGGACATTATGATATTCATATCAAAAAAAGTCTTAGAAAAGCAATGACTATGGGAAGGCCTTCACCTAGAGCTCATACTTGACTTCATAGAAGAAACTGTGCTGGGGTTAACACATATGAATCTCTTTAATGAAGGTAGACCTTTTGCTGTAGCACATCACATTTCCCCATGAAATCCATTCATGAATATGAATCCTCTGATATACTAATGTACACCTCCTTTTTCCAATTCTTTGCTATAACAAACAGAGCCACTAAAAATATTTTTGAGCATTTGGACTCTTTTCCTGTTCTTTGAGTTAGCTGGTGCATAGGCTTAATAGAGGTTTTCTTGGGTCAAGGAATATGAACAGTTTAGGAACTTTTTGTGCACAGATCCAAATTGTTTTATAGAAATGACTGGGTCAGTTCACTGCTCCACTAACAGGGTCAGTGTGTCTAACATTCCTTAGGCCTTTCCATATTTGTATTTTCATTTTCTGGTCATCTTTACCAATCTGAGAATCTTTCCAATTATTAGTGACTTGGATAAGTGATTGTAGATGGGGAGTACTTTTTTCCATATGGTTGTTGATAGTGTGTATTTCTTCTTGTAGTTTCCAAAGAAAGAAACTCCTTTGAAAAAAATGCTCTAAATCACAAATAATTAGAGAATGAAGTGAAAACAACCCTGAGATACCACATCCCACTCATCGTATTAGCTAACATGCAAAAAAAGAAAAATGAAAACTGCGGGAGGAGATGTGGAAAAATAGGATACTAATGGTACTGTTAGTGGAATTGTGGATTGATTGGTTCATCTACTCTGGAGGACAATTTTAAACTCTGCCCAAAGGTCTATTAAACTGTGTATACTCTTTAACCCAGAAATGCCACTACTAGATCTGTATCCCAAAGAGGTAGAAGGGAGAAAGACCTGTAAGGCCTGGATGCCCTAATTTGGAAGAATGTAGCAGGGGCAGAGCTGGGAGAAGGTCAGAGATTCTGTTCAGAAGGAGGTAGGTCTGAGTAGCAAAGTAGGGATAAGAGGGGAGGGAGGTGGTAGAGCTGGTGGGAAGAGGAACTTTCAAAGACTACCAGCCAGGCGGGTGGTGGAACCATGGAATTCAACCCCTGGATTGGAGTTTGGAGACCTGGGAGGAGTCTAGGATAGAAAACAATTATTGCAGTGGCCAACTCATTCCAGGAGATGGAGGGCAGAGATTGGGGAAGAGAGATAGGCAGGGTTTGAGGTCCTGGCTCTAGGAACCGTTGGAGGAAAGGGAAGATCCTGGGTTCTCAGCTGGACTGGGCAGGGCGGGACTCTTGGGACTGGGAGGACCTGCTCAGAGTTGGCTGACATGAGCCCTTGTTGCTGATCAAGCTGCCTTCTTTATTTGAAGCTGGGATAATTCTGCTTTTCCCTTGGAGATGAAATCGTTCTACCTTCTTTTCCCGGAGCTGAAATCATTTTGCTTTCTCTTACAGCTCAGAGCCCTCTCTGCCTTCCAGAAGCCAGCTCTGTGCATGCAGGTCCCAGGTAGGTCTGAGCCAAAAAGACATGAGAACACGCCTTCTGCTGCCTGACTTTTCCTTTGCATCTCATCCTCCTATCTGATCTCATGCTGAGTGTCCTCCAGGACTACCAGTAATGTTCTTCCCTCTGAAGGCTGGTGCTGTCCCCAGCTTTCCCACTGCGTCGCAGTTACCTAATCATCACACCTCCCCAAAAGAGACCCAGTCCCCATCAGGATCTACATGTCCTGTGTCCCTGCCCCCAGTTCCTGTTCAGAGTTTGTTCTGCCAACAGCCTCTTTTTAAAGACCCAAGAGAACTGCTTCCTTGCTCCAGAACGCACGTAGGACCCAGGCACCAAAGCTCCTGCCTAGCCTCTCTTACCTGGACCTGTGACTCTCCTGCTGGCTCCCTCTCAGACAGCAGGGACCTAGATAAGTAGCCTCCAAACAATCTCCAAAAGGGCGTCCCCGAAGTCCCCCCCCCCCAACTCCTCTTTAGACCACAGGATGCAGTCATCCGGCTTTCCCAGGCTCAGCTGCCCCCCAGGAACCCTTCCATGTCTCAGATGTCCCCTCTCCTCCAAATTTGTTACAGTGCCTGCTTCCCAGTCCCTTCACTTGGCCTCCTACTTTCCTGCCTCCACTTTTTCCAGAGCCCTCAGGCCCCCTGCTGGTCTGCTGAACTCTGGACTGGACAGGATTCTGTCTGCCACCTCAGGCTTCCCCTGTTTGTTCCTGGCCACACCATCCCACAGCCCTCCTATCTTCAACCTTCTCTAGCTACCCTCCCTCCTAGATCAAGTGTGTGTGTGTGTGTGTGTGTGTGTGTGTGTGTGTGTGTGTGTGTGTGTGTGTGTGTGTGTGTGTGTGTGTATGTTGGGGATAGGGGATGCAGAGGGCAGAGTACCAAATGAATGGAGAGACCTGACTCAGGGATCATTGAGGCTCTGGTTTATCTCATCTCATCCGGGATCAAACCTCCCTCTGCCCCCTGGGTCCCTGTAGGAAGATGGGGCAGGAGAGAAGGAGTAAGAGAGGGAGGGAAGGAGTCTTCCCATTCAGACCATCTTCATATTTCAAGCCTGATCCTACCAGGTACCTTCCCTGTTGGAGTCTCTGCCCTGATGGCAGGGCCAGGGTCTTTGTAATTCGTGTTGGATCTGTAAATCTCTGTAGGTCACCCTCCTGCCTAGAAAGAGAAGAGAAAGACATCTCCACCCCTGGGCTCCTTCTCCCTTCCCAGCGGAGCCTGCAGAGGACCAAGGCCTGGGAGCCTGGAGCCAGAGGGCATGGCCCCTGGGAGTTGCAGACCCCCAGCCCAGGTGAGTGCAGCCCGTGCATGGACTTGACCAATGTCAACCAACGAGGACACTTCCATAGACAGGATTGTCTAATGGGCTGGCAGCCTTTCTTCCCTATGGATTGTTTCTCTGCAGAAATAGGCATGAAACTGAATACAGTAGTAACAATGCTGCCCTGCTCGCTTCTTCTGCCTTTGGAGCTGACTCATGGCACTTGGGCATGGTGAGCACTCACTGTCCCTTTGCTGCCTTGTGGGTGTGTTTTTTAGGTTCTCCCTCATTACCAGTGACTGACCAGGGCGATCACTTCATATATTAGTCCCTGTCTGTAGGCATCATGGCTTTGCTTTCTTCTTTGCTTGCAAGCCCCCCTTCCCTCATGCACACAGTCTCTCCCCTCCCCCTTCTGTCTCTTGTGGTCTAGCCCTCCTGGTTCTGCTCACTGACTTTGCGACTCTGCCTCGACTCACCCAGGTCTTTCCAGGTCTCTCTGAATCCCTCCCATTAACCATTTCTTAGGTCAAGTCAACAGACTTTTACAGAGGCCCTCCTCTCCTCTGTGCTAGACACTGTTCAGAACTTCCTTGGATACAGAGGAAAGAAAAACCAGTCCCTTCCCTCAGGAAGCTCCCAGTCTAGTGGGGGAGATATCATGTCAGCCTCTGTGTCCAAACAAGCTCTCTGCAGTGTAGGTGGGAGGCACTTTGAGAGGGAATGTTTTAACAGTTACAGGGGCCAGGAAAAACTTGTTTTCAGAAGGTGAGATTTTAGAAGAGACTGGAAGGAAGCCAGGAGGCCTGAGTGGGGAGGAAAGATGTTCCCAGAATGAGAGACAGCTGTTGGGAAGGCACAAGGTCAAGGGATGGAGGGTCTTGGTCAAGGATTGTCCAGGAGACCAGTGTCCCTGGGTCAGAGAGGAGGGGGAGGGGAGGAAGGTGTAAGACTGGAAAGGGGATTGGGGCTGGTTACATGGTGCCTGTTACATGTCACGAGCCTAATAAGTGTTTCATTTGATTCTGTAGTGAGAATTGTCAGGGTCCTTTGTAAAAACAACCCGAATAAGTAAGGTAGCACAGGACACAGCCAGACAGGTACACTGTCCCAAAGAGTCCACATCTGCCCCAAAGCTTAGCTGATGTGAGGACCCCAATGGGAGTCTCACTGATCTGAACCACTTCTCAGTGTCTCAACAAGCTATAGGCAGATAAATAGAATATAATTAAAGAAGGAAAGCACTAGAGTTAAGAGGAGTTGCAAAGTCTACTTCCTGTTGAAGGTAGGATTTTATATGGTACTTGCTGCAAAGCCAGAGTAGACAGAGATTGGAAGAGAGAGAATTCTAATGCTGGAGACAATCAGAGGAAATGCCCTGCCCAGAGAGATGGAATATCTTCTTCTGGAGTAGCACAGAGGCCAGTGTCATTGCACCAGTGAGTAGGTGGCAGGAAATCAGGTATAAAAGACTGGAATACCAGATGATGCCTAGGTCAAGATGGGCTTCGAATGCAAGACAATTTGTATTTGATCCTGGAGGTCGTAGGGAACCACTGGAGTTTATATAGTAGAGGAATCACATGATCAGACCTGCAATTCAGCAAAATTACTTTGTCCACCAAAGGGAGAATACATTGGAGTGGGAGAGTCTTGAGGCCAACTGACCCACCAACAGGCTACTGCTGTGGTCCAAGGGTGAGATGAGGAGAGCCTGTACCAAGGTGGTTAGAGAGTGAGAAGGGAGGAGGGGGGTGTTTGACTGATGTTAGCATCAGATTAGAGAAAACAGGAGAGAAATGGGAGTTGAGAATGATGCCTAGGCTCCTGGGAGCATGATGTTGCCTTGGCAGTAAAAGGGAAGGTACTAATTCTCTTTTGGATATAGTGAGTTTAGGCTAGCTATTGGACATCATGTTGGCGATGTTTGAAAGGCAGCTGGGAGCAGAGCTAGCTCAGGTTGAAAGGCTTCAGTTTTTAGAGTAAAGTAAGGGGCAGGTACTGGAATGAGAGGGATTGGGTTGTCAATGAGTAATCAATGGCAAGCACCTACTGTGTGCCACGTTAGGTGTTGGGGCTAGAAATTCCAATTAAAAATGAAAAAGCATTCCTGCCCTCATAGAGCATGTAATCTAACATGGGAAGAGACCATTGTAATGGGAGTTAAAAATCTTCCCACTCATTGATAGCCTTCAGGTGGGGCTGTTGAGGGAGGGTCCTCCCCTCCCCTCCCCTCCTCTCCCCTCCCCTCCCCTCTACTTCCCTTCCCTCCCCTTCCTTCATCTCCCCTCCTCTCCTCTCCTCTCCTCTCCTGTCACCTTAATCCTACTGCACTCTGAAACTGGGAGTCCAATGGGCCTCTGCCTAAGGGCTCCTAGCTTTACAGTGATTATCAATAGTAACTGTTGCTAGTTCCCACCCAGCCTGATGTCTTTCTTTTTCTTGACTTCATTAAAGGGTCCATGCCCTGGCTACTTCTTAAACAGGCCTGTTCAATGAAGGAGCATTGCTTCACCCTAAGTGAGTACCTGCAAAGACCTTGGCCTAAAGGCTCCAAGATCTCCCAGTGCATCCTAGGTCATCTCCAGTCATCCTAATGAATCACTGGATTCACTGGATTCAGATGGCTCTGGAGGAGAAGTGAGGCTGGTGACCTGCACAGCCCTCCCTCACTCAAAACAAGGTCAAGTGCAAGTCATGTCATCATTTCTCTGATAATATTTTGGCAATGAAGGATGAACATGCAATGAGGTTATCCCAGTAATAACAGATTTCCGAGTGCATGGTGGAGAATTCAGTCAAGACAGGTCCAGAAGGTAGGGAGCCAGTTAAGAAATGAGGTGTGTGAGCTGAGCCCTCCATCTAAATGGAGGTTTCGAGTTCATGGCCCCATCCCACACTGGTGAAGGATGGATATGGGAGGGTGGAGAAGGAAAGGGATTTGGAATAGAAGGAAAAGAAACTTGGAAGTTTTTGTTGGAAGTGAGTTGGGTAATCAATTACCAATGTACAATAGAAATGCCTTCCTCCAGTGAGAGCCCATGCTATGAATAAATGCCATGAAATGAAGAACGGTGATTCAGGAGACTCTAACTGGAAGAAAAAGTATGGAAATTCTTGGGAATCTCAAAAAGTGGGAAGAGATTGATCAATTTCTTAACTGTTCAGAAGAGAAATAATAGAAAGATAGGATGCTAAAGATGAAATATGGGTATCAAATAGAGCATAAACCTATTGTTCAAAAGAAATCAAAATGATGAAAAAGTAAAAAGAATTTTATCCACATGATAGAGAATTGTTCCAACACAATAGAAAGTCTAAAAAATGTGAGTCATATCACGATAGTGGAAATGGAAGAAAAATGACCCAGAAGACCATCAGATTCCTAGCACACTGACCGAACGTGTTCTCCACTTAGCAGGCTGGAGAAAAAAATGACCTACCCCAAATATTGACGTATTTTCAGATCTGGTCTCCTCTGTGTCATTCATCAGTTGGTCTCAACTCATTTACTTGACTCTTGTTTCTCCAGGTTCCTGAGTTTGAGGGACATGTTTAAACCCTTTATTTCTCATAAGGAAACTGGCAGTGTCTTTCTCAGGAATTAGATCACATCCCATTCTTGATTAATAAAACATTACCTTTATTAATGAATGAACGAAACCTCTGTTCCCCTTCTTAGTTACTCTTATTTCTATAACTAAATATCAAAATTAGTGAATATATGCTATTTACAAATGAAAGAAACCATAAAGCAAAGGCATAGAATATTTGGCCATGACCCATCATACCCAGAGCCACCTCAAGACCTCAATATAACAACAGGTAGCTCTTTTGCCCATGGCTGGAAACACTTTTATACCACTCAGTTCAGATTGTGATTAATGTATCTTAAGAATGCTTTTCATCTTTTCTTTTTTGTAAATTTTTTTTATTTTAAACTTAAATACAAAATGAAAAAAGAAAAAAAAAACCACTGCCATGTACACAACAGACTATGAGAGGATTCAATATAAAACAATAAATTTCCATTTCAAGAAAACCTGTATGAGAAATATTACACATTATTTTCAAAGCTACTAAGCTTTTCTTTGCTTCCTTGTTGGTTTTCTTTTGCTTTTTCCTGTGTACTTTTTACTTTATTTTTACCCCTCTATGACCTCCCTCCCACCCTAAAGAAGGCTACAATTAAGCATGGACATACACACATATGTATATATGTGTATATACATACACACATATATACATACACACATATACATAGATATCTATAAACACACATATATACACATAGACACTCATATGCGTATATGAAACACTGAACTATGCCTGTTTCCTCATCATCTGTTTCTCTGAAGGCGGATAGCATCTTCCTTCATAAGTCCAGGTCTTTCCATGTTTTTCTAAATCAATCCCTATCATTTCCTACACCACAGAAATATTCTAAGCCAGTCACATCTATCTGAGATATTGTCTATGAAAGTTTTTTTCCCCAATTTTCTGCATTCCTTCTGTTCTTGACTGCATAGGTTTTATGTATGCAAGAAAATTTTAATTTAAAATAATCAGAATAATTCTTTTTATACTTCAACAATGCTCTCACCTCGTAATACAGTTGAAGGTCTGAAACTGTTGATTCTGCATCTCTTTTACATCTTTTCCCCTGGTTTCTTTGAAGTTCCTGACCTTATGTTCTTCCAAATGAACTTCATTATTATTTTTCTAATGAAGTAAAATAATTTTCAATAATTTAATTGGAATGGCATTGCACAAATAAATTAGTTAGGTAAAATTATCTTTTAAAAATTATATTGGCTTTACCTACCATAAATAACAATAAATAATACTTCAGTTATTTAAATCTGAGTTTATTTGTATAAAAATGTTTTATGTTTATGTTCATATAGTTTCTGCATCTGTTTTGGCAGGTATATACTCAGGCATTTTCTGCTGTCTAGGTATTTTAATGGTCTAAAACAATGTTGAATAACACTGTTGACACATGGTGCAATTTCTTTTTCACTTTTGATTAAATCTATTTTAAGTTTAACTTTGTCTGAGATTATGATTACTATCCATGCTTTTTTTTTTTTAACATGGTAAGTTCTGCTCCTGACCTTTATTTTATTTTTGTGTGTATCTTTCATTTTTATTGTTTCCTGAAAGCAATATATTGTTGAATTAAATTTTTAATCTACTGTCTGTTTCCATTTTATGGGTAAATTCATCATATTCACATTCTAAGCTACAGTTACTTATATATTTTCCTCCTTCCTATTTTTCCTCACTATCCTTCTCACCCTATTCACCCTCTCCTTCTTCGCTCCTCTGCTTTACTTCTATCTTCAACCTTGCTCTCCTATTCCTTTACCTATCCACCTCTCTGAGTCCCTCCCTTATCCTCTTTCACCTACCCTATTCCCTTGCCCTCTTACTTCTTTCTGAATTTAGAAGACTGCTATACCTATATCTATATCTATATCTATATCTATCTATCATCTATCTATCTATCTATCTATCTATCTGTCTATCTATCTATCTATCTATCTATCTATCTATCTATCTATCTATTTTCCCTCTTTAACCCATTCTTGGTAAGAGTAATAATAAATGTATGAAGTAAACAATTTGAAGTTGTTGAGTCCCTTATAGTTGGTCTTTAATGTTTACCATATATTAATCCTGAATGTTATATGTCAAATTTTTCCTTAAATTCTAGGGTTTTTGTTACAAAAACCGGAAAGTCTTTGAATTTGTTTAGTTACTTTTTTTTAAAGTCAGGATTGTACTTAATTTTGCTATGTAAGTTATCCTTGGTCATAATCCCAGGTCTTTTGCGCTATGGAATATAGTATTCCAACATCAATGATCTTTCAATGTAGAAGCTATTAGGTCTTGTGTAATCCTTATTGTAGTTCCGTGACATTTAAAATTATTTTCTTGTTGCTTCCAATATTTTCTCCTTAATCTGGGACCTTTGAAACTTGGCTATGATATTCCTGTAAGTTTTCCTCCTGGGATCTCTTTCAGGTGGTGATGGGTGGATTTTTTCTATTTCTGCTTTGCCTTTTTGTTCTAAACTTCAGGGGCAATTTTCCTTGATAATTTCTTGTAATATCGTATCAAGATTCTTTTTTTATTATAATTTTCAGATAGTCTGACTATTCTTATATTATTTTTCCTCAATCTGTTCTCCGGATTGGTTGTTTTTCTGATGAGATGTTTCACATTCTCTTCTATTTTTCTCTCTCTGATGGAACTCTCATTCCATAGTGAGAAGCAGTTCCCAGTAACACATTTCTCATGTTTATTCCAAATGCATATATAAAGCTGTTCTCAGTATTCCATTGGGCATTTCATGACTGTGGTCATGAAAGTGTTGACTATGTGTTGGCTAAGTGTTGTCTATGATACTCATCAAGCATATAACTTTTGGGAAAATCCTTTCTCTGTGCCTCTGTTTCTTCCTGTAACGTGATGAGGGTTAGACTAGAAGAATTCTGAAGTTTCTTTCAGTTCTAAGTGCTATAATTTTTGATGGTTTAGGACTTGGTGACATTCAAGGATGTGGTTGTGGACTTCACTAAGGAGGAGTGGGTCCTCTTGGACCATTCTCAGAAAGAACTGTACAAGAAAGTCATGGAGGAGAATGTCAGGAACATGCTCTTCCTGGGTAAGGACCATTTCCTCTGGTAACTCTGAATCCACTATCAAAGGGACTGTCTTCATTCCTTCCCTAATGTGTAGGGTTTCTAACATTAATCGATGATTAAAAAGGCCAAAGTGCTGATCTCTTGTGTCTAAGAGCCAGGATCTTCCTGCAGCCTGGTTTTCCTATAAAAGGGTCTTTGTAGTGTGTGATAGGGAGTTGGGGATGTCCTTTGTCACTCCTGAAGCTGCCTCTTACTAATTCTAGAGAGTCTGAGGTAAAAAAACCAAACAATGAAGAAGTTATGTCTACTTCAGGGGTGAAGAACCTGTGGCCTTAAGGCCACTTGTGACCTTGAGGCCACAAGTTCCTCACCCCTGGTCTAGTCTAACCTCTCCTTGAACATGAATTTTGTCTGCCAAATTTCTGAAAACCACTCATGGTGTTTTACTTCCCAAAACAGCCCCTTTCTCTTTGGCTGGATCTGATCTCTGGAATGTTTTTGTTAACTTACCTAAAGTTATAGCTCACAGCTCCTGGTCTTACTCTCAAAAGCCTAGTATAGCAAGTGTATCATTGTAATTCCTTTATACTTCCTCCAAACTCTAGTTACAAATGGTGGGAAAGGAAGGGGAGGAAATAATCATTTATTCATATCTACTACGTGCCAGGCACTGTGCTGAAATTTCTTTATAAATATTAGCTAATTTGAACCTCAGAACAAGCCTGTGAGGTAGATGATATTATTATTCCCATTTTACAGTTGAGGAAACTGAGGCAAACAGAAGTTATGTGACTTACTGAGGCACTTAGCTAATAAGTGTCTGAGCCTGGGTTTGAACTCAGAGCTTCCTGAATCCAGGCCAAAGGCTCTCTCCACTGCACTATGAGATGCCTCTTAATGTCTGGATAATGGAATCTGTGAAATCAGCTCATCCTGCTGTGAATTAAGTCAAGAAAATAGAATTTTATGATTCCAAATTGGCTTCCAAATTATCTATTTCCCACCCCCAACCAAAGCTCCCAACAATAAGTACCATGGAAATCATCCTTGAGGATTCCTGGGAAAGCATCCTGTGACCCTTCCTGCATGCCCCCTTTCCCTAATGAGAGCTAAAGTACAAGTACCTCTTCATCCTCATCTTTTCTTTATTTCCATGCCCAGGACTGACAGTTCCCAGAGAAGGTTTGATCTCTCGTTTTGGCCAAGGGGAAGCATTGTGGGTGCTGAAGCAAGAGGACCCCAGAACCTCCTGTCCAGGTGAGTGAGGGGAAAGAAGGTCTGTGAAGGCTGTTATCCCAGAAGTAGCTATATGTCACAGTGAAGGGAGTGGTGGAATTGGGGGTAGGAAGATCTTGACTTTTTCAGAGACTTTTTAGTGGTGGGATCCTGAACAAGTTACTTATCCTCTGAACTTCTGTTTCCCCATCTGTGAAATGAAAGGTTGGACTCCATGATCTTTCACTTCCTTTCTATTGATAAAACAATGATCTTATAAGACACATGTCTTGGAATCTTGGGTTACGGAGCTCTCTTGAAGGCATCCAGCAAAGGCCTAGGCTGCCTGATATAGGCTTTTTCCTAGCCCTTCTTCAAGTCAAGAAGTATTTAATTGCCTACTCTATGCCAGACCTCATGGAAAGTGCTGGAGATTCAAAGAATGGCCAGGGACCTCCCCTGCTCTCAAGGAGCTCACAAACTAGTGGGGAAGACAATATGGACAGAGTTATATAAAGCATGCTATATACAGGTTAAATTGGGCTGGTCAAGACAGGGAAGGCACTTAGATCAAGAAGGTTTTGAAAAGCATTATAGTGGAGGGTGGGCTTGAGCTGGGGCTTCAGAGAAACTAGGGGCAGCATTCTGGGCATGAGAGGCAGTCAGGGAAAGCCCATGGAGACAATTTGTCCTGTTCAAGGCATAGAAAAGAGGACTTTGGTACTGGATTATAGCATATGTGGAGGGGGAACAAGATGAAAGAAGAGTGGAAAGGGAGGAAGGGGCAGATGAGGAAGGCCCCTAACAGCCCAACAGAGGATTTTATATTTGATCCTGATGCTAGAAAGCCACAGGGGTTTATAGAGGAGGCAGTGAGCTTTCATGAGATAACTGAGCTCAGATGTGAGCTTTCATTAGATGAATTTGACAGCCAGGTAGAGCACTGAATGATCTAGGGAGAGGCTGAAAGCAGTGAGACCAGACAGCAGGCTTTTGCAGTACGTGTCAGGTATGAGATAACTGGGGCCTGAACCTAGAAATCTGCTGTGTTGGGAGACAGTGATATATGAGAGGTGTTTCAAAAGTGGAATCAATAGGGTTCTCCAAAAGATTGAATGTGAGGTGTAGAGGTGGTATTGAGTATGTGAGAGATGATGATTAGTGGATGACATTTCTTTTATGAACCTGGAAAATGGAGAAGGTGACCTGAATAGCATTAGCAAAACAGGAAGATAGAAGGGTAGTTTGGGATGTGATAGGAGAACCTAAAGAGTTGAGTGTCATCAGAACCTAGAGGAAAGAGAGTATCAAGGGAGAGGGGATGAGTGACAGTGTCAAAAGCTGCAGAAAGGTCAAGAAGAATGATTTAATTAGGAAGTCTTTGGTAACTTTGGAGAAGGGAGTTTTAGTTGAAGAGTGAAGTTTGGAGCCATACTAAAGAGTTTTGTGGAAAGTAAGTATAAAGGAGTCGGAGACCCAAAATGTAGATGGCCATCTGTAGGTGTCTGGCTATGAAAGGGAAGAAAGATATAGGAAAATACCTACTGGGGATGGATCAAGTGAAGGTTCCTTGAGGATTAGGGGGAAATGGTTTTGTTTGTGGCAGTAGGGAAGGCGCCACTAGAAAGGAAGAGATTAAAAACTAGTGAGAAAATGGAGATGACGGAATAGGAAATATGGTGGAGGAGTAGACTGAATGGAATGGGATCATTTGGGCACATTTGCCTTGTCAAACAGAAAGTTTCTTCATGTGATACTGGAGGAAAAGAAGGCATCTGATTTATGTGAGATGAGGAGGAGTAAAGATCTCAAGGTAAATGTTCAGTTGTTTCAGTGAAATATTAGGCCAAGTTCTCAGCTAAGAGCATGGGTGAAGGTGAGCAAGCCATGTGGGAAGGTTGGGGAGCTATGAAAAAACTTGGAAAAGCTGCTGTTATGAGTGGGATTGGGAGTCAGGGAGCTGTCGAAAGGTTACTTTGCTGCAATGGAGACCTATAATGTTCATGTAAAGTTAATGGGGTAGAGGGAAGAATTAAAGATCTTTCCCATCCATTAATAGACCTCAGATACCCTTTGTTAATTTCTATTGAGGTACTGGATCATGAAGGTCATGCCCTCCAACCCTGAAAAGAATATATATACTCTGAGGTGAGGCTTTGCTTTGGGGCTTATTTTTTGGAAAAAGATGTGCACATCAGATGAGACTCTGCTTTGAAAACCCAGATGCTAGTGCTACGCTCTTTGGTAATGATGTATGTATTGCCTATGGTCGAACAGTTGGAAGCCTTGTTTGTTGGTCCGGCTTGTATTTTCTCTGTTGGTTTATTTGTTTGATTGAAGTGATTGTTGATGCCTCAAAAGTTGTTTTCCTTTTAGAAAAGCAGATCTAAGAACCTGTGCAGCAGACCCTTCTGTGTATGCCAGGGTCCTTGCTGTTACAAGGTCCAGTTAGCATGATGTTACCTAGATTTGTAGTGGATCCAGGCAACCTGGTTCCATGATTTTCTCTTGATTCAGCAGCACATGAGTAGGAGTGAAGGCCAATGTCTGACCTGGGAGTAATCCAAGGTTGGCTTCCATTAGTCATCACCCCAAGCGACTTTCCTTATCCTTATGGTCCAGTGTTTGTCTCCATCTTTGGAGAACCATTTGCCATACTCATGGCACCCTCAGTTTAGGGACATAGGAACTAGAGACTCCCAGGTATTCCGTAGCAGGAGACTCTCCAGCAAATCTCCAGTATTTGGTCTGATCAGGTGCCATCTACACATCCCTCAGGACAAAGGCAAGTCCTTGTAGATCATGAGGTGAAAGGAGACAGAAAACAGGCCTAAGCTGGAACCTGGATTTGTCCAGTTGAGAGAGACTAGATTCTAGGGATTAAGGTAGAAGTTAGGGCTTTGTATTGGAAGTCAATCAAGAAACATTGCCTAAGTGACTGTTATGTTCTAGAGGTGTACGGGGTGGTCAAGGAGGAACAGCTCCTCTGTTATGAATGCTTACGAAGTTTTCTTAAGGCAGTTCATCCACCTTTGGGGTCTATCTGGCACTGAGCTTTCACTCGTGGCTCCAAGAAGCTGTAGTGTGTGCAGTGGCCATATCCTGGTAAACTGTCCTGGCAGATAGGCTAAGCTGGGTTGAGGGTAACTGATGGACCTCAAACCTGAGTTTGTTTATTTTTTGGAAAAAAGATGTGTGCATCAGACTTATTGAATTAAGGGGTGTCTTCCCTAGGCATGTGAAAATTTCCCTCTGTGGAATGAGCTGATGAGAATAATTTGTTCCAATGGCCATGAAAGTGGATGAAGCATGCACTGTGGAGAGCTTTGAGCTTGGTTAGACATTGAAGACACCAAGGTCATCCACTGAATCCCAGTCCATTATCAGTCATCTTGACTTTTGTCCTGCCAATGGACCTTGACAATTTTAGAAGAAGAGTGAGGCTGATAACTTTGCACAACTCTGCCTCTCTTAAATACAATTCACATACTAATTAAGACATCACCCTGTGATGTTACTGGTCCTCTTTAGAAACAAAGAAGAAAACAATAGCTATATTCTTGGCATTCTGCTAATCTCAGGAATATAAAGGAAGGGAAAAGATAGTTCTTGTCAAAGAGTTATCTAGGATACAAATAGGGAGATGATTTGAGAAAAAGCAACAAATCATGAGTTTCAGTCTTAGTGGATGTAGGCAAAAGAACATACGTTGGTGTGGAAATGCATTAAATTCTACAGGAACATAACTAGAGAGATAGGAGAATGGCAGTGAAGAAGGAGAGCTGAGTTGAAAAGAAAATAGTCAAAATCCTAATAATAACTGAGAGCTATATAGAGCCTTGTATGTGCCCAAAACTTTTCAAGTATTTTTTTTATTTGATCCTCATAAGAATCCTAGGAAATAGGTGCTTTTATTACCCTCATTTTTGCAAATAAGGAAACTGAGAGAAATAGATGTACTGTGATTTTCCTAGGGTTACATTGCTAGCAAGTTGTTGAGGTGGCTCTGGAACTCAGGTTTCTTGGCTTCAGGTCCAGCACTCTTTCTAAATGGAGGATAAATTCAAATAAGAAAATAGTCTTGAGATTGTAATGAGAGGAAGTAGAAGGACAGCTGTTGTACAAGGGTTGTAATGGTCCATGATGGTTTCAAGATCACTTGGAAGGCTTTTATGGTTTTCAAAGAGCCTGCCGTCTGGGCAAATATTTGTAACTTCATGATCTGGTGATTACCCTGCTGCTGAGATGTGCTTATGAGGTAACCTGGGAATGAGGGAACTACTCTGGTGCAGTGACAGAAAACAAATGACCAGATATATACACCTGTGACCCTCCACTGGGAATTGATTTCCATATGAATTTCAAACCTATCTGCCTGTTGGGAAACAATTTGATGTCAGGTTGAGGAACTGAAGGAACGTATTACACTTAATCAGAAGTGGTCAGAGTTTGATGTGATCAGTAAGAGAATCTGAAAAACATTATATTCCTGATTGTGACAGTTTGGAGTCACTGAAGAAATAAAACTATTATGCTTGAAACATGTACATACTTGCTGTTCCAGAGGAGAATATTTATATATTTACATTTAATTAAAAATATTTATAAGAAAATTGAACAACCCCTTAGACTATTATTGTGAAGCCCCAAAAGTTTTGTCAACCTTCAAATAGGAAGGGCTGCTATAGGACTAATAGTGAAGCATGTTCACTTCCTGACAGAAAGGTGATAGACTCAAGGTCCAGTATAAGACATAATATTTTTGGACATAGGAAATGGATGAATTTTTAAAATCATGTTTATTGCAAGTATCCTAGCTTTTCTTTTCTTTAAATTAGCAAGCAGAAACATTTAAAGACAGATTTAAAAAAATAGATAATGGCTATCCTAAAAAAGTGAATATAGTTTGTCTCAGGTGAATACAAAAGCCAAGGTTGGCAGTCATGATGTGGTCTTAGACATGAGAAAAGAAAAAGCAAGATAGAAGGGATCACCAGGGAAATTAAACTATGTTTATAGACATGATAGGCAATGAAATGATATGAATACTCTCTCTATGTGCTACTGATTGCACATATGTTGTGATAAAAATCTGTGACAAAGAGGAATTGAGACACAAGGATCTGAGCAGTCAATTTATCACCATAGCTAGGGTCTATAAATAAATAAAGAGGGTCTAAGGTGTCTCAGCTCCTAGGGATCCATCTGACAGTCAGAGCAGTCCTTTTCTAATGGTTGATTTCATAAGATACCAGTGATGCAAACTAAATTAAGATTGTGTTTGATCTGATATGAGGATGGATGTAGTTTGACTCAGAGAGGGGATGTCCAGAACCCACAGCAATGGGGAAAACATAAGGTTGACTGACATCCTCTGGAATGTCTTGTGGTGGGCAAACATCTTATGACTAGATTGACTCATTTTTCTCTTCCCCCTCCTCCCTTTTGTGGTAAGTCCTTGTGGTCAGGCTATAGCTTGGAGGGTAGTTAAACTCTTACAGACTTCACCACTGAGGCCCCTACAATCAAGTCTACAGTTGATCCATGAATATTTATTCCAGTGATTAGATAAAATTCTTAATCAATAGTTAAATATTAAAAAAACACAGTAATTAATACAACATAAAATAGAATACAAAATACATGCAAAATTAGATACAATTCTCAATCATTACTTAAATCAAAATAATACAATTTTCAATTTCATAAATCTATGCATCTGAATACAATATAAGAGACGTTGGAAACAACACTGAAAACCACTTCACAATGGCAGAGCTATTTCTCAGCTTAGCAAATTACATTTACAAAGAATGACTATGATGATGCATCAAAATTGATCAATAAAGAGAAACAGGAAGGACCATAACCGCACAAAAAGTATAAAGAACAACTGGCATTGAAGAAAGAATAGAAGGTACAACTGAGGTCCTGCAAAAGGGTAAGGAAAAGAGAGAGGCTGATATGGGGGATTGTGGTCCTCCAGGGACTGCAGAGCTCTTGCCTCTGGGAGGTCTTGGGGTCCTTAATGATTGAGGGTGTTGTTGTGGAGGTCCACCTCAGGAAGAGGACGGAGGTCTCAGAGCACTCCATCCCCATGTGATCCCACTGAGATTTCCTGCCCCTGTCCCTGTGTTGTCCTGCAGAGCACAAAGGACCCCCATTGTGCTTGTGGCCTCTGTGCCTGGTAGCTGGGCTTCATGCCCTGACCTTAGGCTGCTTCTCTGAGTGTGGAGAGTACTGGACATGACTAATGGTAATTGTATCGTTCCTCCAGCACTTGGGAGCTGTGTACCTCCTCTGAGCCTCAGGCAAAGACTTCTTTGCTTAAAGGCACCCTAGACCAGAAGTCACTGCAGAGAATCATAATGGTAACCTCTGGGGATCCCCCAAATATGCTGACATGACCACTGTAGAGCAGTGATACTGAGGTATATGCAATCATGAAGGAGGAGAAGAATCATTGGAAGACTGGGTTGGACCTGATCCCTTCAATGATCATGGCTGAGTCCTGGTACCTGGGAGACACTGGTCCAGTTCCTACAATCAGGGACCTTTAAGCAATGCCTTCCTGAAGAAACTATTTTTCAAACAGCTAAGTGGAAAAGAGTAATTTTTAGTAAATACAGTGAAATTTTTAGTAAATACAGTGAAATTTACTACAAAACATGACAAGAATTATAGCTTTAAAAATCCAACCAAATATGTTTTTTAAAAAACGAACTCAAATAAATTCAATTTTTATAGTACTTTTCTCGTACTATTTATTTGACATTAACTTGTGCTTGTGCAGCAATGCCTCTAAAATGATATTACAGACTTACCAAGTGTCCCACTTCCATTGGGTGCTTGCTTAAAGTACTGCTTACAAAGTGGTCTGTATACATACTTACAAGTAGAAACAAGTGAAGTTGTGATAATAAAATAGCTTTCCTTTACAAAAACATAAAAATATAGTAGAGAAAGGTTATCAGCTACTATGGAGAGAGCATATCCAGCCACAGGGTTTTAGTTTTGGTCTTAGCTGCAAGGATGTTGATCAAGTCACTAGCTGTCTGAGCTCATGACCTGCCTTGTGAATGTAATGAGGATGCTAGGGTTGCCAGTGTGGCAGGTTTTCTGTGAGGATCCAGTATTAATGTGTGTGAAGCTCTTTGTATGTTAAATTATCCTGGGGATGTGAGCTAGAGGCATTTTCAAATGACTAATTCTGCCTATTTGGATTGGAAAACTCTTCCCTTTCCCTAGGAAATAGATAGTCAATCAGCTTAATGTTAATGGAGGGAAGAGGATATACTTATGTATATGTGTATAAATACAGTGAATACAGTGAACTGTTTGTTGTTTTCCTCAGATGGAGAGATGAGCCTTGAAATGCAGGAGACTACTGCCAAGCTGGACATTTCTGTGGAAAAATCACGACATCAGAGATTTATAAATGTTGGTCAATGCCACCGCTATTTGAGAGAAATCTGTGACTCTGACATCAAGATAGAGAAAAAACAAAAGAGTCACTGTGAATTTGATAATGATGGAAAGACTTTCAGAAAATATTCAGTCCCAATTCATTGTAAGAAAAGGACCTCAGGGAATGGCTGTTCTCAGGATAGTAAAAATAGGAAATGCTTTACTGAACAGGTTAACCTTGTTGAATCTCATGAGAAACCTCCCGAAGTGCAAACTTATCAATGTAGTCAGTGTGAGATGGCCTTCAGTTTGAATTCAGACCTAATTAGACATCAGAAAAGTCATACTGGAGAAATGCTTCATATATATGATGAAAGTGAGAAGTCCCTTAGCCATAATTCAAAACTCATTGACCACCAGAAAATTCACACGGGAAAGAAAAGTTATGGATGTGACGAATATGGTAAAGATTTTAAGGGACAATCATCACTTATTCACCATCAGAAATTTCATACTAGTGAAAACCTACATAAATGTATGCAATATAGTAAGGCGTTCAGGCAACAGTCATCCCTTATTTCCCACCAGAGAATTCATACTAGAGAGAAATCTCATGAGTGTCTTGAATGTGGTAAAGCTTTCAGTGAAAACTCTTCCCTTATTGTACATCAGAGGATTCACACTGGAAAGAAACCTTATGAATGTAATCAATGTAAAAAGACTTTCAAACAGAGTTCTAGTCTGGCTGTACATCAGAGAATTCACACTGGAGAGAAACCTTATGAATGTAATCAGTGTGGAAAGGCTTTCAGATGTAGCTCTAACCTTGTTCTCCATCTGAGAATCCACACTGGAGAGAAACCTTGTAACTGTATTCAATATGGAAAGACTTTCAGATACAGTTCTAGTCTGGCTAAACATCAGAGAATACACACTGGAGAGAAACCTTATGAGTGTTACCAATGTGGAAAGACTTTCAGACAGAGCTCTGGTTTTGCTGAACATCAGAAAATCCACACTGGAGAGAAACCATATATATGTAATCAATGTGGAAAGACTTTCAGATGCAACTCCAATCTTGCTCTACATCAGAGAATCCATACTGGAGAAAAACCTTATAAATGTAGTCAATGTGGAAAGACTTTCAGACAGAGCTCTGGTTTTGCTGAGCATCAAAAAATTCACACTGGAGAGAAACCATATGAATGTACTCAATGTGGAAAGGCTTTCAGATGCAACTCTAATCTTATTCTACATCAGAGAATCCATACTGGAGAAAAACCTTATAAATGTAATCATTGTGGAAAGACCTTCAGACAGAGCTCTGGACTTTCTGATCATCAGAGAATCCACACTGGAGAGAAACCTTATGACTGCAATCAATGTGGAAAGGCTTTCAGATGCAGATCTAGTCTTGCTTTACATCAGAGAATCCACACTGGAGAGAAACCTCATGAATGTCATGAATGTGGTAAAGCATTTACTGAACACTCTTCCCTTATTGTGCATCAGAGAATCCACACTGGAGAGAAACCTTATGAATGTAATCAGTGTGGAAAAACTTTCACACAGAGTTCTAGTCTTGCTCTACATCAGAGAATTCACAGTGGAGAGAAACCTTATAAATGTAACCAGTGTGGAAAGACTTTTACAAACACATCCAACCTTGCTCTACATCAGAGAGTCCACAGTGGAAAGAAACCTTATGAATGTAATCATTGTGGAAAGACTTTTACACAAACCTCCAATCTTGCTGAACATAAGAGAATCCACACTGGAGAGAAACCTTATGAATGTAATCATTGTGGAAAGACTTTCAGATGCAGCTCCAGTCTTGTTGACCATGAGAGAATCCACACTGGAGAGAAACCTTATGAATGTAATCAATGTGGAAAGGCTTTCAGATGCAGCTCCAATCTGGGTAAACATCAGAAAATTCACACTGGAGAGAAACCTTATGGCTGTAATCTATGTGGAAAGACTTTTAGACACAGCTCCAGTCTTGTTCTACATCAAAGAGTCCACACTGGAGAGAAACCTCATGAATGTCATGAATGTGGCAAATCTTTTAGGGACCACTCATCTCTTATAGTTCACCAAAGAATCCACACAGGAGAGAAACCTTATGAATGTAATGTATGTGGCAAAACCTTCAGGCAACAGTCATCCCTTATTTCCCATAGGAGAATTCATACTAGATAGGAATCTTATTAATATAATGAATGAGGAAAGGCATTAAGATAGACTATAAAGCTTGTTAAACATCAGAAAATTCATTCTGCTCATGAGCAACCTCTTGCTTCACCAGAGACCTAAACAACTCAAACTTCATATTGTGCATAAAGCCCTATAAATGTAATGAAATTTTCCCTGAAATACTATTTTTTTCAGTTCTCAATAATATTCCATATTATTCATATACAGTAACATCATCAGCTTTTCCCCAATTGATTAATACTCACTTGTTTCCTGTTATTTGTTGATACAAATAATTCTCATAAAATATTTTGCTAACTGTTGGAAATTTGTTTCTGTAATGATTTCTTTAGGCTAGTAGGTGGCACAGTGTATACACTGTTCCTTTTAGAGTCACAAGACCTGAATTCAAATTCAATGTCTGACACTTGCTGTGTGACCCTGGGCAAGTCACTCAATCTACTACCTTAGTTTTCCCCATCTGTAGAATGTATATACTAATAAGGTAATAGAGGTAATGTGAGGATCAAATGAGATTAATACCTGTTAAGCACTTTGTAAACATTAAATAACTACTTAAATGCTAGCTATTATTACTCCTTACAGTAACAAGTTTCATAATGGAATCATTGACTAAAAGTTATGGACAATTTAGTCACTTTTCCTATAATTCAAACTGATATTCAAAACAGTGTGGAGGAAGGCAGTATGTTGTAATGATGTGGCACTGGATTCAGGAGTGGAGTCAGTGGAGTCAGTGGAGTCAGGAGGACTTGGATTCAGATCCTGCCTCAAATAATTGCTAGCTATATAATTTTGGGCAAGGAACGACCTCTCAGTGTCTCAATTTACTCCTCTCTAAAATGAGTAAGTTGTGCTCAGTGATTTGTATGGTCTCCCAACTCTAAATTTCTGTTCCCATGAAAAGTGCATTCATATATCTCTTTCCAGAGCTTTTACCAGTATTCTAGGAAGAAGGCTTAGCAGGACCAAATCTGAAACACCAGTACAGACTACTTTGTAGTACTTAAAAATAGAAAACTTGAAAAATTGAACAGATCAGATACATAATGTGCAAAGGAAAACAGGGGCTGCAGGCAAGAAGGTAGAGTGAGACCAGAATGCTTGCCTAGCTCTTGCAATACACCTCTCTTTAGCAACTTAAACAAATGTACCTAACACATAATGAGCAAAAGAGACAACAAAAATTTCAGCAAATCATTTTCATGGCTCTCTATAGCCTAGGAAGACATGAAGAGAGGTCTCGCCAGAGTGGGAGCTGTCTGGGAGCATGACACAATGGAATTGGCATTAGCTAATGGCTTTGGAGTGACAGCAGAAGAGGCAGAAAAACTGTACAAGGGACTGTACATCTTGTCAGAAAGAGATGCCAGGGGACCTCTGAGGTATTACTGGGCATAGGATTAGGAGACCGTTGACCACTCTGTCACTCAATACCCTGCTCCTGGTCAGAGTTTCAGGTGGAGTGGTTCAAGTTTGTAAGGGATCAGGGGCCCTACCTATGTAAAAACCAGAGCACAGATTAAGAGGCTAGTGATCATATCTTACCCTGAATCATACTACTTTGGAAGCACTACAAATAACCCCATAGAACTAGCAGTAAACACATCAGGACATAAAATACAGAGGTTTGGGCCAGATATCCACTGCAGTGTTGTCAACGTCCAACTCTAATATGAATACCAAAATCAAAAAATAGGCTGGAAAAATGAACAAACAACAAAAAAAGACCTCACCATAAGGAACTATTATGGGGACAGGAAAGCTCAAGGCTCAAACATAGAAGTTGACAATGTCTTGAAAACATACACAGACAACCTCAAAGAAAGATGCAGATTGAACACAAGCCCAACAAGAATTCTTTGAAAAGCTAGATTAAAAAAAGCAAGACACTTTAAAAATCAAATAAGAAAGGTACAGGAAAAATTGGGGAAACAAAGGCAATGGGAGAACATTATGTCAGGAGAACAAACAGTTTAGTTTAAAAAGGCACAAAAAATACTGAAAAAAAATAACTCCTTAAGAATAAGAATGAATCACATGGTAAAAGAGGTACAAATTTTACTGAAGAAAACAACTCCTTGAAAATTAGAACTAGTCAAGTGGAAACTAAGAGCTCCATAAGACATTAAGAAACAATAAAACAAAGTCAAATAACTTTTAAAAAATATGAAATATCCAAAAAAAAGTGACTTTGGAAAGAGATCATGGAGAGTTGTTTTAAGAATTGTTGGACTACCTGAAAGCAGTGATCTAGAAAACGGTGCCTAGACATCATATATCAAGAAATTATATAGGAAAACTGACCAGATATAACTCATAGCCATGGTAGAAATTGAAAGAATCCACTCTTCACCTCCTAGAAGAAATCCCAAATGAGAACTCCCAGGAATATTCTAAACAAACCCCAGAACTCTAAAGTGAAGGAGAAAGTGCTACAAGGAACCAGAAGGAAAGAATTCAAATACCACAAAGCCACAATCAGAATCCCACAAGACTTAGCAGCCATTACTTTAAGAACTGGAGACTTTGTAATATATTCCAGATCGCAAATGAGGTAGCATTAAAACTAAGAACAACCTACACAGCAAAACTCAGTAACAATCCTACAGGGGTAAAATGAATATTTAATAAAATAGAGGATTTTGAGCATTCCTTAAAAGTCTATAGCTGAATAAGAAATTTGACATTCAAACACCAAATTCAAGAGAAGCATTGAGGTAAATATGACTTAGAAATCATAAGAGACTTGAAGAGGTTAAAACATTTTCATTTCTATGTGATATACTGTTTAAAAAATTTGAGAGACATAATTTCTGGGTAATTTAGTCATTTTATTAATAAGCCAGCATGTTTATTAATAAAAAGATCATCATTTGGCTGCTTCTCTCTTAGACTAAAGATGCCTGAGGGTGGCAATCCACTCTGATTGCTTAACAATTAATGTGAGAATGAATATTGCAATAAGGGGCTGAGAGTGACATCATGTTACTCTTGGACAGAAAGACTATCCCTATACTCAGACCACCCCAAGTCTTGAACAATCTAGATAAAGAATCTATATCCCTCACTCAAGCCAGAGTTAGTTGGGTAGATCAGCAATACCCAGAATGAGGATATTGTTAATCCTATCTCCCATCAGCCCTGTCCTTGAGAGATTGAATAAGGAAAAAGGATGGGAAAAAAGCTGACTCCAATTTTAGTAATAGACTATTAATACGAAAGAAAAATAATCACTTCTCTTATTTCTCCATTTGATTCTATTGAGAGGCACAGCCTCCTTACTGAATCACTAACTGATCTGACAAACACTTCATCATGGGTTTCATCATGGGGAGAGAAAGTGAGGGGAAATTGGAAAGATGGATAGATGCTTTGATAAAATAAAAGGGGGCAATCCTCTTTATCTTGCAGACAAAAGGCATAAAGGGAAAAAGTAAACTAATAGAATTGTGCACTTCATAGATGTCTCCATCTGTTCATATGGAAACATCTGATGCAGTCCTGTGGTTTGGGTGTGCTCTTCAAGCAGTTCTTTGGTTCACTTGTAGAAATTCTCTTCTCTTCTAAATGCTAAAAGTTGGCTACAAAATTGGTCTTAACATGATTTTAAGTTTACTTTGCAAATAACCAGGTCAGATAATGAAAGTTAGCTCAAACCTTATGTCTCTATTATTAGACAATTAAATTTGCAGTCTTTTAGACCAGGGAATTTACATTTCCAATTGCCATGCATATGTGTGTATATGTAAGTGTGTGTGTGTGTGTGTGTGTGTGTGTGTGTGTTTGTGTGTGTGTATGAAACTCAGAAACAAAAAATTAGAACCCAGTTTTTAGACCTGGCATTATTCATTCCCCCATTAGGATGAAATTCTACCAAGGAATTATTAACAGAACACTTTTTATAAGAAAATGAACTCTAATACATAAATGAATTCATTTAAAAGTTGCCAGATTAACTTCTGTTGTAACAAAAGGTTATGGAATGAGATAAATACATTAAGTAACTGATTTCAAAAGAGTGTATATCAAGTAAGTTTTTATAATAAAATATTTTCAATTTCTATCCATGTTCAAATGAATGACTCCTAAAAAAAGTGGATGTCTCTTTAAGGCATTTACAAGATAGACTACAAGCCATGTTTCTTTTTAGATAACTAATTGTGCTGATATTACTTTTATTAACACAGAGTGGCAAAAGTTAAGATATCAATCTCACTGAATAGCAGAATTATATCCTGGTTTCATAGTCTTTGCATCTTTTGCTTAATTGTCCCCATACCATTTTGAGAAATTAAAGGACCTTAACCTATACAGGGACATACAACTAGTAACAGGTATGAAGGCTAAATACTTAATTAGTTGTTTTGAATATAGAAAAGACTAAAATTCCAGGCCAACAAGCTCAAATCTTGGACCTGAATCTCACTATAGTAACTCAGATGTAGTTCTATATTAACCCAAAAGATAAAGATCTAATATTTTGTCCATTCCGATCATATCTCATGATTATAGAAATTTGCCATAAAAGATGAGGAACATAGTTACACATTATGGGAATGATGCTCTTGTAACTTCATGTCAGTTTCAAGTAAAAATTATATAGATACCCAACTGCATTGAGCTAGGCTTAAAGTCAGCCAGGTGGGATATTTTCCATTTGAAAGGAAATGTCATAGTGGGGAAAGTGAGTTAGGAAAAGCTTATCTCAGCCCATGCCAACTTTTTCCATGAGAACTCCACCTGCAATTCATGGATATAAACTGGCATTATGAATTAGTAGTTTAACAGCATTCTTTGATGATCGTATGTAGAGTTCTACTCAGAATAATATCAATTAATAGTCCCCAAAGGTCTTAAATAGCAAGTTCCAATAATCAGAGCTTCAATATAACTCTGAAAGATCACATATCCTAACCAACAAGTATTGACTATAATCTCAGATTGGTAATAGTAAAAGATTTATCATGAAAAATAACAATTTATCTTGATGTAACTGGCACTCATGGTAAGTAGACGCTTTTTCATCCCTAGGTTCAACATTACATAAATGATTTTGCTTTAAAATGCTTAATAACAAACATCAAATGACTTGGGATGGGATATGTAAATATAACAACCCCCAATTGTATATAGAATATGGCTTATATGAACCATTATCTGTAGTAAAAACATGTTCAGTTACTAACCGTGTTCAAATGACTCTCAGAATCCCTTTAAACAATGTGAACATCTTTTAGGAGATTCTTAAGTAGTTTGCATGCATTTCTACACATATTCTAATCCCAGATTAAATAGCAAACATAAGTAAAATCAGATTTCTTGTTCAGATGATACAAGATAACTTATAAGTTACTACTCTTCATTATCATAATTGACTGTACTGAAATCTTGTTTCTTAAAACATAAAAAAAGAGGTCATTGACTTTAACCTCACAACTTAATAGATTCATTTATTTGTTTCACAAGCTTCTTTACCTTTGTCTAAAACAATTTTCCAAATTAAAAGTCATACTCTCTTTCTATCCTGCTACTCGTCACCTTTTAGAACTTGGAGAGAGTGAACACTTAATTTACAAATCAAGAGAGCTCCATGACTTATAAAAATAGCTTTTTCAATGATAATACAGTATACATTTTAAACACAAATTACTGAATTCAAAAAGTGATTACATTTGTTTTCGTTGGTTGTTGTCCTTCGTCTTCAAGGACCAAAATGACGTCGCCATGATAAAGTAAAATTTCAGTGTGTCCGACTGTGACTGATCAGACCAATATGTGCTTAGAGTGCTCTACCATCGGTTGGGCACAGATAGTCCATGTGAATATTTGGGGTGGGTATCTCAAATTTGTTCATCCTGCATTTACTTTGTGCTATCTCAATTCTGCTTTGCTCAAAGAGCACAGCAACCTTTCTGATGTGGGCATGCCATGCTGAGTGATCCTGTGCCAGTGTCTCCCATGTCAAATCCAAAGTTCTTGAGAGAGACCTTGAGAGTGTCCTTGTATCGTTTCTTCTGGCCACCATGTGATCGCCTGCCCCATGCGAGTTCTCCATAAAATAGTCTTTTTGGCAAGCATACATTTTGCATTCGAACGACGTGGCCAGTCCATTGGAGTTGCACTCTCTGAAGCAGAGTTTGAACACTTGGCAGTTCAGCTTGAGCAAGAACTTCATTGCCTAGTACCTCATTCTGCCAGGTGATCCTCAGAATCTTCCTAAGACAGTTCAAATGAATTGATTTGAGTGAATGGATTGTAAGATTACATTTAAGGCTATGATAAAAAAAAAAGACCCTGATTAAAGTGTTTGAAAAGACATAAAAACACATTGCCCAATATGTTGAGGTGGGAGGGTAGGGCAAGACACTTCCTTAGATTTAATTGAAACATAATCCACAAACTTTAGCTTTGCAAATCAATTGCACCTGAATTCATGTAACTTTGGAGTAATAAAAAAAAGAAAACCATCCTTTTGCTTAACTTAACTTTCTCTCATCAGCCCTTGCCATCTTTGGACTGCTTGGTCTAGAGCTTTATCAGTTGCTAAATCCAAAGAAAAAACTTGGCATTTTACTGAGAGATACCTTCTCTGATTCCACTTCCAAAACTGTAAACTAACAATCAAAAGATAAATCTTTAAAAATGCTCCCTTTTAAACATAACCTGGCAGAGTCTCACCCTGCATTTTCAGTTCCCCTGCCTAGCAAATGCTGGCCATATCCTAAAGAAATAGACCAAAAAACATGCAGAAATAAAAGTTGAGTTAAACTCCTTTACTTACTTTTTACTTACCTTTCTGTTTTCTTAGTTTACAACAGATTTTATTTTTTGCCATATACAATTCTACATTTGGCTTAATTCCTCCTGAAAATATTTAATTCCTTCCTTTACTTAAATGGTTTCTTTTATACACACAGCTTAATTTATATGTAACCCCCCCCCCCAATTTGAAAGCAAAGAATGTAGCTTTAGAGATTCTCTCACAGGGTAGTGACCCAGATTACCCCCCCCCCCCTTTTTTAAACAGACCTATTCCTGCAAAAAATTCAGAATATATTGCTAGTCTTTTGAGGTCTTATATGAATCAATTGGATTTTCCTTAGCTGAAGTCCAAAATATCCTGAGTTTTCCATTTGACCCTTTACTGTGTACACCTTTTTTTCTTATCTTCCTACAGCTTACTTTAGGGGATCTCATTCAAGTAGACACATCAATTACTGTGTAGTGCCCTGTATGGTTCCCTGCTGTGAAAATTAGAAAGCTGCAACTATGCAGCAAAAAACCTAATTACTGGTGAAAGGGAGAGTCAGATTATAGCCAGACTCTCATCAGAACTCCCAATGTGGAGAATTCATTATGTGGGTCTAACATAAGGAAGTTTTTTGTTAAGAATCTATGGTACAAAGCTCTGGTCTCTTCATTTAGTCACTAGAACTGTGATGTGTAAAAAGTTCAAGAGACATAATTTCTGGGTAATTTAGTTATTTTATTACTATATAGCTAGCATGTTTACTAATAAAAGGATGGTCATTTGGCCATCTCTCTTAGACCAAAGACAGTCATGGCAGTGGGCTCATGTCTTATATGTCCATTGGAAGAGGGGTGTTCCCAAGGGAGGCAATCAACTCTGATTGGTTAATAATTAATACAAGAATGAATATGACAATGAGGGGCTGACAGTAACATCAAGTCATTTTTGGACTATTTGTTGGTTGTTACCTTTGTTCTTGAAGAGGACCAAACTGACAACACTATGGTAAAGTCAAGTTCCAATGTGTCCCATGGAGCTGATCAGACCAATACAAGCTTTGAATGCTCTGCCACAGGTCAGGCACAAATAATCCATGTGAGTATTTGAGGTGGATACTCTAAATTTGCGCATTCTCTGTTTCCTTTGAGCTGTTTTAATTCTGTTTTGCTCACATAGCCCAGTACCTTCTCTGATGTGGGTGCACTATGCTTAGCAATCCTGTCCCAGTGTCTCTCATGTCACACAATCAATTCCAAAGTTCTTGAGAGAGACCTTGAGAGTGTCCTTTTATTGCTTCTTCTGACCACCATGTGAATGCTTGCCTTGTGTGAGTTCCCCATAAAGCAGTCTTTTTGGCAAGCATATGTTTTGCTTTCGAATATCTTGGCCAGCCTATTGGAGTTGCGCTGTCTGCAGCAGAGTTTGAATGCTTGGCAGTTTAGTTTGAGCAAGGACCTCAGTGTCTGGTACCTTATCCTGCCAGGTGATCTTCAAAATCTTCTAATATTATTCAGATGAAAGAAATTCAGTTTCCTGGCATGGCGCTGGAAGACCGTCCATGTTTCATAGGTATACAACAATGAGGTCAGCACAATGAAGGTCTATAGACCTTCAGTTTGCAGTCAGTCTAATACCTCTTCTCTTCCACACTTTCCTTTGGAGCCTCTCAAACACTGAGCTAGTTCTGGCAATGGATGTGTCAACCTCATTATCAACGTTTGCATCCCTGAAGAGTACACTACCAAGGTTAGTGAACTTATCCACAGCATTCAAAACTTCTCCATTTGTTGTAAACTCTTGGTTCCACGTAAGGCTGGTGTGATGGTGGCTGATGCAGTACCTGTTTTCTTGATGTCAGTGGAGAGGGGCTTGGTGGAGTGACTACCAGAGGACTGGGAGGGGGGCGGGTTTCTTTGCTCTGTGTCCTTCTGCGGGGGATCCTCAGCCTCCAGAGCTACCTCCTGTCAGTCTTGCACCCCGAGATCCCAGTCTATCCCCTCCTCCATGGAGGGGACTCCAGGGGCCCCTGGATGACAGCTCAGCCCGCCCCCTCCCCCATTGGTCCCCAAGAGGTCACTGTCGCCTGAAAGTGGGGGGAAGGTTTGTAGGCCGAGAGCCTTGGTGTGTGTGGGGGGGGTTGTCCTCTCTGTGACATTGTGCGTTTCCTGGATTGTTGAGGGACAGAGGGCACAGATGGGTGTAAAGTGGGGGGAGGCAATGCCAGGGAACCCCCGGCCCAGCCCAGACCTAGTCCGCAGCAGCCGGTGAAGTGGCAGATGGGGAGAGGGAAGCCCAGATCTAATCCACAGGAGAAGCAAGTCCTGCGTGGAGGCAGTTTCCCTGCAATGTGAATGTGGGGGGAGCTGCCAGGTAAGGAGTTTGCTCCTGGGAGAGCATCGAAGTCGCCCTCTGATAAAGGCTTGGCACTGGAATGAATCGGGATTAGAGCCTGGAGACTCTAGGAGCAGCGTGTCAACGATTCCACGAGTGACCCAGGGATCTAACCAGGCAATGCAAGCAGGTTTGACAGAAGAAAAACTGTGAACACAATGGGTTATATCAGTAACCGAAGGAATAAAAGTCAGGACTCCATCAGGACAAGCAGGAAAAGCTTCGGACAAAATACAGCGCTCATTCAGGTTAAAAACACCTGAAAACTTAGGTAGGAATGAATTTTCCTTAAAATGAAGAAACAAAGAACAAAACAAAACCTCTATCTAAAGCCATCAGCAAACATTATTTGTGATGGAGATAGGCTAGAAGCCGTCCCAATAAGAAGAGGAGTGAAACAAGGATGCCTATTATTACCAATATTATCCAATATTGTATTAGAAATACTGGCAATAGCCATAAGGGAGCAAAAAGAAATTGAAAGAATTAGAATGGCCACTGAGGTAATAAAATTGTTTCTTTTGGCTGATGATATTGATGACATAATTGGAAAATTAGAGATTCAGCTAAAGAGTCAGTAGAAAAAATGAATAATTTTGGCAAATATTAGGATTGGAAATAAACCCACATAAATCACCTGAACTTCTATACATCACCAACAAAATGCTGCAAGAAGATGCCCTATTTAAATAACTGTAGACAGTATAAAGCATGTAGGAGTATACTGGCTAAAAACAAATCAGAAACAGCATGAACATAATTCTGAAACACATTTTATACAAATAAAGTCAGATTTAAATAATTGGAGAAGTAGTAATTATTCATGGATAGACAGAACCATTATAATAAAAATGACAGTTTTACCTAAACTAGTCTATTTATTCAATCCCATTTAGTAGCATCCCAAAAATTTATTCAATTGAGTTTAGAAAAGTCCTGATCCCTACATTTGAGATTTTTGGATTTGTTGAACTAGCATTATTATACTCATTTGCTTTTGTATATTGTGTACCCAATCTCTTAAATTTGTCAATCTCTATATTTTTTTAATGTGCAAAATAGTTTTAGTGACTAATGCTTTACACTCTGCCTGGCACAAAACTCAGTGCCATATCTGTTACAACAGACTGCCTTTTCTCCACTGTTCTGACTGTCAAGAAAAAATGAATAAATTATAGATACCTTTTAGCCCACTGACTTTGCTATGAGATTGATGATCCTAGAAAAATAAAAGCTGACATTCATATGGTGAATTAATGTTTGAAAAGCACTTTATAAAAATTGTCTCATTTGACCCTTTCATTGATCCTGGGCAGTAGGTGCTATAATTATCTCCATTCTACAGATGGGTGAATTTGATTTAGGTGATCATTACATATGCTACCAAGTGCAAAAATCCCTTAGAAGAAATAGAATAGCTCTCATAGTCAATAAAAACATGAGAAAAGTAGCACTGGGGCATAATCTAAAAGGAAAAAATAATGGAATCATATCTGCTTGAATCCAAAGCAAACCTTTCAACATTATAGCAATACCAGTCTCAGATCCTACCATTAATGCTGAAATATCCAAAGCTGATCAGTACTATGAAGACTTACAATGTCCTCCAGAAATAATGCCAGAAAAGATGCCACACTCATAGTCATAGGAAAGTGGAATTGTAAAGCAAGAATCAAAAGATAATTGGAATAACAGGCAAGTTTGGCCTTGGAGTATGAATGAAGCTGCAGAGAGTCTAATAGAATTTTGTTAAGATAATTTACTAGTCATAGCAAATACTCATTTTCAACAACCCAAATGGCAACTCTACACATGGATATTACTAGATGGTCAATATAAAAATCAGATTGATTATATACTTTGCAGCAAAAGGTGAAGAAGGTTTATACAGGCAGTTAAAACACGAACCCAGAGCTTACTGTGGCTCAGATCATGAGCTTCTTATTACAAAATCCAGACTTAAATTGAAGAAAGTAGGGAAAACTATTAGACCATGGAGGCATGACCTAACATCCCTTATGAATATGAAGTAGAAGTGATGATTAGATTTAAGTGATTAATATATCTGCTAGATAGAGTGCCTGAAGAACTCTGGGCAGAGATTCACAGTATTGTACAGGAGACAGCAGTAAAAAAAAATATTCCAAAGAAAAAGAAGAGCAAGAAAAGCAAAATGGTTGTCTAGTGGAGCTTACAAATATCTGAGGAAAAAGGGAAAGGGAGATATACCTATTCTAATGCAGAATTCCAGAGAATAGCAAGGAGAGTTAAGGTAGTTTTTTCAAATGACCAATGCAAGGAAATAATAAAAACTGACAGAATGGGAAAGACAAGAAATTTTTTCAAAAAAATTAGACATGTCAAGGGAAAGTTTCATGCACAAATGGGCATGATAAAAAACAAAAGTGGTAGGTACCTAACAGAAGCAGAAGAGATTAATAAAAGGTGACAAGAATACACAAAATGACTGTACATGATAGGTCCTAACATCACCAATAATCATGATGATATAGTTACTGTTCTAGAGCCAGATATCCTGGAGAATTAAATTAAGAGGGCCTTAGGAATCATTGGTAACAAGAAGACTAGTGGAGGTAATGTAATTCCAGGTGGAGTATTTAAAATCCCAAAAGATGATGCTGTTAGAGTGCTGCAATCAATATGTCAGGAAATTTTTGAAAACTCAGCTGTGGTTACTGGATTGAACAGGATCATTTACATCCCAGTCCTAAACAAGGGCAATGCCACAGAATGTTCAAATTATTGAATAGTTGTACTCATTTCACATGTGAGCAAGGTTTTGCTTAAGAGTCTGTAAGCTTATGGCTTCAGCAATATGTGAACTGAGAACTGCCAGAAGAGCAGGCTGGTTTTTGAAGAGTCAGAGGAACTAGAGACCAAATTGTCAACATTTGGTAGGTAAACAAGGGACTTCCAGAAAAACAGCTACTTCTGCTTTGTTGACTATGCCAAAACTTTTTCATGGATCACAACAAAATGTGGCAAATCCTCAAGGAGATGGGAGTATCACATCATCTTACTTGTCTCTTGAGGAACTGAATATTGGCAAGGAAACAAGAGTTGGAACCAAAGATGGAACAATTAATTGGTAAATCTGCATAGCGTACTAAAAAACAGAGATATCTTGCTGACAAAGATCTGTATAGTCAAAGCTATGGTTTTTCCAGTAGTGATGTATGGTTGTGAGTTGAACTACAAGGAAAACTGAGCGCTACAGAATCAATGATTTTCAATTGTGGTATTAAAGAAGACTGGCCACAAAGGAAATCAAATCAGCCCACAGTTAAAGAAATTAATCCAGGTAATTCACTGGCAGGTCAGATACTGAAGCTGGAACTTATAAATACTTTAGCCACATAATGAGAAGATGGAACTCATTGGAAAAGAACCCCAATGTTGGGAAAGATTAAAAAGGAAAAGGGGGATGATAAAAGATGAGGTGGATAGATAGTGACATGAAAACAACGAACATGAACTTGGACAGACTTTGAGAGATATTGTATGACTGGAGGGTCCATGGGGTCACGAAGAGTCAGATATAATTGAACAGCTGAACCATCACTACAGCAACACATGGTTGGGATAATTCAGGAAGGAATACATTAGTTGACTTGCCAGTGGTTACACAGCTAGTCAATGTCAGACTTCATTTGAACTCAGGTCTTTTGGCTCCAGACATACAACTTTATCTTCTGATCCACTTGGTTTTCTCAATAATATTCAATACCATTCCTACACCATCACTTCTTCAGGCATTTCTCAAATAATTGGTACTCACTTTGTTTCTAGTGCTTTGATGGTACAAAATGCCCTAGTATTTATGTTTTGGAATCTGTTGGACATTTATTTTGGGAAGGAATATTATTGAGGAATAATGACAAACATTAGTATTTCATTTTTTCCCCTTGTAAATAGTTTTTTTAAAATTACTAGTAAAGATAGTTTTCAATATTCATTTTTTTTAAAATAAGATTTTGAGTTCCAGATTTTTTTCTCCCTCAATCCCTCCCATCCCCAAGATGGAAAGCAATCTAATATAGGTTATACATGTACAATCGAAACATCATCAAAATAGAGAAAATTTCATTATATTTATGCACAGTTGTACTAGTAAAAACCCTGACATACACAGGGTGGGGTGGGGGGTCTGCTATCATAGGTTCGTAGATCTGCTTTTATAAAAGGAAAGGCAACTTTTGAGGTGTCAGCAATCAATTTGATTATATTCAACATACAGGGACCAATAGACAGGTTTCCAATTGTCCATTACATACATACATACATACATACATACATACATACATACATACATAGTTGCCGGAGAGGGAAGCACCAACATCTGGGTTTTCAAAATTGAGAGGGCTGTTTAGCAACTTCCCATAGTCTCAACTGGTACAAAAACCTTCTTCCAAAACTAAGCCCCAAAGCAAAAACTTCCCTCAAAGTATGTGTACTCTTTTCAGAGCCAAAGGGTATGACCTCTCATGAACCAATGCCTCGTTAGCAATCAACAAAAGGTGTGGACCTTCATAGGAAACAGGCTTCCCCATCAAGCCTCCCTCAGTATCCCCATTATCCCCAGGGAAGATTTCTAACTCCCATTACACCAGTATGAAATTTCAGATGCCTAATCTAGTCTATGCTGTAGCAAGAGACCTACTCTCATTAAAGACATCCATATGTGTTATTTCTAGTATAGTTTCTCCAATGAACAGTCAAGTATGCCTTTGCATAATCAATGCTTTTATAAGACTTCTTTCCAATGTGAATATTCTAATGTCCAGTCACCTCCTTCTAGAGAAAGGTATTTCTTCATGAAATCCATTCGTGAATATGAATCCTCTGATAAAAATAAGACATGATCTCTGGCTGAAGACCTACCCACACTGAGTCCATCTAGGACTTGTCCTCCGAATGAATTTTCCGTTATATTCCATTACATTAATTTCAGAATTTTCTTAGTCATTTGGGCCATTAATGCATACCTCCTTTTCCCCAATTCTTTGTTATACAGAGCCAATAAAATATTTTTGAACACTTGGGCTCTTTTCCTGTTTCGTTGATTTTACTGGTGCACAGGACTAATAGAAACATTCCTGGGTCAGGAAGTATGAATACTTTAGGAACTTTTTGTGCACAACTCCAAATTGTTTTACAGAAATGACTGGGCCAGTTCCCTCCTCCACAAACAGTGTCAGTATTTTCTAACACTCTGCAGACCTACCAATATTTGCCATTTTTCTTTCTAATTATTAGTCTTGGATAAGTGATTATAGGTCTATAATTTTAAAAGGAATATGGTTGTTGATCGAATGAATTTCTTCTTGTAGTTTTCAAAGAAAGAAATCCACTTTATCAATACTGAAAAAATGCCCTTAATCACTAATAATTAGAGAAAATGCAAAGGAAAACAACCTGAGATACCACCTCATACTCATCATATTAGCTAACATGAAAGAAAAGGAAAATGAAAAATGCTGGAGGGAATGTGGAAAAATAAGAAAACTAATTGCCTTGTTAGTGGAATTGTGAACTAGTTCAACCATACTAGAGAACAACTTAGAATTAGGCCCAAAGAGCTATCAAACTGTGCTTACCCTTTGACCCAGCTCTGACTACTAGGTCTATATCCCAAAGAGATTAAAGAAAAGGAAAAAGACCAGTAGAGTCTGGATGTCCTACTTTGGAAGAAAATTAGCATAGCAGGGACAGATCTGGAAAAAAGGCCAAGAGATTCTATTCAGAAGGAGGAAAGTCTGAGTCCCAGAATTGGGCTAAGGAGGGAGAGAGGTAGTGGGAGGTTGTTGGAAGACTCTCTCAGATGATCAGCTAATTAGCTGTAAAAAAAGAATCCCAGAGAATGGCTGTCCTCTGAATAGTAAAAATAGGGAATGCTTTCCTGAACATGTACACTTTTTTGAATCTCATGAGGATCCTCCTGAAGTGCAAGCTTATCAACATAATCAGTGTGAGATGGCCTTCAGTTTGAATTCAGACCTAATTAGATACAAGCAAAGTCATACTAGAAAAATGTTTTTTATATAATTGTGAGAAGGCCTTTTGTTCTAATTCAAAGCTCACTGACCATGAAAAAATTCACAATGGAAACATGGATGTAATGAATGAAGTAAGCCTTTAAACAACAACCATACCTTGTTTACCATCAAAGATTTTATACTAGTGAATATCTTCATACTTCTGCTATGCAGAAAGGCCTTCAGGAGACAGTCACCCCTTATTTCCCATAAGAGAATTCATACTAGAGAGAAATCTCATGAGTGTCTTGAATATGGTAAAGCTTTCAGTGAAAAGTTCTCCCTTATTAGAAAGAAACTTGAATGCAATAGCAGTAGGAAGACTTTCAGTACAAGATTTAATCTTGCTCAGTAACACAGAACCCACACTGGAGTTAAACCTTATGACTGTGATCAACGTGGAAAGACTTTCAAATGCATATCCAGCCCTGTTGTACATCAGAGAATCCATACTAGAGAGAAAGCTAGCGAATGTCATGAATATGGCAAAGTTTCTAGTGAAAACTCATCTCTTATTGTACATCATACAATTCACACTGGAGAGAAATCTTATGAATGTAATAAATGTGGAAAGAGTTTCAGACAGAGTTCCAGTCTTGAAGTACATCAGAGAATTCACAGTGGATAGAAATCTTATAACTGTATTCAATGTGAAAAGACTTTCAGATGCAGTTCTAGTCTTGCCAAACATCAGAGAGTCTACACTGGAGAAAAGATTTATGAATGTTACCAATGTGGAAAGACTATCACACAAACTTCCAATCTTGCTGAACATAAGAGAATCCACACTGGAGAAAAGTCTTATAAATGTAATCAATGTGGAAAGGCTTTCAGATGCAGCTCCAGTCTGTGTAAACCTCAGAAAATCCACACTAGAAAGAAACTTTACGAATGTAATCAATGTGGTAAAATTTTTCTGAGACAGTCATCCCTTGTTTCCTATAGGAAAATTCATACTAGATAGAAACAGTGTCACTGTAATGAACAAGGAAAGACATTCAGAAGGAGTATAAAGCTTGTGAGTCATCAGAAAAATCAGTCAGCTCAATGTGGGAAGGCTTCAGTCAGAGATCATCTCTTTACATCAGACGACTGATAATGGAGAGAAACCTTAAGGATATGCTCAATGGGAACTGCCTTTTGCTAAAAGAGGGAGGTCCCTAGACACCAGAATATTTCAATTGGAAAGAAGGCTTATAAAAGCCATGACTGTGGGAAAGCCTTGACATGGAACTCAAACTTGACTGTACATTACAGAAATGATGAGGATAAAACCTAGGGATCTTCTTAATAAAGGAATACCTCTTCTGTTAGTACAGACCTGAGTAGAAAACCATAATTTCATACTATGCACAAAGTCCTATAAATGTAATGAATTTCTCTCTAAAATGCTCTTTTTTAAGTACTCCTCAATAATACTCTATATCCACATACATATAACTTCATCAGCAGTTTCTCAATTGATTAATACTTACTTGTTTCCTGTTTTTTGACACTAAAATTCTGATAAAATATCGTAGTAACGGTTGGGCATCTATTTCATAATGATTTCTGTAGACTGCTGGATGGCACAGTGGATGGAGTGTTGCTCTTGGAGCTGCATGACTTGAGTTTAAATTCAGTTTTAGATGCTTACTAACCATGTGACCTACACAAGTCACTGAATCTATTACTGCCTCTCTTTTCCCCATTTGTAGAATGCGCATACTAATAGCACCTATTTCCAAGGGTTGGTGGGAGGATAAGATGAGGTAATCGTTTGTAAAGTGCTTTGTATGCATTAAGTCACTATTTAAATGCTAGCTGTTATTATTCTTTGGACAAAAAGTCTAGTAGAGTCATTGGTTGAAAGGCATGGTCATTTCTGTCATTTTTCTTATATAATTCAAATTGATACTCAAAATGGTGTAGAGGAAGGCAGTATGTTGTAATGATAGGGCACTAGGTTTAGAGTCAGGAAGATTTGGGTTCCAATCCCAACCCAGATGCTCTCTAGCTGTGTAACACTGGGCAAGGAACAACCTCTCTGTGCCTCAATTCACTCAGCCCTAAGATAAGGAGGTTGGCCTTAGTGGTTCCTGTGGTCTCTTCCAACTCAAAATATTTGTTTCCATGTCTCTTTCAACAGTCTTTTTTTGAAATTTGTAATTTTTGAAAAATTTTAAACTTAAATACAAAATAACAAAAGAGAAACAAACTTAAATGTTAGAACTAAAATAATACAAAATAAGAAAGAAAAAAAGCATTGCCATGTATACAGTAGAATGTGAGAAAAGATTCAACATATACAGCAATAAATTTCCATTTCAAGAAGACATTTCGATATGTAGTAATAAATACAATACATTGTATTGAGAGCTATTTTCTTTACTTTCTTGTAAGTTTTCTTTTGTTCTCTGCTGTGCACTTTTTACTTTGTTTTTCCCCCTTCACCTCTCCCAAGAAGGCTACAATTAAGCATGGAGATCTATATATCTAAACACATATCTACACACACACGCAAACATATATACAAACACATACACATATATACGCACATGCACATATAAACATATACATGCATATGTAGACACACACAAAGATATACACACATACATAAACACATACACTTGTACATATATGTACTTATACATATATATACTTAGTTATTGATAATCATAGTTGGATATAGACATACACATTCATATGCATCTATGTAAGATCATACAATATTTATTTATCCTCTGTTTCTTTGTCCATGAATGACTTCTGTCTTCATAAATCCAAGTCTTTCCATATTTTTCCAAGTCCACCAACTCATTTTTTACACAATAACAATGTTCCCACCTTATACTGTCTAGTTGTTTTAAATAGTCTGACAATGTCAATAAATGACTGACACATACTGTAGTTTTCATATTTTTCTCTTTTGATTAAATGTATTTTGCCTTAACTTTGTTTGAGATCATGATTACCATCCCTGCTCCTTTTTCCCTAATAAATTCTACTTCTGATCTTAATTTTATATATTGTATTTTCTACCCCTCCTGACTCCCCTACTCTACCAATTGTTGTTCATTGGACCAAAATAACATTACTGTGCGAGAGTTAAATTTCAATGTGTCCCACTGTAGCTAATTAGACCAATGCAAGCTCCAAATGCTCTACCACAGGTTGGGCACAAACAATCTGTGTGAATATTTGGGGTGGATACTCTAAATCTGACATTCTACATTTCCTTTGAGATGTTTTCAATTCTGCTTTGCTCACACAGCACCTTTTCTAATGTGGGCACTCCATACTGAACGGTTCAGTGCCAATGTCTCCCAGGTCACAAAATCAATTCCAAAGTTCTTAAGAGAGACCTTGAGTGTGTCCTTGTACTGCTTCTTCTGATCGCCATGTGAATGCTTGCCTTGTGTGAGTTGTCCATAAAACAATCTTTTTGGCAAGTGTACATTTTGCATTCGAACAATGTGGCCAGCCCATTGGAGTTGTGCTCTCTGCAGCAGAGTTTGAATGCTTGGCAGTTGAGTTTGAGTAAGGATCTATGTCTGGTACCTTATCCTGCCAGGTGATCTTCAGAATCTTCCTAAGATAATTCAGATGGAAGAAATTTAGTTTCCTGGAATAGCGCTGGTAGACTGTCCATGTTTCACAGGCATACAACAATGAGGTCAGCACAATGGCTGTGTGAATCTTCAGTTTGGTAGTCAGTCTAATACCTCTTCTCTCCCATACTTTCCTTTGAAGTCTCCCAAATACTGAGTTAGCTCTGGCAATGCATGCATCAACCTCATTGTCAATGTGTATATCCTTGAAAAGTACACTACCAAGGTTAGTGAACTTATCCATAGCATTCAAAACTTCTCCATTTGCTGTAACTGATGGTTCCATATATGGATGATGTGGTGGTGGCTGGTGAAGCACCTGTGTTTTCTTTTGTTAGGCTAAAATTAGTACAAGCAACAGAGAATTGATCCATGTTTTGTTGCATCTCAGCTTTAGAGGTTGCATTGCATGCACAATCGTCCACAAACAGGAAATCATGCGCAAACACTCCATCCACTTTGGTTTTGACTTGTAGTCTTTGCAAGTTGAAAAATTTATCATTAGTGTGGTAGTTGATCTTGATGCCATATTTATCCTCAAAGAAAGCATTTAGCAATATGGTTGAAAACGTCGTGTTAAACAGTATGGGAGCAAGCACACAGAGCTGTTTCACTCCGTTGGTGACTGGGAAGGCACGAGAGCATTGTCCATTATCCGGAACCCGGGGAAGCATGCTCTCATGACATTGACTTACAATGCCGATGAACTTCTTCAGGCAACTAAATTTTGACATAATTTTCCATAAACCTTCACAACTAACAATATCAAAGGCCTCAGTTAGATCTAGAAACATTGTGTATAGACTTCTACCCATTATCTTGCCTTTCTATTACTTAACCTAACCCCCCCCCCAAAGATCTCTCCCTTGTCCTTCCATTCCCATTACTCTAAACACCTTTCTATACCCCCTTTTAACCTGTTCCTCCACCCTTTCCTATCCTTTCCCTCCTCCCTATCCCCTTAGTGTTTTATTTCTTTCTAAATTTAGAAGACTTTTATACTCACACACATATATACACATACATACACATATGTTTGTGTATGATATATATGTGTGTATATATACATATAAATATACATATATGTACACACAGTGAGTTCCCTCTTGAAGTCGTTCCCAATGAAAGTAGGTTTCCACAATCATCAACTCTCTTCCTCCATCTATTTCCTCTGTGTCAGTTTTTCCTCTTGCACCTCATTTGTATAGGATAATTACTCTTTTTTAACTGTTTCTAAATGGTTTTACTTTTAAAATCATATCATACTTAGGTCTATCCCAGTCATTCTTACAAACTACTCAATTACTAATAACAATCTTAGACATATATTTTACATTTGACATAGATAGAAGGTAAACAGTCTGTCCTTATTGAGGCCCTTCTAATTAGTCTTTGGTACGTAACATATTTCTCTTGGCATTGTATGTCAAATCTTACCACTAAGTTCAGTTTAAAAAAAAACCTCAACAAAATTCTGATCATTCATTAAATAACTATTTCTTTTTAATTCAGGATTATGCTTAGCTTTGCTGGGTATGATATTCTCACCCAGAACCCCAGTTTTTTTTGCTCTTTCATATGGTATTTCAAGACCTTCCATCTTTTAGTGTCACTGCCGTTAGGTCTTGTGTGATTCTAACTGTGGCACTTCCATGTTTAAATTGTTTTTTCTTGTGGCTTGTAAAATTTTACCCTTGTGCTGGGGATTTTGGAATTTGTGATATTCCTGTGAATTTTCCTTGTAGGATCTCTTTCAGATGCTGATTGGTGGATTTTTTTCTATTTCTACTTTACCTTCTTGTTTTAATGGCTCAGGACAATTTTCTTTAATTATTTCTTGTATTATTGTATGAAGATTTCTGTTTTTTATCATAGCTTTCAGGTAGTTTGATTATTTTTATGTTTTCTCTTCTTGATCTGTTCTCTAGATCAGTTGTTTCTCTTATGAGATAGTTTATATTCTCTTCTTTCATCCATTATATTTTGCTTTACTATTTCTTGATCTCATATCTTTACTAACTTCTCCTTGTCCATTACTGATTTTCAAGAAGCCATTTTCTTCCATAAGATTCTGGATCTCCTTTTCTAATTGGTTGACTTTCTTTTCATAATATTCTTGGATTTTTTTTGTCTTTTCCTCAGTCTCTCTCATTTGATTTTTAAAGACTTCTTAAAGTTCTTCTATGAATTCTTTTTTTGGGCAGATGACCATTTGATGTTACTCCTTGGGGTAGAAGAGGGTTTTTTTGTTTCAAAATCCTCCTCTGAGGATGAACCTAGGTCTTCTCTATTCCCATAGTAACTCTCTATGTTTGAATTATTTCTTTTTTCCTGTTTATTTTTTATTTGTAGCAGCTTAGTTTTTGTAATCACCTCTAGTGCCTCTGGCCTAAGATTCACTTTTAGTCCTCCCCTCTGATCTGGAACCCAAAACTCCAGCCTCCTGTAAGTGCCCACAGCGATGTCCCTGCCCCATTCCTCTGTACTCATGGAGAGTGTGCTGACTCCTTCTCAGCACCCACCCCACCCCACCCCCTTTGGTCATGTCTCTGTAGCACAGTTGGGCCTGGCATTCCTTCTCAGCACAGACTCTCTCAGTCTTTCCCAACTCAGACTCCCAACTCCCTTGGCCATCCTGGCCTGTGTCTGTAGCTGTGACTAAGGAAGCCTCCAAACTCAGCTGACTCCAGGGATTGCTGCTTGTTGTTTAAACCAGTGCCTCTTATGCTGTAAGTTGGGACCCTATATGAAGTCCTGTAACTGAATGGGGGAGGGGGTCATGAAAAATTTGACAGCAGTAAAAGCTTTCTGAACATTCAATGACCAAAAATTAATTCAAAATCAAACATGTAATGAAGTGTATCTGGCAGCACTTGCTGTGTTTCATTGCACAACTTGATTGCAGTCTTAGTTCTGAACACACAATATGCACACTCTGTACTGTGTATCGCACCATGTAAGACCAATGAGCGCTGCCAGAAATACCACAGCTCAGATTTGAGACTATTGTGTGATATGGATTGCAATGTTTTTACTGTATATACAAAATCATTAAGTGAATTTTGGTTTGGCATTAGGACAGAATTTCCAACAATTTCTGAAATAGCCCCAAACATGCTCCTGCCATATTATACTATGTATTTATGTGAAGTGGTCTTCTCAGCATCCACAATTATAAAATCAAAATATCAATCAGCTCTGAAAAACACTGAAGATGCTCTCTGTCCTGCAATATCAAATATTCCACCAAGATTTATTTATGTAAAAATAAACAAACACCTTCATCTCATTAGTAGGTAAATTTGCTTTCCTCTTTAATGAATTATAAAATTATGTATACTAAAGAGTTGTTTTTAAAATAAATTTCTTTATGGTTTGTGGTCAGTAAATACTTGATTTATATACCTGTTTTATATATCTACATACCTGGGGTTGTGTAAGAATTTCTTGGGTAAAAAGGGGTCCTAAGAGGAAAAAGTTTAAGAAGACCTAGTTTAAGTGAACCTAGCCTGGAGGTATTTGCTCTTCACAGGGACCATATCTTTTCATGGGATTTTTCTTCAGATCAGTGACTGTCCCAGGAGGACCACTGTTCTGCCTCTCCTCTTGTTTATTTTAACTGTTCTATGTTTGCCCTGAGGTACTATTATTATCTTGTTTATGGGAGGAAATCTGGAGAGCTTGGAATTTTCTGAGCTACTCCATCATCTTCCCAAAATCCTCCCTCCCACAGTCTCTTTTAAGTTTTCTGGGAAGGAGGTCTAGCAGAACCAAATATGAAACTGTAGCACAAATTATTTTGTGGTACTTAAAGATAGAAAGCTTGAGAAATTGAACAGATCAAGTCCTCAATATACAAAAGAAGTGATGGCTGGGGCCAAGATGGTAGAGTGAGACCATCACACTTGCCTAGCTCTTGTAATAAGCCTGTCTTTAACAACTTAACCAAATATACCTAAACAAATAATGAACAAAATAAACAACACAAATCTCAGTGAATTGTTTTTTCAGCCCAGGGTTGTTTCAGAGGACATAAAGAGAAGTCTGTGGAGACTGGAGTGGGGACTGACTGGGAGCTTGGTGCAATGGAATTGACATTGCCTAATGACTTTGGAGGTGACAGCAGAAGAGTCAGAATCATAGAGTGATAAGGGGACTGTTTTCCTGGTCATAAAGAAATCCCCCATACCTAGTACTGGGCACAGAATCAGCAATCAGTGATTGCAAGAAGTGAATCATCTTTGAAGGGTGCCCACCACTCTTTCAGGCTGTTTTGTACAACTTGTCCAGTCTCTCCACCACTAAGTGTAGAGTGGGTCTTTCATTCGCTACCTTGTGTCCCCCATGAACACTGAGATGGATATCTTGTCATGAAAGCAGATTTGGATGTCCTGGCATTATTTCTTTGAGAGTTTCTATGGGTTGCAACTGAGATAGGTAGTAAGTATCCTTTCCCTTCTCTCTTAGCAGAGCAGTGTACTGATGGTGAGTTTTTGCAGTCTCTATATCTTCAGAGACTGAGAAATCAATGAGTCCATGTGGCTACTGCCCAAATACCAGGAAGTTTAATACAAAGCCAGTGGTATCATTCTGGATGGAGCTATACACATGACCCAAGAAAATCATAGGTTTGTTCCACTGAAATTGTTGCTCACTTCTCGGTGTACCTGATTGTGATACTTCTCAATCTATTTGTCATGTGTTCACTAGGATGTGGTTGAAATGTTGAGGTTTTAGATCCCATGAATAAAGTATTGTTTAGACTTGTTCAAATTAACCAAAGCTAACCTTTCTTTGTACATTATAATTTCAAAGTCTCTGCATTGGCCCAAATCAAAATATATTGAAAGATACTTATCCCAAAGGATTTCAGTAACCATATGTGCCAGTGGGAAGGTGTTCTCCAATAGCCAAACCTTCCAGTGCTTGAAAGCAGGCCAGGTAAGCAGGATTCCTCCATGCACCAGACCCACTCCACCTGAAGAGCTACAGTGTTGCTGACCCCAGCTTAGAATCAGGTAAGCTGTCAGACCCCTACAGCCTCCATCTGAAAGCACCTGAGGGCCCAGCAGACAAAGCCAGTGACCAGGTCCTGGGTTCCTAGTGCAGGAAACTTTGGTTAGTGCTCCCTGTGTTCCAGCAGGAGAGCTCAACTTTAAAAGTCAGGAAATAGGCAAACACCAAGAGCAAAAACCAGAAAGAGACAATGACCATAGCTTCTTACTATGGGGACAGGGAAAATCAAAACATAAATTCAGAAGAGGACAACATTGTCAATACACACCCACATCCAAAACCTAAAAGGGGAACATGGAAGATGGCGGAGTAGAAAGACGCACATACACAGAGCTCCGAACCCACAACCCACAGAACGGCTTTAGGGGACCAACTCACGGTGAATTCTGCACCCAGAGGCCACGGAATATTGGACTGAGGGAGATTTCTGTTCCAGAGAGACCTGCAAACCTCTCGCGGGGGGTCCTTCGCGCTGCGGACTGGGCGCCGGGACTGGGAGCAGAGGGCAGCCCTGCAGTGGCCGGGCCAAGCCAGCTACGGGGGACCGGACCTCCAGCGGTGGCACAAGTCCCCCCACCCGCAGGTGACGGGGGTTGGTGAGAGAGTCTCTTTGGCGGGTCGAGAGGGGAGTGGGGTGCCCCCATGGCTCGGGCCCCCCCTGGGAGATAGAAGCTGAGAGACGGCTGCGGACAGGGGCTCCCCACCAAGCGGGCGGGAGCCTGGATCCATTGTGGAAGGTCTGTGCATAAAAGGGGAACATGAATGGGCCTGTAGATGAAAAAGCCTTCTTGGAAGAGCTCAAAAACAATTTTAAAAGTCAAATAAGAGAGGTAGAAGAAAAATTGGGAAAAGAAAAAATTAGGAAAGGAAATGTGAAGTATCCAAGACAGAGTCAATAACTTGGAAAAGGAAGGACAAACTTTGACAATGGAAAACAAGTCCTTAAAAATACAGTTGGCCAAATGGGAAACAAAAGTACACTGGAGAAAACAACTCCTTAAAAAGCAGAACTGGCTAAATGGAAAAGGAGGCACAAAAACTCACTGAAGTGAAGAACTCCTTAAAAAGTAAAATGGGCCAAGTGAAAAAAGATGCACAACATATAATTGAAGAAAGCAATTCATTAAAAATTAGAGTTGGGTAAGTGGAAACTAATGACTCCATGAGACAGCAAGTATCAGTCAAACAAAATCAAAAGAATGAAAAAATAGAAGAAAATGTAAAATACATCAGAAAAGCAACTGACTTGGAAAATAGATCCAGGAGAGATGATTTAAAAATTATTGACCTACCTGAAAGTCATGATAGAAAAAAAAAAAAGACTTGGACACCATCTTTCAAGAAATTATCAAAGAAGACTGCCCTTTGATCCTACAACCAGAGGGTAAATTAGTAATCGAAAGAGTTCACCAACCACCTCCTGAAAGAAATCCAAAATTGATAATGATGCAATAGAAATTACATGTAATAAAAGGTAGTGGAAAGATAGGCTAGAAATAAATTGGAAACTAAATAATCTAATACTAAAGAATGAGTCAAACAACAAATCATAAAAGCAATCATAATTTCATCCAAGAGAATGAAAATAATGAGACAACATACCAAACTTATGGGATGTAGAATTATAATAGGCAAAGAAAAAACAAAGCCATCATGCTTTGCAGATGATACAATGGTATAATTTGAGAATCCTAGAGAATCAAGTAAAAGGCTACTTGAAATAATCAAATATGTTAGCAAAGCTGCAGAATATAAAACAAACCCACATAAATCATTAGCATTTCTATATCTAACTTAGAAGGCCCAATAGTAAGAGATAGAAAGAGCAATTCCATTGAAAGTTACTGTAGTCATAAAATATTTGTGAGTCTACCTGCCAAAACCAACTCAGGAGCTATATGAACACAATTACAAAAACACTTTTCACCCAAATAAAGCTAGATCTAAATAATTGGAAAAAGCATCAGTTGCTCATAGGTAATCCAAGCTAAAATAATAAAAATGGCAATTCTACTCAAATTAATTTTCTCATTCACTGCCATGCCAATCAAACTACCAAAAATTATTTTACAGAGCTTGAAAAAATAATAAAATTCATCTGGAAGAAGAGAAGGTTCAGAATATCCAGGACTGATGAAAAGAAATGCAAGGGAAGGTGGCTTAGCCATACCAGATCTACAACTCTATTATAACACAGCAATCATCAAAACTTCTTGGTACTGGCTAAGAAATAGAATGGTGGATCAACGAAATAGTTTAGGTACACAAGACACAGTAGTCAGTGCCTGCAGTAATCTACTGTTTGATAAACCCAAAGACTCCAGCTTCTGGGATAAGAACTCACTATTTAACAAAAACTACTGGGAACACTAGAAAGTAGTAGGCCAGAAACTAGGCATTGACCAACATCTTATACCCTATACTAAGATAATGTCAAAATGGGTATATGATTTAGATATAAAAGCTGATAATATAAGCAAACTAGGAGAGCAAAAAATATATTACCTATCACATCAATGAAGAAGGTAAGAATTTGTGACCAACAAGATATAGAGAATATTATGAAATGCAAAATGGATAATTTTGATTACATTAAATTGAAAAGTTTTTGCACAAACAAAACCAATGCAACTGAGATTAGAAGGGAAGCCGAAACCTGGAAAACAATTTTTACAGCTACCCTCTCTGATAAAGACCTCACTTTTAAAATATATAGAGAACGGAGTCAAATTTATAAGAATGCAAGTCATTACTCGATTGATAGATGGTCAAAGAATATGAATAGATAGTTTTCAGAGGAAGAAATTAGAGCTATCTATAGTCAAATGAAAAAATGTTCCAAATCACTATTGATTAGAGAAATACAAATCAAAATAACTCTTAGATACCACATCATACTTATTGGATTGGCTAACATGACAAAACAGAAAAATGATAAATGTTGAAGAAGATGTGGGAAGAAAGGACACCAAAGGAGAAATTGGCAAAATTGAAATTAAGAAAACTATTGTACTAATAAATAAAACTATGAGCTGGTTTTATGAAAAAAAAATAACATAGATAAACCTTTGGTTAATTTGATTAAAAAAAGAAAGAAGGAAACTAAATTACCAGTATCAAAAATGAAAGAAGTTAATTCACCACCAATGAAGAGGAAATTAAAACAATAATTAGGAGTTATGTTGCCCAATTATATACCAATAAATTTGACAATCTTAGTGAAATGGATGAATGGTAGAGTTGTGAACTGATCTAATCATTCTAGACAGCAATTTGCAACTATGCCCAAAGGACTATAAAACACTGCATCCCCTTTGATCCAGCAATACCACTGCTAGGTCTGACCCCAAAGAGATCATAAGAATGGGGAAAAGACCCACATGTATAAAAATATTTATAGCAATACTTTCTGTGGTGGCCAAGAATTGGAGATTAAGGGGATGTCCATCAATTGGGGGAATGGCTGAACAAGTTGCAGTACATGAATATAATAGAATACAATCGTGCTATAAGAAATGATGCACAGTGAGACTCCAGAAAATTCAGGAAAGAATATGAACTGCCACTGAGTGAATTGAGCAGAACCAGGAGAACATTGTACACAATAACAGCCATCTTGTGTGATGACTAACTTTCATAGACTTGGATCTTCCTAACTATGCAAGGATCTAACACAACTCCAAAAGATTCATGATGGAAATTTGGACAAAGAAATATGGAGTCTGAATGCAGATGGAAGCATACTATTTGTTCTCTTTTTGTTGTTATTGGTTGTTTCTTCTTTCTTGTGGTTTCTTCCCATTGGTTCTTATTCTTAACAATATGAGTAATTTGAAAACATGTTTAATATGAATGTACATGTAGAGTCTCTATCATATTGCATGTTGTCTTGGGGAGGTGAGGGAAGGGAGAGGGAGAAAATTTAAAATTCAAAAGCTTATGGAAGTAAATATTGAAAACAAAAAAATAAATAAAATTTAAAATTTAATGTAATCAAAATAGAAAAAAGAAAAACATAGATAAACTTGCATGAAATAACAAAGAGTGAAATAAGTAGAACCAAAAGAAAGTTGTATACAGTAGCAACAATTATTTTTTTTCTGATTTCTCTTTTAAATTTATTTATTTAACTTTTAACATTCATTTTTGCAAAATTTTGGGTTCCAAATTTTCTCCCCATTTGTCCCCTCTCCCCACCCCAAAACACCGAGCATTCTAATTGCCCCATCACCAATCTGCCCTCTCTTCTAACATCCCTCCCTTCCCTTGTCCCCAAAACTCTTTTGTCCTGTAGGGCCAGATAACTTTCTACACCCCATTACCTGTATTTCTTATTTCCTAGTAGTAAGAACAATACTCAACAGTTGTTCCTAAAACTTTGAGTTCCAACTTCTCTTCATCCCTCCCTCCCCACCCATTCCCTTTGGGAAGCAAGCAATTCAATATAGGCCATATCTGTGTAGTTTTGCAAATGACTTCCATAATAGTCGTGTTGTGTAAGACTAACTATATTTCCCTCCATTTTATCCTGCCCCCCATTGCTTCTGTTCTCTTTTTGGATCCTGTACCTCCCCAAGAGTGTTGACTTCAAATTGCTTCCTCCTTCCACTGCCCTCCCTTCCATAATCCCCCCCACCCTGCTTATCCTCTTCTCCCCCACTTTCCTGTATTGTAAGATAGGTTTTCATACCAAAATGAGTGTGCATTTTATTCCTTCATTTAGTTGAATGTGATGAAAGTAAGCTTCATGTTTTTCTCTCACCTCCCCTCTTTTTCCCTCCACTGAAAAGTCTTTTGCTTACCTCTTTTATGAGAGATAATTTGCCTCATTCCATTTCTCCCTTTCTCCTCCTCCC
>CM052674.1:392770113-392805373 GCA_028533205.1 Lagorchestes hirsutus | reverse complement strand
CTTTTTGGATCTCTTTCAGGGGGTGATCTGTGGATTCCTTGAATACTTATTTTGCCCTCTGGTTCCAGAATATCAAGGCAGTTTTCCTTGATAATTTCATGAAAGATGATGTCTAGGCTGTTTTTTTGATCATGGCTTTCAGGTAGGCCCATAATTTTTAAATTGTCTCTCCTGGATCTATTTTCCAGGTCAGTTGTTTTTCCAATGAGATATTTCACATGATCTTCCATTTTTTCATTCTTTTGGTTTTGTTTTGTGGGTCCTTGGTTTCTCATAAAGTCATTAGCCTCCATCTGTTCCATTCTAATTTTGAAAGAACTATTTTCTTCAGTGAGCTTTTGGACCTCCTTTCTCATTTGGCTAATTCTGCTTTTTAAAGCATTCTTCTCCTCACTGGCCTTTTGAACCTCTTTTGCCAATTGAGTTAGCCTGTTTTTCAAGGTGTTATTTTCTTCAGCATTTTTTTGGATCTCCTTTAGCAAGGTGTTGACCTGCTTTTCATGCTTTTCTTGCATCTCTCTCATTTCTCTTCCCAGCTTTTCCTCCACCTCTCTAATTTGATTTTCAAAATCCTTTTTGAGGTCTTCCATGGCCTGAGCCCATTGAATATTTATTTTGGATGTTTGGGATACAGAAGCCTTGATTTCTATGTTTTTCCCTAATGGTAAGCATTGTTCTTCATCCTAAAGGATGGGAGGAGATATCTGTTCCTCAAGAAAGTAACCTTCTATGGTCTTATTTTTTCCCCCTTTTTTGGGCATTTTCCCAACCAGTTACTTGACTTTTGGGTCCTCTGTCAAGAGTAGGGTATATTCTGGGAATCTGTGAGATCTCAGTTCCTCCAGTGTGGTACAATGAAGCTTGTGGATGCAGAGAGGGATTTTTATGCCCAGAGTTTTAGCAGTTACCTCTGCACAGCCACCGGGCCTCCAGTTCCCAAGTCAGCACTGAGGGCTGATTTTCAGATAAGCTGGATGGGCAGGGCCACCATTCAGTGTGAGACAAAGACCAACTCCCCCAGGGCCTGTGTGGAGGCAAGACTCAGCTCTTCAATGCCCCCAGGGGTTTTTACACTCCAAAGATGGAGCTTCTGTATGGGCTGCTGTGCAGGCTCTGTGGCCACTGCCTGCTGCTGGAGCTATTGGAAGAACCTTCTTCCTTCCTGACCTGCTGATAAAATCTCGTCACTGACTCTTGGTGCCTGTGGGCCAAGGGATCTGAGGACTCACTACTGTGACTGGAAATTCTGCCCCTGAGGTGTCCTCCTCCCAGAATCTTGTTGTGCCACCCTGCTCGACCAAGGCTGGGCTGGGTTCTGCCCCAGGCTCTGTGTCTGGCACAACCGACGTTTTTGTGGGCCTTTCAGGTTACCGTGGGCTGTAAATCTCCTCCACTCTGTTGTTTTCCACTTCTGTTGCTCCAAAATTTTTTGAGAGTCCCTCTCTACAGGTATTTTATAGGCTGTGGGGAAGACCCTGCATAAGTGTGTCTTTCTAGTCCGCCATCATGGCTCCGCCCCAACAATATTATTTTAAGAACAACTTTGAGTGACTACATCACCTTGACTATTTTAAATACCAAAATTAACTACAAAAAACTTATGAAGGAAGATATTATCTGTATCCAGAGAAAGAACTGATAAATAGAACTATGTATAGAATGGTTTTGTGTGTGTGTGTGTGTGTGTGTGTGTGTGTGTGTGTGTGTACATATTTGTGTGTAATGGTAGCCATCTCCAGGGTGGGGTAGAAGGGGGAGACAAAAGAGGGGAAAAAAAGAAAGTCACATGATAACTTCATTACATATTTAAAAGGAATAGCAAGTTGTGTATGATAGATGTGCACTTTCATGTACAATCATCTTTTTTCTATTCTACTATGTTATGAAAATTAATTTTATTTCTTAAGTTCAAAATAAAATAAATAAATTTTTTTAATATAAGAAAATAATAAAAATCAACCATTGTTCAAAAATCTAGTGTTAAAAGAGAGATAAAAGAAAAAAATAAAAGAAAAGATTGCATATTTGTTAAAAGGGAATAATTTCAATGATTCCTTGAAAAGAACACAGAGGTGAGCAGGATATTCAATATGAAAACTGATTAAACAATGGAAATTTCAGTATATACAAATGATAAAAAGTAAGACTTGAAACATTTTTTTAATTGGGACTAAGCCTACACAAGTACATGAATCTGGAGTCTTGCTGCATGTCTTTTTAAAAAATATATACGCTTAATAGTATTTTGTTTTTTCCAATCATATGTAATGGCTATTTTCAACATTCATTTTTGTAAGATTTTGAGTTTCAAATTTTTCTCCCTCTGTACCATCTCTTCCTCCTCCCCAAGACAGCAAGCAATCTGGTATGCTTTTGGGGCAATCAAGATGAACATATTTCCACATTAGTCACATTGTGAAAGAAAAATCAGAACAACAGGGAAAACACAAAAGAAAATAAGTTTTGTAGGAAAGAACCCCTTCCCCCCACCCCAAGTGAAAATAATGTGCCTTAATCTGCATTCAGACTCCATACTTCTTTCTCTGAATGTGGATAGCATTTTCCATCACTAGTCCTTTGGAATTGACTTTGATCACTGTATTGTTAAAATGAGCTAAATCTATCATACTTGATCATCACACAATGTTGCTATTACTATGTACAATGTTGTCCTAGTTCTGCTCATTTCATTCAACATAAGTTACAGGTTTTTCTGAAATTCATCTGCTCATCACTTCTCATAGCCCAATAATATTCCATTACATTCATATAGCACAACTTGTTCGTCTATTCTCTGTGCTTGTTTATTTGGAGGAATATGGGAAAATTGGGATGCTAATGTTGGACACTGTTAATGTCATTGTCAACTGATATAATCATTCTGGAGATTAATTTGGAACTATGCCCAAAGAGCTATAAAACTGTGCATATCCTTTGAGCCAGCAATAGTACTACTAGGTCTGTATCTCAAAAAGATAAAAAAACCTAAAGAAAAAGTCCTACATGTACGAAATTATTTATAGAACCTCTTCTTGTGGTGACAAACACTTAGGAATCGAAGAGGATGTCCACCAACTGAATAAATTGTGGTATATGATTTTGGTGGTATACTATTGTGTTATAAGAAATAATGAGCAAGGTGCTTTCAGAAAAACCTGGAAAGACTTACGTGAAGTGATGCAAAGTGAAGTGAGCTGAGCCAGGAGAATATTGTGTACAATAACAGAAATATTGTACAAGGATAAACTGTAAATATCTTAGGTATTCTCAACAATTCAAAGATCCAAGAAAATTCTGAAGGATTTAATGATAAAAATGCTATGCACCTTCAGAGAAAACAGAACTGATGGAGTATGAATGCAGATCAAAGCAAACTATTTTTAAATTTTTAATGTTTTTTTTTGGGTCTGTGCCTTCTTTCACACCATAACAAATATAGAAACATATTTCTCAGAATTGTACATGAATTACCTGTATCACATTGCTTATCTTCTCAATTTTGGGGGAGGAAAGAAGAAGAGAGAAAACCTCAAAAACATAAATATAACAAATGAATCTTAAAAGTTATTTTACATGCCACTGGGAAAAATAAATATTAAAAAATAAAATATATACATTTTATTGCAATCTTTTATTTTTCCAGTATCAAAGTTCCTTTTAGTATTCCTACCATTCACCCTTCCAGAGTGCCATCTCATATAATAAAAATATCCGAAAAATGTGTCATCATATGAAAAATGTCTAAAAATATGTGTAATTTGCCATACTCAAGGATCTCCTTGCAAAATAGTGATAAATGCCTGGGGTTGAGGTGTATCATCATCTGTCTTCATTGGAGCCATTTTTTGTCTTTGCCATTTTTCATCACGTACTTTTGAGAGTTTTGTAGGTGTGTTTTTCTATTTGCATAGTTTTATTCCATTTATATATTTGCTCTTGTTTCGGATGACTTCACTGTGTTAGACTGTGTAAATCTTGCCATGCTTCTTCATCTTCATTATATTCATTTTTTCTAACAGTTAAATTCTATTACTTTTTTGTTCCGTGACTTGCTTAGTCATTCCCTGAATGATAGGCACTTACTGTTTTCAGTTCTTTGTTATCACTAAAAGTGCTGCTGACCCTGTGGACTCTTAAACATGAATCATTTCCTAAATGACCTAAAGAAAAGCAGGAAGAACCATGACCTTTAGTCACTAGAAGAAAAGGGAAGAATGATCAAAATATACCAGTTCAGATCCCCTGAAAAACAAGATGAAGGACTGGACATTTTCTCTAATCTCCCCCAAACCTCTTCAAAACAGAAATTATGAGGCAAGGAAAAAGCTGTTCCTGTTGTCTCCATGATTTTGGGCACTTGGAATCCTAAAAATTAAAAAAAATTACATAAACTATGAACTGACTTCTACCCTGAGCTCACCCAGCATCCCCTACCCCGTCTCTCATGGCACAGGCAGTGAAGTTCTATTTAACTAACTCAATGACCTGACCCAAGGGGGTCCCAACCAATCCAAGCCACACACCATGTCCTCCATTACTCTCCAAGTGCTGTGTCTTACAGCCTGGACAACTTTGGTTGCTAAAAAATTGGTTACGATTGTGCACCGGACAAGAGCAGTCAATCTAATTATTTCCTTTCCCTTTCCCTTTTCATACTTACTTTTCCCCACCCATTCCACAATGCCTCTGCTTTGGATTCTGAGCCATGGGCTGCCTAGGTTAAATGTCTCTCTGATCATCAACTCTCTTCTATCAGGCTTGTGTATTTCAACTCAGTTCTGTCCTGTTTCCCAGTCCTTTCTCCTATACTTTTCCTTTGTATCCTCTGTCACTAGCATACTTTCATTGAAGAAAGAACTGTGCCACATACACATCAAGGGGGTGCAGTCAATATGAGAGAGTGAAAGCAGGGACTTCCCCGAGCTTTCCTCCAAAGCCTTCCAAATACCTGTAAGAAATGACTCTTGGAAGCTCTTAAGGTCAAACTTTCTAACACCAATGATCAAAGTGAGGCCTAGAGAGAAAGGACTTTTCCACGGTCACATCAAATGAGTGACTGAGCCTGGAAACAAGTGTGAGTCTTTTCTCCACTGGACCATGATCTAATCCCTGGTTTTAGGGTGAACCCTGGGCCTGTCTGGGATAGCCCAGGTGACAAGTGAGGGGTTATGATCTGCTGTCCTTTGAGCCATCAGAGGCCTGACACCATAGGTTGGATGAGCTCCTTCAAAGGTGAAAGTCTCCTTAGATTCCTAGCTGGCTACAGCGAGAAATGTAGGAGTGACCTTCTGGTCAAATCCCTCATTTGCAGATGTGATAACCAAGGCTCAGGGGCCAATAGAAGGCTCAGTGGAGAGAATGCTCATTATTAGAAAAACTCATCTTCCTGAGTTCAGATCTGACCTCAGATATTTAGTAGCCTTCTTACTTTGGGCAAGTCACTTAACACTGTGGGCCTCAGTTTCCTCATCAGTAAAATGAGCTCTGTTAGAAAATGGGAAACCACTCCAGTTTCTCTGATATGAAAACCCTAAAAGGAGTCAGGAAGAGTCAGACATGATTGAAAACAACTGAACAACCAAACTGAGAATCTGACATGGTCAGTGAGTGACTCATGGTCTCAAAGGGACTCAGAGACAGAGCAGGGACTTGACCAAGGTGTCGTCACTCCCAGCCTATGTTGTTCCCCGCACAGGATCTCTCCCCAAGCTTTTCCTCTCAGTCATCCCAGGTCCTGTGGTGGAGCCTGGGATGCCTGTGACTCTCCAGTGCCAACAGCCCCCTCAGACATTTCTCAGTGGTGTGACATTCACTCTGCCTCGCAGAGCCAGAGCCCAGCTGATACCTTGGCTGAACTTCCCCTCCTCTCTATGAGGGCCAAGGATGCTGGCAACTACAGCTGTGTCTACCATAGGACCATAGGAGGATGGCTCCATATCAGATGTCTGAGCCCAGTGAGGTCCTAGAGATCTGGGTGATAGGTGAGAGTGTGTCCAGTTCCTCAAAGCATAAAGGTAGAGGGTTGTCAGGATTCAGAAGCAACTCAAGAAATCTGGGAGGACTTAATGTTCAGGCTCTTTTGAACACATTGAGGTAGAGGTTGGGACAAGGTCTGGGGGTCCCTAAGCAAGGGAAGGGCAAAGATAGAAGGATGGGCCAGCTTGGGTACTGCTACAAGCTTAATGGTGAAGGATGCAAGGAGGAACAAGCCCTTTGTTTCTAGGTCATGCCAGAGGACACCTGAGGTTTAGCATCCATCTCTCTCCACAAAAGGAAATTTGGGGCAATTACTGAGTGTAGTGCCAATGTGATATTCACAGCACCTACTATGGCCATGAATATCCTGGCACAATTTGGAATCATGAAATATAAGACTCTCCACGTCGAAGACAGAACCAAAACATTTACTCAGACACCAGAAAGCCAAATCCATCCTAGTAACAAAAATCAATACACAATAACAATACAGAAGATAACACACTCCCCAAGCATTCTCCCTGCTAGGCTTCCCACAAACCAGCTCCATTAAGTAAATCACAAATAGGCTCTCTCACTTGCACTACCCATCTTCGTTTCCCAGTTCTTACTACTCTCTGACTAATTTCCTCAGCTCTGCTCTAGCTCCTCTTCTTCCTGTTCTACCCCTCCTGTTCCACCCCATCATGTTCCATGTGATTCAGGCTTCTATGTGACTTAAGCAGATCACATGGGCCTATTAATGAATAGGAAAGATCTTCCCATTTAAATTACCATTACACTGAGCAAAGAGCCAATGGAAGCAGGAGTCAATGCTCAGGGAATCTTTAGGGAGCTCCCAGATCTTACTTCCCCCCATCCCAACTGTGGAGGGGTCTTGAGGAGCCCTAACCTCTCATTTTGTTTCCAGATTCACTCCCCAATTCACTCTCAGCCTGTCCTGGCACAGAGGTGGCCTCAGGGGCTGACATGACCCTCCTGTGCTGGGGACCCTCCTGGGGTTCTAGGTTTGTTCTGTACAAGGAGGGAGATGAGAAAACCCTACTAAGCATGGATACTTTTCAAGGTGGGACCCAGTTCTTCATGACCCAAGAACTCTGGCAGTTGCACCTGCAGCTACCAGCTTGTCATCATCTCTGGATACAACACAGTGCCCCCCTGAAATTCACAGTGAGAGGTGAGAGGAAGAAATCTATGGGACCCACTGGAGGTGCCAATGACCACTCCCTCCATCACCCCTACAAGGAAATCAGCTCTGGACAGTAGACATGGGATAAGGGAGAAGAAAAATTTTGATCCCAATTCTAGAGCCATGGGATCCAGGCTTTGAGGCAGGACATGGGCTTCCCCCATACTTCTCTGTGACTCAACCTTCCCTGTCTTGGTTTCTGGTTTTCTATCCCTACTTTTAAGGGACGAAGCCTCTCTGAGCAAGATTTGTGCCAAAGTATTGGACACTGGTGGTGATGAAGGCTGTGGAAAGGGAGAAGTTCTGGGACAATTGCAGAGGCAGATGAGGATCTCCTCAGGGCAGCAATTCATGAGAATTCCTCTCTCCCCTTCCCCAGCAACAGATCCAGTTACACCCTCATCATCACCCTCAGCTGTGTGGACTTCCTCTTCCTCCTCCTCTGTGTCCTCCTGCTGGAATTCTGCTGCCATAGGTCCAGCCCTGTGGGTGAGTGTGGGAGGAGGGATTGAAACCCTTGTGGCCTGGAGGAACAAGGAGGTGATGGAGGCCTAGGGCCTTCCTTTCCTCCTTTGGGATCTGCTCTGATGTTGCTCCTTTCCCATCTCTCTCAGCCCAGGAACTTTGCAGGGAGATAGCTCTGGTGGGTAGGACTCAACTCCTCTTCCTGTAGTAACCTTCAACCCTCTTCATGGACAGAGTCCTTGGTGAGGACAAGATGCTCTCAGAGCCTCCCAGAGTCACCTCTGTCCCCCCACCTCAGGCCTATATCCTCCTCTCCATATAGGTGCCTCTGCTGCCATGGTCCTTCTTGGGGTATCTGACTCTCCCAACAGCCTGAGACCCCCAAGAAGAGGTCCTTGTAAGTTATCTGGGAAGGAAAGGGACATGATCCTGGGGCAGGCAGAGGGCATGGGTTCCAATAGTCCTGGTCCTGGGGGCCAAGGGAAGAGTGGGGCCCTCAGGGAATGACCCATATTCAGCTGAAGATAATGACCTTGAATAGGAGACAGTGTGAAGATCTCCTCAGAGCTCAATCTCTAGGCCCCTGTGTCTTTGGACTGAGGGATAAGCACAGAGACACCTCTCCTCTCTCCCCCTTCCCCCTCCCTCAGTTCTCCTCTCCCTCAGCTCCATTTCATCTGACCTCTGATGCATCTCATTCAGGTACCCGTCACTGAGCAGCCATGATGCCTGTTGGGGATGTCCAGTTGGGGCCAGAGTTCTGCATGCATCCTCTCTGACCTCAGCCTACCAGTCTCCTGAAGCACTGATGTTTGGCCAAGGACAAGCTTGACTTTGCCCACGGGGTGTCACTGTATGGAAGTGACCCCAAAGCACTTGGATTCCATTTCTAGGTTTTGAGGACTGGGACAACTGTCCTGGATAGTCAGGATGTTAATCTCAGAGGAGCGCTTGTCAGCTTTCCCTCCCGCAGTGCCTAGGATTGTTCTTTCCTGAGGTCTCCCCCAGAGAAGCTTGGATCTTTGAAGAGGCAGACACTTAGTCTCCAGTTATGTACCTGTCTTTTCTTCCCCCAAAGTACCACAGGTTCTTAATAAATGTTTATCTAATGGAATTTCATGGTAGACTGGGTTCTGAGCACCTTCTTTTGGCATTTCTCTTGGATGGTTCCCTCCTTTGCTTCTCACACTGATCAGCTAAGTACAAGGATCCCCTGAGGAAAGTACAATATATACAGTGACACAATATATACCCCAACATGATCTTAGAAGGGGACCCAGCTGCCTCATTCCTCACCTGATCCTCAAAGCTTCCCTCAGCTCTATTTTCCATGAGCCCGCTCTTTACCCTCATCCTTCTTTTAGAGGCAACTCTCTCCTCCTGCCTCTTGTGCTTTCCAGCCTGGATCTCAATAATTACAGCAGGTGGTTATGCAATAGGCAGTTTAGCTTATAAATTGAAACTTAAGCATAGTTACTCAGCTATATAATACATGCATGATTTTACCTAATTAAAAATAATCAAGAGACAACACATTTCAAAAGGTACATGGAATAACTAATGTGTATATCAATGAAAGATAGAATTTCATTTAAAGCACCCAAAGATTAGCATGCATTGACATTAGTGGGCATTGGTCACATGGATAACTGATTCCTCTGCTTCACCTTGGGCATCATAATGCAATTTTGTCGCTGGTCAGGCAAGCCTTGGTCTCTTATAACCTGCTGACCCATGTGCTCTGTACAAAGGCTAGTTCATGGAATTGGCTGATTATTTTCCTCATCAGAATGAAAGTCTGTCTTTCTGAACCTGAACTGGTAGAGGGCTAAGGAAACTTCATAGTGTTTTCAGGTCTTGGGGTAAAGTATTTCCAGTGTTGATCATATGAAATGTCTGTTTCTGACTCCTACATATTTTGTGCTACTGGCAGATGGTCCCCATGCAATAACATAAAGATGATCACTTTTGTAAAGCATGTAGCTTAGTATCTGGAATATAACAAGCACTTAATGTTTATTCTCTCTGTGGCACAGAATCCACTGAGATAAATGTCCATCACTCTCAACTTGCTCAATAGAAAGTCTCACCTGCTGGGAATGAGTGATTGTAATAAATGAATCATTTTTGAAGGCTGCCCACTCTCAGAGTATTTTATAAGTGAACAAATTGCCCTGTGTCTCTATTACCAAGTGCAAGTGGATCTTCCATCTGCTACTTTGCACCAAATTTTCCCAGCAGAACTCATGACCTTGTTGAAGGTCTTGACAGCAGATTTGGGCACCCTAATATTGTTTCTCTGAGGGTTTCTATGGACTGTGGCTGAGGTAGATGGTATGCATACTTTAACTTCTCTCTCAGCAGAATGGTGTTCTTATGGTTGTTTTCTGCAGCCTCTCTATCTTCACAGACTCAGACATCAACAACTTCCTGTGGTTGCTGCCCAAACACCATGAAGTTAAATCTAATACCAATGGTGTCCTTCTGGGTGGAGCTGCATGTACATGGCAGGGAAGGTATATGTTTACTCCACTGAAATTTTGTTCTTGTATTAGTGAGCCTCATGGTGGCACATCTCAATTTGTCATGTATTTATCAGGATTTGATTGAAATGTTGAGGGTGTGAGTCCTCAGCAAAGTGTTGTGCTAGACTTGTTCATGCCAGCCAAAGCTAACATTTCTTTGCATGTCATGATTTCAAAATCTCTACATTGGTCAAAATGGAACCAGGCAGAAAATAAATATATTGGGAAATGCTTCTCCCCAAATATTTTCCCAATCATGGAAACTGTCTGCTTGTTAATTTCATAAGCCTGTGCATACATTGTCAAAGGAAGTGGTCAGTTACTTGGTGGAACATCCATCTGCACTGTCATGTGTTTATACTCCAACTCCTTGAGTCAGGGACCTTTCGCTTCTCCACATATCAGCTGAGCTTCAGAGCTGCATGGACTTCTCAGAAAAAGGCAGGTGAATACATATGTTTTTCCTGATCAGTAATGGATATTGACCTTGTAGGCTTGAACCTACTTCTGGCCAGCCATGTCCACTTTGGTGCTGGTCAGCTAAAAGAGCTCCATCCTTACACATACACTCTTAGAGCAGACCTCCACAGCTCTGGCTGCAGCCCTTTGTCCAAACACTGTGCCTCTCACTCTGCCTGGTATATGTCTAATAAATATGTGTTGAGCAACTGCAGAACTGTTCCCCACAGTTAGAGAGCAGCTCCAAGGCTTTGCATACTGAAAAAATGAATGTCCTTCTTATTGGATGGACTGTGCTGATCACTTCATGTTCAATTTCAGAAGTTAGAATGAGACTTCTAGAGAGATTTTGGTGTTTTTTGCCAATTCAAAACCTTGAAAAGGTGCATTGTACATAGAATGGGGGTTGAGTCCAGGTCAAAGAGGTAGGCAGAAGGAGCTTTTCTTATTCCCAGACTCTGGCTCCTACAGTAGCCCAAACATCTCTCAACCCTGTGGTCCTCTGTACTACTTATGAATGGATCAGAAACAAACCAAACCCAATTCTCATCATTATTATAAACATCTTAGTCTTTATCAAAATCAGACTCATGTTTCGTGAACAAAGCAAAATGGAAATCTTGCTTGGACAACCTGAGGCCTAACACTTCACTTCTTTTACTTCTCCAATTTTAACAGCTCATTCTTTCCCTATACTCCAGGGGAATACCTTTAACAAAATGGTATGGGACTTTCCCACAATGACCTTATTCTTAACCTTGGCCATTCAGATCTCACCATGATTGCCCTTTGGCCCTGTCATTGGCCATGTGACTGCATCCTCAGGATTTCCAGACATTTTCATCTGTATTACAACTAAGTCTTCATCTGCATATTGTCTCCCCCTAACAGAATCCCTGCAGGCAGTTCTATTTGTCCATTTGTATCCCCACTGTTTAGCACAGTTCCTGGAACAGAATAAGTGCTTAATGAATGCTTTCCACTTTCTATCAGCAACTCCGCTTGATTTCCACTCTACTGAATATCAATCCCCCATATTAGGTATCCCTTGTACATACCTTCCTACTTTTCAGTTTCCTTTTTTATTTTCTACCATTAGATTGTAAGCTCCTTGAGGGCAAGGACTATCTTTTTCTTATTTGTATCCCAAGGGCTTAGCACTGTGCCTGACACATAATAAGCTCTTAATTGAATAGATGTGCCTTTCTATTTATTTTCCTATGATTGACTGACTAAATTAAAATATTTCGTAAAAACTTGGTCTGCTTGTTGTTGTCCTTCATCTTCGAAGAGGACCAAAATGACATCACCATGATAAAGTGAAATTTCAGTGTGTCTGACTGTGGCTGATTAGACCAATACAAGCTCGGAATGTTCTACCACAGGCTGGGCACAAATAGTCCGTGTGAATACTTGGGCATCCTGTGTTTACTTTGGGCTGTCTCAATTCTGCTTTGCTCAAAGAGCAACACCCTTTCTGATGTGGGCACTCTTTGCTGAGTGGTCCTGTGCCGGTTTCTCCAATGTTGCCCAGTCAAATCCAAGTTCTTGAGAGAGAAAAACTTAAAAACTTACAATTTGCCATACAACTGATATTGGGACACATTTTTTTAAAAAGAGAATTCTGTAAAACTCAGAAGAACAGAGGCATTGTCCACATTTCAGAACAATAGAATCTTTGAAAAAGAGAATAACAGAATTGGATTTCAAAAATCAGAGGCAGAAAGGAAAATAATAGAACTAATATTTCATTTAAAAATGGAAATATACTTAATAACTTTATAAAATAAGACCTATTTAAGAGATAGGATGCCAAGAAACAATGTAGAAATTATAGATCTTCTGGAAAATGCCATGTAAAAAATTTGATATGGCACCCCAAGAAATTTTGTAAAAAAATCTTTCCAGAAATGTTTGAAGCAAATGATAAAATACAGGCCAAGGGACTTCATAGATCACCAATGAATAAAAAAGTATTGCCAAAATTAACTCATTAAGAAAGACAGAAACCAAATTCCAAAACTGAAATACTGATGATTAAATTTTCAGGCAAGGAAAAATGACTTTTCTTATTCCACAATTATTCAGTCAGGCTAGCATAGCCTTACTCTGCAGTTACAAAAAGTCAAATGACAATTAGAATATGATCTTTCAAATAACAATGAAAACCACCCGGTGTTCCAAAATCTAAAATCAAAGGAGAGATAAAAGAAAGAGTTAAAGAAAAGATTATATGTTTGGTGAGAGAGAATAATTGGAATCATTCCTTTGAAAGAACACAGAAATAAGCAGGATATTCAAAATGAAAAATGACTAAACAACAGAAAGTTTAATATGTGCAAATGATAAAGACTAAGAACTGAAAAGTTTTTTTTAAACCGTGACTAGGGCTGAACAAATACATGAATTTGGAGTCTGTGCTTGTTTTTTTAATGCTTAATAGTATTTTATTTTTTACAATTACATGTAAAATTAATTTTCAACATTCATTTTTATAAGATTTTGAGTTCCAAATTTTTCTTCCTCCATTTCTTCTCTACCCCATCCCAAAGGCATCAAGCAATCTGACATAGGTTATACATTCACAGTCATGATAAGCATATGTCTACATTAGTCATTTCGTGAAGGAAAAATTAGGACAAAAGGGAAACAAAAACTATGAGAAAGAAAAAATGAAAAAATAATGTGCTTAGATTTGCATTCAGACTCCATAGCTCTTTCTCTTCATGTAGATATCATTCTCCATCTTGAGTCTTTTGGAATGGTGTGGATCATTGTATTGCTGAGAAGAGGGAAGTCTATCATAGCTGATCATCACACAGTCTTGCTGTTACTGTGTACAGTGTTCTCCTGGTTTTCCTCATTTCTCTTAACATCAGGTCATACATGTCTTTCCAGGTTTTCTGAAATTCCTCTGCTCATCATTTCTTATAGCACAATAGTATTCTGTTACATTCATATACTACAACTTGTTCAGTCATTCTCTGTGTTTGTATTTTTGAGGGAATGTGGGAAAATTGGATCAGTAATGTTGGGCCCTGTTGGTGGAGTTGTGAACTTATCCAATTTTTCTGGAGATCAATTGGAACTAAGCATGAAAGACTATAAAACTGTGCATACCTTCTGACCCAAGTATAGCATTTCCATGTCCATATCACGAAGAGATTGAAAAACAAGGAAAAGGTCTTATACTTACAAAAATATTTCTAGCATCTTTTCTTGAGGTGGCAAAAAATTAGAAATAGAAGGGGATTCCCACCAACTAAATAAGTTGAGGTATATGATTTTGGTGGTATACTATTGTGTTATAGGAAATAATGAGCAGAATCTTTTCAGAAAAACCTGGAAAGACTACCATGAAGTGACAAAAAGTGAAGTGAGTAAAACCAGGAGAAAATTGTTTGCAGTAACAGAAATATTGTACAAAGATTAACTTTGAGTGTCTTAAGCACGCTCAAGAATTAAAAGATTCAAGAAAATTCTGAAGGATTGATAATAAAAATTCTACCCATTTTCAGAAGAAAAACAACTGATATAGTATGAGTGCAGATCAAGGCAAACTAATTTTTAATTTATTTTTTCATGTTTTTTTGTTGGCCCGTATCTTCTTTTACAAAATGACTAATGTAGAAATATACTTTTCATGACTGCAAATGAATGACTTCTATGAATTTCCTTTCCTTCTCAATTTTGGGGGAGGAAGTAAGAAGAAGAGAAAGAACTTCAAAAACATAAATTTAATAAATGAATCTTAAAAATTGCTTTACATATCATTGGAAAAATGTATAAGAAAAAGTAAAATATACAAATTTTATCAAAATCTTTTATTTTTAAAATATCTTCAAAGTTTCTTTCAGTTTTCCTACCATTCACCCATTCAGAGACCATCTCATATAATAAAAATACTTTCAAAAAACAGAAAAATGAATCATCACACTAAAAATGCCTGAAAATATGTGTAATGTGCCACACTCAAGGTTCCCCTTGCCAAATAGGGATAAATGCCCTGGGCTTGGAGTATATCATCACCTCTTTTCTCTGGAGCCATTCTTTGTCTTTGCAGTTTTTTTATCATCCATTTTTGAGAGTTCCATAGGGGTTTTTTTTCTACTTGTACTGTTTTATTCCATTTACATATTTTTCTCTTGGTTTGGGTGACTTCACTCTTTATTAAACTGTGTAAATATTGCCATTCTTCTCCATCTTCCTTATATTCATTTCTTCTAACACAGTTAAATTCTATTACTTTTCTGTTCCATGACTTGCTTAGCCATTGCTTAAATGATATTCACTTACTGTTTTCAATTCTTTGCTGTCATTAAGTGCTGCTGACCCTGTGGACTCTTGAACACGAAATATTTCCTAAGTGACCTAAGGAAAAGCAGGAAGAACCATGACCTTTAGCCACTAGAAGAGAATAACAAGAATAATGAAAATATAAAAGTGTGATGAAGTGCTGGACATTTTCTCTAATCTCTCCCAACCCTCTCCAAAATAGAGATTATGAGTCAAGGATAAAGCAGCCTATGCTGTCTCCATGATTTTGGACACCTAAAATCCTAAAGATTAAATAAATCAGGAGTTAACTTCTACTTTGAAGTCACTTGACATCCCTCCCCCATCTCCCATGCTGCAGGCAATGAAGTTACATTGAGCCAACCCAAGGATCTGACCCAAAGGGATCGCAACCAAACCCAAGCCACACGCTATGTCCCCCATTACTCTCCCAAGTGCTTTGGAAATCCTGGTTCCAGGCTATGGACATTAGTTCAGGTCATTACAAATTGTGCTCAGGGGTAGAGGCTTGCTCAGGCTGTAAGGTCAGCAGCATACCTGCGTTTCTCAGGTAGAAGTTTCCTAGGAATGCAGGTCTTTGCAGGAGAACCAGAGAGAAAGAGGCAAGATACTTTAAGTATTTAAGTTTTAAGTAGGACTTGATTCCATATCCTATTCTCCACCTTCTCCCAGAGCCTTGGAGAGTCAAATTACAGAAATCAACTCCAGAGCACCTGGGGTTGCAGCCATCTGCCTGCTGGGGCTGGACCAGAGAACTGAGGAACAGAGAAAGTCACACAAGATACTGGAACAGGTCACTGTACATGGAGAGGAAGAGGGAGGATGAATAACACTCCTCTATGACTGAGGTAAAGAGTTCAAGATTAAGATGGTCAGTTTTGTCCTTCCAAAAGTCTCTTAATGCAGAAACCCACAATGGTGCAATGCTAATGGAACTGGAAGATCTTCTCCATCCATTAATAGGCCTATGTGAACTGCTTTGAGCTCTGGCCCAACTCATAGCTGTTATACAATCCATTGTGGGAGGAGCTTGCCCAAGATAATATTAAGTAAAATAGAATGTTGGGGAGAGAGAGCGAGAGTGAAAGAGAGAGAAAGAGAAAGAGAGAGAGAGAGCACAAGCAGAGAGTGAGAGTAAGGCAGAGTAAAGGGAGGAACTTGTCTGGGAAAACTTGTTTGTGGGGAGGCCTAACTGAAAGAACGTTTTGAGATGTTGTTACTCCCTGGATTGGTGATGGGTACCTTGCTAAATCTTTCCTTCTGGTATCCTAACAGTGATATTCCAAATAAATATTTTGGTTTTTTCTTGGAGGAAGTTTGCTATACTTTGCAAATCTACCCTGGAAATACATACGAATATTCGTAGCAGCTGTTGTGGGCATCGCATTGGCATTACAAATGGTGAAACATAATTTGCTTAGTACGGGCGAAGTCTGAGAGTCTTAGAGATCTCAAGGAAACCAACATCACAGGGGAGAGAGTCAGAACATGAACAATATGGGAAAAAAAGGGAAAAAAATGAATGAAATTACCAAATATCTCAAGAAGAAGAAAACCCAAAGTCCTAGTAGTTAAACAGATGAAACAACAGGTAACCATTAACAGCAGAAAGAAATAGGGCCTCCAGATGTAGGAAACAATCAAGGGCAGGCATCTAGAAATGAATGCTGCAAAACAGGAAAGAAACTCAACATTTGATGAAACAGAGGATCCTGGAGAATGTGAGTTGTTCCTGAAAGGTTGAAAAAAGCAATGACAGTTAGGAGGGTTGAATTTATGACTTACCCAGGAAAATATAGCAGGAGATTCATAAACCTGGGTCACACTCTTTCACCAATGGAAGCAGTAGCTGCAGAGGAGAAGAAACATACACAAAAGCCTAGCAGAAAGAAGTATCAGTAGTGTCATCTAGGAGCCATGTTGGCTCAAGCTCCCTAGGTATCCATTTAGAGTTTTTTGATACGTAATGTGAACTTTTGATTAAAACTGAATTTCTAACAAAATAATTTCTAATTTTCCTAATGCTTTTTTCTTTCTTTTTTTAAACACATAGGGAGTCTTTACCTCGGTTGGCTAATCAATGACTCTTCTATTGTGTTTAATAGCTGTATATAATAAGTTCATTGATCAGTTTCTGTATTTCTAACGCAGTACCAAGTAGTTTTGATGAATATTGCTTTATTGTTTGCTTTTAGTTCTGGCACTGTGGAGCTTCCTTTTGAACCACTTTTAAAAATCCTTATTACCCTTGAGATTCTTCACCATTTATTCCTCCTGATGAATTTTGTTATAATTTGTCTCATTCTTTTTTAATTTTTTAAAATTTTATTTATTTTCAATGTTCTACAATCACTACCATATAACTCAGATTTTTTCCCCTCCCTCCCCCTCCTTCTCTCCTGTCTCCCCCATCCCTCCTCTAGATGGCATATAATTTTATATACATCCTACACATATATTCCTATTAAATATATTTTCATCATAGTCATGTTGCTTAGAAGAATTAAAATGAATGGGAGAAATCATGTAACAAACCAAAACATAATCCAAAAGAAAAGTATCTGCTACATTCTGTGATTGAATTCCATAGTTCTTTCTCTGGATATGGAAGGCATTTTGCCTTCAAAGACCATTGGGAATTTTTTAAGTCCTTGCATTGCAATGAAGTTCTAAGTCTACCAGAAAAAATCCTCACACACTGTGGTTGTTGTTGTGTACAAAGTTCTCCTGGTTCTGCTCCTTTTGCTCAGCATCAGATCATATAAGTCTTTCCAGGCCTCTCTGAAGTCTTCCTATTCATCATTTCTTGTAGCACAATAGTATTGCATTACATTCATATACCACAATTTGTTCAGCCATTCCTCAACTGATGGGCATCCCCTTGATTTCCAGTTTTTTGCCACCACAAAGAGTGCTACTATAAATATTTTTGTACATGTGGGACCCTTTCCCATTTTTATGATCACTTTGGTATACAGGCCTAGAAGGGGTATTACTGGGTCAAAGGGTATGCACATTTTTGTAGCCCTTTGGGCATAGTTCCAAATTGCTCTCCAGAATGGTTGAATCAGCTCACAGCTCCACCAACAGTTAGTGTCCCAACTGTCCCACATCTTCTTCAACATTTATCATCTTCCTGTTTTGTCATGTTAGTCAATCTGTTAGGTGTGACATCATACCTCAGGTCGTTTTGATTTGCATCTCTCCAATCAATAGTGATATGAAGCATTTTTTCATATGACTATAGATATCTTTAATTTCTTCCTCTGAAAACTGCCTATTCATATCCTTTGACCATTTATTAATAGGGGAATGACATGTATTGTACATTTGACTCAGTTCTCTATAATATAATTTGTCTCATTCTATAAAGAAATCCTTGGTAATTTGTTGACATGGAAATGAGCATACAAAATAATTTGTTTCAGTATTGTCTCTTTATCCTAGCATGACTCAGTCATAAGCAACTTTGAGTCAGTGACAGATAGGATCCCTATTTTATTGGACCCCCATTTTACTCCAGTCAGTTTGATATGATTCCAGAAAGGCAGTGTTTATAAGTTCTGTATATCAGACCCCCAAGACTGTGAAGTGAAGATTCTAGTTCACTTGCTTAATCATAGGAAGCTAAGTAGAGGACCTTGACCCTTGTTGCATTATGGTGACCAAGCACAGTGTCACAAAAGTGACTCAATTATGTAGAAAGTCCCCCAGCTATTTTTGTTGTTCCCCCTGTCCTTCATCATCCCTCTATCACCCAAAATGTAGAGATGACTATGGGTATTTGGCAAATAAATGACCCTGTTTGCTGACCTTTATCCTGCCTTTCTATGAGCCCATCGGTTCGTGGAGATGTTTTCACCTCTCTTTATCATCCCAGAGCCACACCATGTTTCTGCTCATCAGCTTGGCAGGATCTCCTGAAAGCTCAAGATAGGTCTATCAAGGCCTGCTCATTAGCTTGTTTGTCAAATGGTAGGATTCAGTATTTTGTGTAGACCTCCATGAAGAGTCAAGGGAAAGGTGTATCAACCAATGAGATTCTGTATTTTTAGTTTGCTTCATCTGTATTGTCTGGGTATCAAGCACTATAAAACTAAGGCCCTCAAGGAAGCAGGCATCTCAGATCAAGAGGGAGATCTGAGGTCCACTTCATTAGAGGGGACCATGGACTTTTTAATAAAATGCCATTGTCTCAGAGCTTTGACCACAACATAAAAGCCTACAAGATCTGCATTCAAATCCCATTCTAACCGTTCTATAGCTAAGGGCAATTCATTCAACCTCTCAGGGCTTTTAGGCAATTTTTAGATTCTTAAGTTGCACGGGAGATGGCCAGGTGCATTGATAGTGTGAATTTCATCACCTGGCAGTTCCCTGTACCAATGAAATCACATGCAGGGTCACTAACCCCATGATTAAAGTTTGTCTTCATTATTGAATTCCTATGTTTCCTGTTTTTGCCTTGATACTAGAAGCTCTTTGTTTTTATCTCTTTCTAATGAGTTTTGTTGGCAACATTAAGATTCAGGGGTTCCTTGGGTTCATTTTGGATCATGAAAATTTACCAAAATTTCTGTTTCTATTGATTTTTAAAAAAATTTGACTCTCCCTGGTTCACCAATCAAACCATCCTATCATCTCCAAGAAAGTAGAACTTTTAAAATAATATTTTATTTTTCAATTACATGTAAAATCAATTTTTAATATTCATTTTAAAAGATTCTGAGTTCCTAATTCTGTCTCTCATTCCCTTTTTCTCCCTTCCTTGAGTTGATAATCGATTTGATATAGGTTATATATGTTCAATGATGCAAAACATATTTATATATTAGTCATGCTGTAAGAAAACAGACAAAATATGAAAAAAATAAAGTAAAAAAGAGTATGCTTCAATTTGTATTCAGACACCATCAGAAAGCATTTTTTATCATGAGTCCTTTGTAGTTGTATCAGATCATTATGTTACTGAGAATAGTTAAGTAATTCACAGTAAATCCTCATACAATATTGCTATTACTATGTAGAATGTTCTCCCAGTTTTGCTCGCTTCACTTTGCATCAGTTGAAGTAAGGATTTCCAGCTTTTCTGAAAACATCCTGCTTGTGATTTTTTTGTAGCACAATAACATTCCATTATAATAATATACTTCAACTTGTTCAGTCATTCCTCAGTTAATGAACATCCCCCAGTTTCTAATTCTTTGCCACCACAAAAAGAGCTGCTTTAAATATTTTTGAACATTTAGATCTGTTTCCTTTTATTTTGATCTCTTTGGGATATAGACCTTGTCATGATATTTCTGCATCAAAGTGCATGCATAGATTTATTGCCCTATTTTTGCATAGTTCCAAATTGCTTTCCAGAACGGTTGGATCAGTTCACAAAGGCATCCCACTTTCCCATATCCCCTCCAGTGTTTACCATTTTTTTTGTGTGTCATATTAGTCCATAGGCATGAGGTGGCACCTCAGAGTTGTTTTAATTTGCATTTCTCTGATCAATAGTGTTTTACAACAGTTTTTTTTATGATTATAGATAGTTTTGATTACTTTGTATGAAAACCACCTGTTCATCACCTTTGACCATTTGTCATCTGAGGAATAATTTATATTCTGATAAATTCAGGTATATATATTTGAGAAATGAGGACTTTATTAGAGAAACAATATAAATATAAAAATAAATAAAACAATATAAAATTGCTCCCCCATACCCCTGCTTCCTTTCTCCTACTGGCTGAAATGGTTTGTTAAAATGAAAAAATATTTTAAATTTAATAAAATCAAAATTATTCATTTTACATCTCGATGTTCTTGTTGGTGAATCGATTCAGTTGTTTCTGAGTCTCCATAATCCTATTTGGGATTTTCTAGGCAAAAACACTGGAGTGGTTTGCCATTTCCTTCCCAGATCATTTTACAGATGATTTAGTGAGGTTAAGTGATGTCCCAAGGTTGCACAGCTAGTAGGTATCTAAGCCCAGATTTTACTCAGGTTCTCCTGCCTCCAGGCCCAGTATTCTATTCACTGAGCTACCTAGCATCTCATAATGCTCTCTATATCTTGTTTGGTCAAAAATTCTTCCATTATCTGTAGTTCTCACAACTAAACTACTTCTTGCTCCCCTAATTTGATTATGACATCATGCTATCTAAATCATGTACCGTTTTGAACTTTTGTTGATATATGGTGTGAGATGCTGATCTATACCTAGTTTATACCAAACTGTTTTCTATTTTCCTGGCACTTTTTGTCAAAAAGTGAATTTCTGTCTACAAAGCCCAAATCTTTAAGTTTTTCAGACATTAGATTATTATGGTCTTTCAGTACTGTATGTTGTATACCTAATCTGTTCCACTGAGTCACCATTCTACTTGTTAGCCAACAGAAATTTTTTTTTGGATGATTATTGATCTGATATGGCCACTTTCCCTTATATTTTTCATTAATTCCCTTGAAATTCTTGACCATTTTTTCCTCCAGAAGAATTTTGTTTTTAATTTTTTAGTTCTATAAAGTAATATTTTGGTACTTTGATTGCTATCACATTAAATACAGCAATTAATTTAAGTAGAAAAGTCATTTTTATTATGTTAGCTCAGCCTATCCATGAGCAATTAATATTTTTTCCAATTGTTCATATCTGATTTTATTTGTGTGAGAAATGTTTTGTAACTGTGTTTATATAGTTCCTGGCTTTGTCTTGGCAGGTAGAATACCAAATATTTTATATAATTTCTGTCTATTTTAAATGGAATTTCTCTTTCTATCTCGTGCTGCTGAGTTTTTTGGTAAAATATAGAAATACTATTGATTTATGTGGATTTATTTTACATCCTATAAATTTGCTATAGTTGTTAATTATTCCAACTAGCTTTTTAGTTGACTTTCCAGGATTCTTTAAGTATATCATTATATCATCTGCAAAAAGTGATAGTTTTCTTTTCTAATTCCCTACTTTAAGTACTTCAGTTCCATTTTTCTTCTCTTATTACTATTACTGTACTATATAAGTATAATACTATACTATTACTTATTACTTCTCTTATTACTACTCTTTTATTGCTTTTATTAGAGTTAACATTTCTAGTACAATATTGAAAGATAGGGGTGATGATGGATATAATCTGCTTCACTGCTGATCTTTTTGGAAAGGCTTCTAGCTCATTCCCATTACAGATAATCCTTGCTGATTGTTCTAGATAGATACTGTTTATCAATTTAAGGAAAACTCTTATTATTTCTATGTTTTCTAGTGTTTTTTAATAGGAATAGGTATTATATTTTGTCAAAAACTTTTTCTGCATCTATTGAGATAATGATATAATTTCTGTCAGTTTGGTTATTAATATGTTGACAGTTTTCCTAGTATTGAGCTGACCTTGCATTCTTGCTATAACTTCCCACTTGTCATACTGTATGATCTTTGTGATATGTTGATGTTACCTTCTTGCTAATACTTTATTTAAGTTTTTGCATCAACATTCATTAGGAAAATTGGCTTCTACTGTTCTTTCTCTGTTTTTGCTCCTCTTGGTTTAGATAACAGCACCATATTCATGTCATAAATTTGAAATTATTTCTTTGCCTGATTTTTCAAATAATTGATTTTGATTTGGAATTAATAATTCTTTAAATGTTTGATAGAATTCACATGTTAGTCCATCTGGTCTTGTTGGTTTTTTCCTTAGGGGCCTCCTTCATGACTTTTCAATTTCTCTTTCTAAGATGGGATTATTTAATTATTCTATTTCCTTCTTGATTATTCTGGATGATTTACATTTGTGCAAATGTTCATACATTTCATTTGGATCGTTACATTTATTGACATGTAATTGAACAAAATAGTTTCTAATGAATGCTCCAATTTCATCTTTATTGTTAGTGAATTGAATTTTTTCTTTCTTTTTTGTTTTGATCAATTCAACTAATAGTTTATCTATTTTTTCTATTAAAACTAGCTCCTAGATTTATTTTAGTTTAATCATTTTTCTTTTTCCTTTTACTTTCAATTCTAATAATCTTTTCTTTGATTTTCAGGAAATCCCTTGTTTTTAACTGGGCATTTTAATTTGTTTCTTTAGTTGCATGTCCAAATCATTGATCTCTCTTTTCTCTGTTTTATGAATATAAGTCATTAGAGGTATACATTTTCCTCAAACTGCTTCTTTGGCTGCATCCCATAAACTTTGATATGTTGTCTCATCATTCTCTTTAATGAAATTATTTATTATTTCTATAATTTGTTCTTTGACCCACTTATTCTTTAGGATTAGATTATTGAATATAGTCTCTTTGTCTAAGAGCATGATTGATTGCTCCCTTGCCTTTTTTTAAAACTTAAGTGTAATAGATTCTGCTCTAGACCCTAACCTTTACTCTGTTTCTCTGTTTCAGGTGTGTTTCTTGTAAACAATATGTGTTGAACTCTAAATTCTAATCCATCTCCTATCCACTTCCATTTTATGTATGAGTTCATTGTACTTTTAATTCACAATTATGATTATTGTGTATTTCTCTCCCTCCTGTTTCTCACCTTGTTTATCCTTCACTCTCCTTCACCCTCTCATTCTTATCAATGTGTTTTGCTTCTGACTGATAATGCCTCCCCTGATCTGCTCTCCCTTTTATCAGCTCTCCCTTCTCTTAACCCCCTCTTCTACCACTTCTCTGTAGGGAAAGATAGATTTCAGTATCCAAATGAGTGTAGTATGTTATTTCCACTTTGAGCTAATTCCAACGAGGGTAATGTTGATGCCTTTCCCCCCACATCCTCATTTTCCCCTTCCCTGTAAAAGCTCTTCCTTTCCTCTTTCTTTGTGTGAAATAAAACCCTTCCCTTTTCTGCTTCAGCAAACTCCTTTCTCACTCCTTCAATTATATTTTTTTTTAGTTTTCCTATCAGAGCCAACTCACACTTAGCTTTGGATCTATATGTACTCCTTCTAACTGCCCTAAAATTTAAAAATTTCAGTTTTGTTTCATTTTTCTAAAAAATAAAACAATATCCCTCCCCCCCACAAAAGGACAATAAGAGGGGAAGACTTATTATTAGAAACATAGGTGCACTGTTGTGTCATTAATGGAGTTGTGAATCAGTGCCACAATTTTGAAATGTAATTTGGAATTATACAAATAGGATGACCATGAATGTCAATAATCTTTAACTCAGACATTCTAGAGGATATAGAGATTGGAGTTATTCAGCAAGGAGGGCATTGATAAAAAGAGAAGACCCCAAATATACCAGATCATTTATAGCAACACACCTTGTTATAACAAAATATTTGAAACGAAGTAGATGACCATCGATTAAAAAATGGACAAAAAAATGTTGATACATGGATGTTACAGCATATTACTGTGATATAGCAGAGAATGCATATGCTGAATTCAGAAAAGCATGTAGATATTTACTCAGTTCAATGCAGAGTAAAGTAAGCAGAACCAACACACACACACTCACACACACACACGCATGCACACATACTTTGGACCATCTATATGTCTATAATGCACTACCCCTGACCCCTGCCTCACATTAACCCTAAATTCATTTAAGTCACTGCTCATACCCACCCTTCTCACACAAACTTTTATGTAATCACAGGGATGCATTTTTTCCTTGAATTGATCCTGTATATATTTGTTCTGTACAAACATCTGCCTGTGCACATGTTTTCTCACCTGAAAGAATGGGATCTCCCTGAGAACATTTCTGTCTGTTATCCCCAACACTTTGCTTACAGACTGGCCAACCCTGATTGCTTAATAATTGATTATGACTATGTATCAGTTAGGAGCAGTGATCATCTGACCTGCCATAACACACGTGTACCCATCCACTTTTTCCATTCACAGGGAATGAAAATTAAGTCATTCTTACTTTTTCTTTTCATTTTTCCTTCCTTTTTCCTTTTTTAGCCTTTCTTTTTCCTACCTACTCCCCTTCTCCCTCTGGATTCTGAGCCATGGCCTGTCCAAGCTAAATGTCTCTCTGACCACCAGACTCACTTCTATCAGGCTTATCTATTTCACTCTAATTCCCTCCTGTTTCACAGCAAGCCATGTAGCAGAAACTTTGTAGATGGTCACTGAGTTTGAGTTGGGTATTGTCCAGATGGGAGTTTGCCTGCTTCAGGTGTCTCTGTGTTAAGATAATGCTGAATTGTACAAGGCATACCAGAACTGACAGCTTTTATTATGAAGGGTTCCCAAATATCCTAGTGAAGGATCAGCTTTCAGGGTAAGTACCATGCCTGATCAAACTGCCATCAAAGGAGCCAACACCATGGCTGGCCATTCCTGGGCTGAAAGGGGCTGCCATTGCAGCATCTTACAAGAGATACCTGGGTCATCTCCAGTCATCCTAATGAATATCTGGTCACTGGATTCAGAAGGCTTTGGAGGAGAAGTGCGGCTGGTGACCTTGCATAGCTTTGCATCACTCACAACAAGGTCAAGTGCAAGTCATGTCATCATTTCTCCAATGGCATGGTCTTCTTCGGCAATGAAAGATGAACACAACAACAACAACCAGACATACAGTACCTGAGCCATTCAAATTCCTGGGGGGTCTGGTGTCCCAAGACTGCACCAAATGCCCATCTTCCCATGTTCATGATTTCAAGTAATTTGGCATCAGGAAGACCTGAATTCAAATTCTGCCTTAGAAGCTTATTAGCTCTGTGAGCCTGGCCAGTTAACTTAACTTTTGTAGACCACAGTTTTCTTTAAAATGGGAATAATATTGAGCCTAACTCCCATGTTTTTGTGAGGCTAAAATGAGAAAATATTTGTAAAATACTCTGTAAACCTGAAGGTGGTATATAAATGATGGCCATTTTTTGTTCATGTTATTCACCCCAAACCAGCAGAAGATGAGACTGACCCAGAAGGACTATCACACATGGAACCTATGCTCAAAAAACAACTGAGTCCAAGGTCTGAGGAATAGTCTTCCAAAGGAAGTGGCCTTAGGCCTTGGTGCCCAATCTTGGTCTTTTCAGGGAAAACCTTTTGTGGGGGACCCAGGTCATTTCTAGTTGAGTCTCAGTAGTTTTGGCCCAAGTCCCCTTCAGTAGTCTACAATACTAGTTACCCATTAGATTCCTGAGTCCTTACAAATTACATTTACCTTAAGACAGCAAGCATCATGGTTACATTTACCTTAAGACAGCAAGCATCATGGTCCCTCATTCGTCACCATAAGAATGGAAATTGTGGGGCCTGGGTTTAGGAGACATAAGGCAGCTGTATGGGACACCACATCCTGGGTCAGCCTCTAGTTCATGTACCTTTTCCCCTCTGTACTGTTCAGGCAGGGCAGCTGAGGATGGAGCTGAAGACCAAGCATTTTCCCCACAGTCACTTTCCTGATCTCCATTGGTGAGTGTCCATGATCAGGCCTGGGGAGGGAGGGACATGGTGACAAGTTCCTTGGCTGAAGGACAGAGAGGAAGCATAAGGAGGAGACAGAATCATTTAGAGTGGAGTAGCAACCCAGGCTCTGCTGAAAGGGCTCTTCCTTCATATTCTGACTAAAACAGAAATAGAGATTCATGGGCTTGGGTGAGAGCTGGGAATGGGTCAGGGTGCACTGGAGGGGAGGCATCTCTTACAGGGAGCTTCTCTTACAGGGCTGTGTCTGGACTGGAGGGTGAGGGCACAGATAGATGAGTCCTGCCCCCAATATCTCACTATTCTCTCTCCCCTTCTTGAGCCAGATCAATCCCAACAACTCTCCCAGCAGGGACTTTGGGATGAATGGATGAGGTGCCTCTGGGATGGGCTTCTGAACCTGAAGTTGAAAGATGCAGGGGCCAAAGGAATCTCTGGGGATCCAATATGTTTCCTTCTCAGACTCCCTTCTGAGGTCCACCTTCTGGGTTGTCCTGAGTACTGTGGTCCCTGGGGAAACAGATGTGACCCTCAGGTGTCAGGGCCACCTGTGGAGTGACTGATTCCAGCTCTGGAAGTATAGAGAGCTCAGACTGTAGAGAAATGCTTCCTGGCAACAGGCAGAGTTTGTGCTCAGGAATGTGGATGATTGAAGAGATGTGAGAAGTCACAACTGCTGCTCTGAGCAGGGGCCCTTGTGGTCAGAGCTCAGTGAAGCCTTGGCCCTGGTGGTGACAGGTGAAGAGGTGCTGATCTACAACCATCCTTGGTGGGGAGGAGGCCAGTCCTGAGACAGAAGCCCAGACCCCTCTCTGGTGAATCACTTACAAGTGGGACAAACCTTCAGGCTTGACTGCTTGCCTTCCCCAGGCTCTGGGAATGCCTGGCCTCCCTCCTCACATGCTGGGGCATAGATAAGGCTGTGAAATGTTTCCCCTCAGTAACCCTGTGAGGAAGGGAACACATGTGCCATGACTTCCCTTTTAGAGATGGGGAAACTGAGGACTGGAAAGGAAGTAAGGTGACTTGAGCAGGTCAAAGGGTTTTTCATGTGGGGGCCAAGATTTGAACCCATGTTTCCCAGCCTCAAACCACAGGATCTTTTCCTATCTGGTCACTGTCCCCTGACGACCCAGCTAGGAGAACTGGACTGCTCCTTCCTCAGAGGATACACAGCAGCCTTTGAGATAAGGGGCCCACAGCTGTACCAGAAGAAACTTTATTTATTTATGTATAAATTATTTATTTATAAGTTATTATTTTATAAATTCATATAAATTTATAAATTATTTATTTATTTAGATAAACTTTTTCTGTCTCCTCTAAGGCCCAAAATGGCAACATCCAACCTATCCAGTTGTATCTACCCTTGTTCCCTTTTGCCCTCATTATGTTCTCCTCAGTCTGAATGAATTACAACATCATCTTTCATCATATTCCCCCCTTTTTCCTTTGCTCACCCAGTTCCCCTTTCCTGTGATGCCCTCCCAACTTCATCGATCACTTTCCTACACATACTTAAAGTCTAGCTCATATCCTGGCTGCTTCAGATGTTGTCCATGATTAAATCAAATGACCCTTTTCTTGGCCATTGGCCCTTTCAGTGTGGTGCCTACCTCTCTCTTGGGTGCCTTCACCCTCTCAGCTCTTTCAGGGAATGATTTGATGGGGTTAGGTTGAGAGATCAGGTTCCTAACTGTCTTCCTTCCTCCTTTCACAGGAGCTCTCCCCAAACCCTCCATTTCAGCCTCACCTGCCTCCACAGTATCCCTAGCGACAACAGTGACCATGTGGTGCCATATCTCAACAGGCATCCACTCAGGACTACAATTTTGCCCTGCTGGAGGCAAAGAGCCTGGAGCTCTTGCAGAGACAGAGGCTTCTAGGGATCTGCACTCCTTTCTCACTTCTGTCTGAGACCCAAGGACACTGGGAGCTACAGCTGTATTTACTACAGTAAGACAGCCCCCCACATGGGGACTGCATCCCAACCAGACCCTGGGGCTGACTGTCCTTGGTGACTGGAGATGGGAATATCTGGGCTGGGTTGAGCTGGGCTTCAAAGAGTATTTAAAAAAAATACAGGATTATGTATCTCCAGTTCTTTCACCTTAATCTATTGAAATGCTGTCCACTTTTTACTAGTTCCCTTTCCCTCAGTTTCAAAACCTACCCCACTACCATGAACAAATGATAATCTAATTCCCTGGTTTTAGAATTTTGCTAATTTTTTTCCTTTTCTTTCTTGATTTTGTCTAGTTATTTGTTTTTCCCCTCTCCTTTCCTCTCAGCTAAGTAATTGAGCTGTAACCCATTCCTCTATTGACTTTCAACTTTTTCATTAACATTTCATTTTCTGTACATTTTTGTAAAATATGATAAATTTCTCTCATTCTCCTCATGATTTAATTATATTTGCTGTCTAGTAATCTTGTCCACATGAAACCGCAATACCAAATTTGGATACTTTCATTTGCTTCCTCCCAGTGTCTCTGCAATATTAGTGGTAGGTGATAGTGATCATTTATAGTGTGGGATTCCTGAGACACACTGAGAAAGGGTAGCATCAGGATTCTTTAAAGATGCAGGAAGAAAAGCAATTTAATACCTAAAGGGACCTATATGAATTGTCTTCAAATAAAAATAAAGGGACTGTAACTAGGAACCGTATTACACATTTTGGTATATGGGCTCTGTGATCTTGAGCCCATTTTCCATTGCACTCTGTGTGTGCAACTATGAAAGGATTTGTCAATGACATTTGGGGGTATAGCAACATTTTGGGCCAAATATTCTTGCTCTTTCATCTGAATGAATACACTTTCCAGAAAGCTAATTACCTTTACTTGACTATTGTTATCAACTGACAGTATGGGGGACACAGTGATGGAGACTCAGGAGCAGTAGTAGCCATCCCCCCCAAACCACACCTCTGCACTGAATACGGTCCCTCAAATTCTTTGGTAACATGTAGAGACTTCAATATTTCTTGCTGTCATTTTCATGCCTAGATGCTCCTCTTCCTTTTCTGAGATTCACAATATCCAAATCATTTTCTCCACCCAACCCTGCTTGGTCTTCTCTACTAATTACCAAAACACTAACCTTCCTCAGTGAGTTTTACCCTGACAGTCTTCCTCCTTAGTCCATTTTTTTCAGTAAAAAAATAAGGTAAAAGATGAGAAGACATCCTTATCCCACTCCTCAACAAAGGGGAACTCCATGATTTTGGTACATTGCACATATTTTTAGACTATATTATGCATTGAATGGATTTGCTGTTTTTCTTCTTCTTTTTCTATTTTCCCTTAATAATGTCATGAGTTTTATGGGGAGATGGTCCATGAAGGTGAAGTACCAATGGTATACTAGAAGAACTACTGAGGAAGTAAAAATTCAAAACTATTAATAAAAAGTCATTTTTAAAATAAAGGTACCAATGATGTAACTCAATCTTTTATTAATCAAGCTAAATTTTATTAACTAGACTAAAAGGGCAGCTAGGTGGTGCAGTAGATAGAATACCGGTGCAGTGGATAGAGCACCAGTGTAGGAGTCAGGAGGACCTGAGTTCAAATCTCACCTCAGACACTTGACACTCACTAGCTGTTTGATCTTGGGCAAGTCACTTAATTCCAATTGCCTCATCCTGGATCATCTCCAGTCATCCTGATGAATATCTGGTCACTGGATTCAGATGGCTCTGGAGGAGAAGTGAGGCTGGTGACCTGCACAGCCCGCCCTCACTCAAAACAAAGTCAGGAGCAAGTGATGTCATTATTTCCCTGATAGCATGGTCTTCAACAATGAAGGACTAACACACAGCCAAGCTAAATATATCTCAGTTCTTTTAGCCTATACACATATGTAATGATCTTCCATTTCCCAGTATTCAGTATTACATTAACATTTCTGGGACTCCAATTTCTTCATCTAAAAAAATGAGTGGATTGGAATAGACTTCAATTGAGTTCCTTTCTCTCAGTAGATTGATGATCATCAAAATCATTCCACACAGGAATTTTTTCTCCAGTTTATCCACATTCTTCTTACAGGATTACACTCACCACTAACCAGAGTACTCTGGATGTGGTCTGACATAGAGATGGTACAGTAGCTCTGTCACAACATGTATTCTCAACACCACTTCTCGAACTGCGGGGGATAATATCTGCAGTGGTAAGTGTTACTGCCTTACCACATTGTTTATATATCAGCCTTTCCACTCACAAAACCACCAGATCATTAGATGAAAAACTGAGGTTGATATTTTCACTATACCGTTAAAGTTGAGTGTAAGTATATACATATATCTGTATCTATCTAGGAATATATCTTTGTTTGGATCATCCATCATATCTATAATGTCCTCCCCCCTGACTTTTGACTTACAGGATCCTTCCATTCATAGAAGACCCAATTAATGTCAATACAATGAAAAATGAGTGAAGGAGCCCTACTAAATTCCTTTTATGACACAAATATACCCAAACCAGGAAGAGTCAAAAGAGAACAAAAATTATAGACCAATTTATTTAACCAATATTGACGCAAAATTTAAATAGGATGTTATCAAAGTGATTAACATCACAAAAATCCTACACTTTGACAAGGCAGATTTTATACTGAGTGTGCAGGGTTGGTTCAATATTAGGAAAACTATTATTATAATTGATATCAGTTAAAAAAACAACAGAAGTCAAATGATTATCTCAATACATGCTGAAAAACCTTTGACAAAACACAACACCTAGTCCTATATTTATCTAAAACCATTAACAAGCACTATTTCTAATGCAATGAGCTAGAAGACTTCCCAATACAATCAGGGGTGAAGAAAAGATGTCAATAAGCTACAGCAATAAGAAAAGAAAAAGAAATTAGAATAGGCAATGAGGAAACAAAACTATCCCTCTCTGCAAACAATATGACATTATACTTAGAAAATCCTAGAGAACTAACTAAAAAACTACTTGAAATTATTAATTACTTTAGCAAAGTTGCAGGATACAAAATAAACTCACAGAAATTATCAGCATTTCTATATATTACCCACAATCTGGCAGCAAGATACGGAAAGAGAATTTCAATTTAAAATAACTGTAGACAATATAAAATACTTGGGAGCCTACCTGTCAAAACAAACCCAGGAACTATATGAATGCAAGTATAAAACCTTTTCACACAAATAAAGTCAGATCTAAAAATTAGATAACTGCTAGTTGCTCATTGATAGGCTGAGGTAATATAGTAAAAAAGACAAATCTTCCTAAATGAATTGATTTATTCAATGCCATACCAATCAATCTATCAAAAATATTTTATAGAGGTAGAAAAAATAATAAAATTCATCCAGAAGATTAAAAGCTCAAAGATATCAAGGGAATCAATAATATAGAAAAAAGTGGTCTAGCTGTATCAAAACTCAAGTTATATTATAAAGTAGAAATTATCAAACAATCTGGTACTGGCTAAGAAACAGAGGGGTGGATCAGAAAAACAGATCAGGTGCAAACTACATTATAGCAAATGATCATAGTAATCTAGTATACATAAATCTAAAGATCCAAGCTTTTGGAACAAAAATTCATTATTTGAAAAAAAAAGGTACTGGGAAAACTAGACAATATTATAGCAGTAACTGGGTAGGATGAACATTTCACTCAGCATAAGTTCATATAAGTCTTGGTTTTTCTGAAGTCCACCTTAAACCCAGAAAAGCCAAAACAGAAAGAAAATTATATACTAAATTTCCCTAATGAATATTGATGGAAAAATATTAAATAAAATATCAGCCAAAAGTCATTACTTACAGCAAAATAGTATTCCATTACATTCATACACCACAACTTGTTCAGCCATTCCCCAATTTATGGACATTCCATCTATTTCCAGTTCTTGGCCACAACAAAAAGAGCTTCTATAAATATTTTTGAACATGTGGGGCCTTTTCTCGTTTTTACGATCTCTTTGGGATACAGTCATAGAAACAACATTGCCGGGAAAAGCGGTATGCACATTTTTGTAGCCCTTTGGTCATAATTCCAAATGGCTCTCCAGAATGGTTGGATCAGCTCACAGCTCCACCAACAATGAATTAATGTTCCAACTCTCCCACATCTTCTCCAGCACTTATCATCTCCATGGTTTTTCATGTTAGCCACTCTGATAGGTATGATGTGGTACCTCAGAGTTATTTTGATTTGCCTCTCTCTAATCAATTGTGATTTAGAACATTTTTTCATGTACCTATGGATAGCTTTTATTTCTTCCTTTGAAAACTGCCTATTCATATCCTTTGACCTTTTATCAATTGGGGAATGACTTGTATTCTTGCAAATTTGACGCAGTTCTCTATATATTATGAGACTTTTATCACAGACACTAGTTGTAAAAATTCTTTACCAGTTTTCTGCTTCCTTCCTAATCTTGGTTGCATTGACTTTCTTTGTGCAAAACTTTTCAATTTAATGTATTCAAAATTATCCACTTTCCATTTCATAATATTCTCTATCTCTTATTTTGTCATAAATTTCTCCATTCTCCATAAATCTGGCAAATATACTATTTCTTGCTCCCCTAATTTGCTTATAGTATCAATCTTTATATATAGATCGTGTATTCATTTTGACTTTCTTCTGGTATACAATGTCAGGCATTGGTCTATGCCTAGTTTCCGTCACACTATTTACAAGTTTTCCCAGTGTTTTTTGTCAAAAAATGATTTTTTATGTCAGTAGACTGCTATAATCATTGACTACTGTGTCTTGTATATCCAACTTTCCCCACTGATCTATCCCTGTATTTCTTAGCCAGTAGCAAGTGGATCTGATGATTGCTGTTTTATAATACAATTTTGAGATCTGCTATGGCTAGCCCAGCTTCCTTAGCATTTCTTTTCATTAATTCCCTTGTTATTCTTGACTTTTTGTTCTTCCAGATGAAATTTGATAGTACTTTTTCTAGCTCTAGAAAATAATTTTCTGGTAGTTTGATTGGTATGGCACTGAATAAGTAAATTAGTTTAGGTAGAATTGTCATTTTTATTATATTAGCTCAGCCTACCCACAAGCAACTGATGTTTTTCCAGTTACTTAGATCTGACTTTATTTCTGCAAAAAGTGTTTTATAATTGTGTTCATATAGTCTCTGGGTTTCCTTTGGCAGGTAGACTCTCAAATATTTTATAGTGTCTACTATCTTCAAGTGGAATTTCTCTTTCTATCTCTTTGGAGACAGACTTTGGACTTTGTTGGTAATATATAGAAATGCACATGATTTATGTGGTTTTACTTTGTATTCTGCAACTTTGCCAAAGCTGTTTATTATTTCAATTCTCGGCAAATGCAATTGATTCTCTGCAATTCTCTAAGTACATCATTGTGTCATCTGTAAAAAGTGAGAACTTAATTTCTTCTTTGCCTTTCCTAATACCTTCACTTTCTTTTTCTGCTCTTACTGCTAAAGCTAACATTTCTAGTATCATATTGAAAAATAGTGGTGATAATGGACATCCTTGTTTCACCCCTGATCTTATTGAAAATACATCTGACTTGTCCCAATTACATAAAATGCTTGTTGATTTGTTTAGGTAGATACTACTTATTATTTTATGGAAGGCTCCATTTATTCCTATGTTTTATAGTGTTTTAATAGGAATGGATTTTGAATTTTGTCAAAAACTTTTTCTGCATCTATTGAGACAATCATATGGTTTCTTTTAGTTTTGTTGTTGATATAATCAATTATGCTGATAGTTTTCCTAATACTGAACCAACCTTGCCTTTCTGGAATAAATCCTACCTGATCACAATGTATTATTGTCATGACAATTTGTTGTATTCTTTTGGCTGATATTTTATTTAATATTTTTCCATCAATATTCATTAGGGAAATTTAGTATATAATTTTCTTTCTGTTTTGGCTTTTCTGGGTTTAAGTATCAGAGCCATATTTGTGTCATAAAAAAGAACTTGGTAGGACTCCTTCTTTGCCCATTTCCCAAAGAGTCTATATGGTATTTTAACTGTTCTTTAAATGTTTGATAGAATTCATTTTTAAATACATTTGACCCTGGAGATTTTTTCCTAGGGAATTCATTGATGGCCTGTTCAATTTCTTTTTCTGAGATGGGGTTATTTAAATATTTTCCTTCCTCTTCTGTTAATCTGGGAAATATGGTTTTTTAAAAAATATTCATCCATTTCAGTTAGATTTCCAAATTTATGGGCATACAGTTGGACGAAGTAATTTCTAAAGATTGTTTTAATTTCCTTGTCATTGGTGGTGAGTTCACCCTTTTCATTTTTTATGTTAGTGATTTGGTTTTCTTCTTTCTTTTTTAAATCAAACTGACCAAAAGCTTGTAAATTTTATTGTTTTTTTTCATGAAACCAACTCTTAGTTTTATTTATCAGTTTAATAGTTTCTTAATTTCAATTTTATTAATCTCTCCTTTGGGTTTCAGTATTTCTGATTTGGTATTTATTTGGGGATTTTCAATTTGTTCTTTTTCTAGCTTTTTCAATTGCATGCTCAATTCATTGATCTCCTCTCTCCTTTACATTCATGTCATGTAAGCATTCAAGGATATGAAACTTTCCCTAACAACTGTTTTCATAGCATCCCATGTGTTTTGGTACGTTGACTCATTATCATCATTCTCTTGAATGAAGTTTTTGATTGTTTCTATGGTCTGTTTTTTAACCCCCTCATTCTTTAGGGTTAGATTATTTAGTTTCCAATTAATTTTTGGTCTATCTCTCCGTGACCCTTTATTGCAGATTTGAAAAGATTTGAAAAGGATTCATTGACTATCTGTACCTTTCTGCACTAGATTGTGAGGTTTCTATGCCCTGTTACATCATCAATTTTTGTGTATATGCCATGTCATACTGAGAAAAAGATATATTCATTTTTATCCCTATTCAATTTTACCCAGAGTTC
>CM052674.1:392758837-392769613 GCA_028533205.1 Lagorchestes hirsutus | reverse complement strand
GCACAAAAATATCCTATTACAATCATATACTGCAACTTGTTTAGCTATTCCCTAATTGAGAGAAATTTCCCTGATTTTTAATTCTTTGCCACCACGAAAAGAGCTGCTAAAAATATTTTTGTATATGTATATGTTTCCTTTAATTTTGATCTCCTTGGGATGCAGACTTCGTAGTAGTATTTCAGTGTCAAAGCATAGGCATAGATTTATAGCCTTTTTTGTATAGTTCCAAGCTGCTCTTCAGAATGGGTGGATCAGTTCACAAATGTGTCTCATTTTTCCCACATCTCCTCCAATCTTGATCATCTTTCTTTTCTATCACATGCATCAATATGATAGGAGAGGTGGTACCTCAAAATTATTTTAATTTGTATTTTTCTAACCATTAATTTTAGAGCAGTTGTTTTTAGGATTATTTAGCGTTTTGATTACTTCGTCTGAAAACTGACTTTTTATAATCTTTGAAAATTTATCATTTGAATAACTTGTGATAAATTTGGCTAAGTTTTCTATATATTTGAGAAATCAGGTATTTATCAAAAGACAATGTAATTTTTTCCAGAACATTCTGCAACCTTTCTAATAATGGCTACATTGTTTTTTTATGAAAATCTTTTTAGTTTAATGTAATCAAAATTGTTCATTTTATATCTTGATATTTTTGTTGGTGATTTGATTCAATTGTATCTGATGCTCCATGACACTACTTGGCGTTTTCTTGACAAAGATATTGGAGTGGCTTGCCATTTCTTTCTCCAGCTTATTTCACAAATGAGATAGTGGGGCAATGCTTAAATAATTTCCCAATGGTTAAACAGCTAGTACGTGTCTGAGGACATATTTTAATCAAGTTCTCTTGTCTCCAGGGCCAGTGTTTCACCCACTGAACCATTCAGTACCTCATAATGCCCTCTGCCTCTTGTTTGGTCATAAATTCTTCCCTCATCCATAGATCTGAGAGACAAACTATTCCATGCTTCCCTAATTTGCTTATGGCATCACCTTTATGTCCAAGTCATATAGTCATTTCAATCTTTTATTAGTATATGATGTGAGATGGTGGTTTATACCTAGCTCCTGCAAACTGTTTTCCAAATAGTTATTGTCAAATAGTGATTTTCTGTCCCCAAAGCCTGAATCTTTGGGTTTTTCCAAACATTTGATTAGTATGGTAATTTCTACTGTGTATTGTGTATCTAATCCATCCTATAGGATGACACACTATTGAACACAGCTCTCTGGATGTGGTCTCCTTTGAGCATGGTACAGTACAGGTATTGCCAACACTACTTCTTTAAATGCACATGATAATCTCAGCAGTGTTTGGAGATGAGGTCTCAGCACATTGTTTACATCTCAAACTTTTCATTCACTAAAACAAGCAGATCATTGGAAGAAAAATTGTGATACACACACACACACACACACACACACACACACATTGGATGACCTATCTTACCTATAATGTACTCCCCTCAGATCCCAGCCTCTCATTGTCCTTCTATTCATTTAAATGCTCACACTACTCACACACCACCTATCACAAACAAACTTTTATATACTCTCATGTATTTTTTTATGCATTGATCCTGTACATATTTGTTCTGCACAAACATCCACCTATGCACACGTTGTCTCACCTGAGGGAATGGAAACTTCTTAAGAATGTTTCTGTCTTTGGATCCCCAGCACTTGGCTTAGAGCCTGACCAACCTTGGTTCCTTAATAATTGTTTTTGATTTTGTACCAGACAAGACCAGCAACATATGACCTGCCATCATGCATAGGAACCCATTTCCTTTTTCCACCGACAGAGAATGAAAATTAAGCTCATCTGACTTTTTCCTGAAGTAAAGGGAAGACTACTACCTCACTACTGACTCCCCACAATCCTCTTCTCTGGATTCTGAGCCATGGACTGCCGAGGCCAAAATGTCTCTCTGACCACCAGACTCTCTTCTGTGAGGCTCATCTATTTCACCCTAATTCTGCCCTGTTTTCCAATTCTCTCTTCCCTACTCTTCCTTTGCTTCCTCTATCACTACCAAATAGTCACTGAAGAAACAACTGTGCCTCTCAACCCAAAATCACTTCGAATAAATATTTGGTGCTGACGTGGATATTTGAAAACAGTTTCGTACTCTCCAGGAGAGTATAAGTTCCATGAGGGTACTACTTTTCTTTATTTTTCCTCTTTGTACTCCTAGCACCTAGGACAGGGTAGGTCACACAATAGGAGCTCAATAAAAGGTCATTGAGCTAGATCTGAATTTTTTCTAGGCAGGAGGCTCTGTGCCAAGAATGTACTGAATGCTGTAGTGCAAGGCAGCCCAGAGTTGGCAGCTGTTGTTCTGAAGGGCTTCTGAGAGGTCTTTATCAAGGGTCAACTTTCAGGGTAGCTATGGTACCTGACCACACAGCAAACAGCAGCAAATACCATGGCTAGTCATTCCTGGGCTGAAAGGTGCTACCTTTGTGGTGTCCTACAGGAGATGCAGTGACTAAACCATTTAAATAGCTAGTAGTCAGGTGCCCCAAGACTGCACCAAATTCCTATAGTACTTGGGGCCAGATTTATTCTGGCATCAGGAAGACCTGAGTTCAAATCCTGCCTTAGCTGCATCATCCTGGGCAGGTAACTTAACCTCTGTCTGCCTCAGTTTTCTCATCTACAAAAAAGGGATAATGTAGAGCCCACTTTCCTGTTGCTGTGAGGGTCAAATGAGAAAACATTTGCAAAATACTTCACAAACCTGAAAATGCTGTATAAATGATGCCCATCTGGTGGTCATGTTGTTCACCCCAACCAGCAGAAGATGAGATTGACCCAGAAGGACTGTCACATATGGAACTTGTTCTCAGATTCTAGGATCTGAGGCCTAGTATTCTGGGCCCATGGTCTTAGGCCTTTGTGCCCCATCTTGGCCCTTTCAGGGTAAGGCTTTCATGGGGGCCCTGGTCATTTCCAGCAAAATCTTGGTATTTTTTGGCCCTAGTCCCCTTCAGTGGTTGTCAACACTAGATACCCATCAGAGTCATTGGTCCTTTGCTGGCTACGTTTACCTTAAAACTCTCTGAAGCTCTCAGAGCTAAGTCTTGAAGAATCATGGTCCCTCATACATCATCATAAGAATGCAAAGTGTGGGGCCTTGGTTTAAAGGATGTAAGTCAGCAGAGTTGGCCACCACATTCTGGGCAAGCCTCTACCCTGCTCACCGTTTACCTTCCGCACAGTTGAGGCTAGGCAGCCCAGGGCAAAGCTGAAAACCCAGCATGAGCCCCACAGTCACTTCCCTGATCTCCATTGGCGAATGTTCAGATTCGGGTCTGGGGAGGGAGGAACACTGTGACAAGGTCCTTCACTGACTGATGCTGAAGGACATGCAGTAGCCTAAGGAAGAGAAAGAATCATTGGGGGCAGAGCATGACCTCTGTGTCTGCTCAAATGTCATTTCCTTCATATTTCTACCAAAGCAGATTAGAGGTTCAGGGTTTTAGTGAGAGCTGGGGTTAGATCAGTGTGAGCTGGTGGGAGGTGGCATCTGTAACCTGAGCTTCTCTTACAGGGCTGTGTCTGGACTGAGTGGTGAGGGCACACACAGGTGAGTCTTTGCCCCAACATCCCATGTTCTCTTTTCCATTCTTGGGACATATCAATAACCACAGCCTCTCCCACTGTAAGCAGGCAGGGAAACAGGGGACATTGTGAAGAGTGGAGGGAATGACTGATGGAGGGCTTCAGAATTCAGGGGTGAAACATTTGGGCCAGAGGAATCTGGAAATTGGATTTGTTTCTTTCTCAGACCTCCTCCTCAGGCTCCGAGTCCTGAGGTTCCCAGGGGAACAGATGTGAACCTCAGGTCCCAGGGTCACCTGTGGAGTGACTATTTCCAGCTCTGGAAGGATAGAGAGCTCAGAGAGGAGAGAAATGCCTCCTGGCAGCAGGCAGAGTTTGTGCTCAGGAGTGTGGATGATTGGAGAGATGGGAGAAGCTACAGCTGCTGCTCTGGGCAGGGGCCCTTGTGGTCAGAGCTCAGTGAAGTCCTGGCCCTGGTGGTGACAGGTGAGGGGGTGCTGGTCTACAGCTATCCCTGGTGGGGAGGAGGACAGTCCTGAGAAAGCAGTCCAAACCACTCTCTGGAGAGTCACCCACAAGCTGGACCAACCCTCAGGTTTTACTACCTGCCCCCCCTTACTATTTCTACATCCTCAGACTCTAGGAAACCCTTGCTCTCCAGTTCACATGTTGGGGGTGTAAATAAGGTTCTGAAATCTTTCCCTTCAATAACCCCATGAGAAGGAGAGCACATGCACCATAATTTCCCTTTCAGAGATGAGAAAACTAAGGCCTGCAGAGGAAGTAAGGGGGCCTGAGAAGGTCAATGGGTTCTTTAGTGTCAGTGGCAGGATTTGAACTCCTCTCTCCCAGCCCTAAACCCAGTGATCTTTCCCCATCTGGTCAGTGTCCCCTGGTCTCACAGTCATGAAAGCCAGGCTTCTCCTACCTCAGAGGATACACAGTCTTTGGGAGAAGGAGCACACAGCTTGACCAGAGCAAACTTTATCTAGAAAAACTTTTCCTGAATCCTCAAAGGCCTAAACTGGCAACATCCAGGCTGTCCAGTTGTGTCTCCTCATGTTCTCATTTACACTCACTAAATTCCCATCAACCTGGACAGATGACAGCATCACCTCTCTTTATGTCCCACCATTCTCCCTTTGTTCACACTGTCCCCTTTTCCTGGGATGCCCTTCCTACCTTCATCCATCACTTCCCTACATATCGTTAGAGACCAGCTCACATCTGGGCTGCTGTGGGATGATGCCCCTGATTGAATCAAGTAGCACTGTCCTGGTCCTTGGCCCTCCCAGCATGGTACCTACCCCTCTCTCTTGTAACTATTCCAGCATCAAGGTCCTTCCTACCACCCCAGGCTGCTGTCTATCTGGTCTGTGTTAGAAGGCAGTCTGTTACAGATGGTTCAAATAATTGCCCTCCCCCAGGCCCTAAGTGGGTGACTGTGGGAAAGTCCTTGACCTTCTGTGGACCTCAATTTTCTCTTCCATGTCATGAAGCTCAGGATTAGATTATCTAATGGGGTCACGGAAACCCTCATGTTCCCTGGTACTGTAAGTTCTGTGAGGGCAGTGGGGGTGGAGTCTTCTCAAATCTTTGGGGCTCCCCCATCACAGAGTAGGAGGCATCTGATAAGTGGGTGGTGAGTGAGGCCAGGAAAACCAGAAAAAAATCTAATTCCTCAAAGAACTTCCCAGAGGGCCCTCATCCTCCTCTGCCACCCGTGCCCATCCAGGGTCACACCCAGCTCTGCCAAATTGTTCTAGATTCATTGAGGGGTGAAATGGGGGACAGGACAGGGAACTGGCACCATACAGTTATCTGTGGAAGTGAGTAGGGCCCCTGAGTGGGAATCTGGGTTTTTTTGTCGTGGGGTTATTGGGAGAATAGAGCTTTGTAAACCTTAAAGCTGAACAGAAGGGTCTGAAATGGCCAGTGGTGGTGCATCAGGATCCTGCCTTGGTCCAACAGGCCCAAGTGAGAGGGACTGAACTGGGCCCCTTGGAGGAGGGGAGAAAGGGGCAGGGGGATGACCTCCTCTGCCCATGTCCCTTCTCCTCCCATCTGTCTACATTCACAGCCTTCCTGGAGCTAGGAAGGTGACCTGAAGGTAACCCTTCTTTCTGAAGGTGACCCAGAGCCCAGTTACTCAGTCATGAACAGGTTTACAGGACTGGGCAAAGGGGCCTGGCAAGGGACCCTCAGGGCATCCTCCCCCTGCTCAGCTCAGTTACAGAAAATGATTTGAGGGAGTCAGGGGGAGAGATCAGGTCTCTAACTTTCTTCCTTCTTTTACAGGAACCTTCCCTACACCTTCCATTTCAGCTTCATCTGACTGCTCAATATTTTCAGGGCCATCAGTGACGAACTAGTGTGACATGTCCCCACAGGCACCACCTCAGGACTACAGTTTTGCCCTGCTGGAGAATAAGAGCTTGGATCTTTTGCAGCGACAGAGCCCTCCAGGAATCAGGGCTGTTTTCTCCCTTCTGTCTGTGAGGGCCAAGGATATTGGGAGCCACAGCTGTATTTACTACAGGAAGACAGCACCCTATAAGGGGTCCCATCCCAGCCAGATGCTGGAGATGACTGTGCTTCATGGCTGGAGATGGAACTCCAATATCCCCATATGCATCCCTCACATAGAGGCCCACAGAGCTATGGGGGCAGTATGAAATCATAAGAGTTCTGAAAGGATGGTTTGGGGGAAGGCTGGAGGGCACCCTGGGATCCTCTCCTGTTTTACATGGGCTCAGCTTTGGGCCAAGAGATGGTGAGAGTGTTTAGAGCTCAAGGCAGGCCACAGACAAGAAAGTGAGAACAGTAGCAAAATTGCTGTTGCCCATCTCACTGGGGCATTAGGGTGGAGGTCTAGAAATGACATCTTACCTTGACCTCTGTTTCCCCTTTCCCCTCAGGATGTCTCCCCAAACCCATGCTGAGGGCCCAGCATGGGCTTGTGGTGGCCCCACAGGACAACATCACCCTCTGGTGCTCAAGGCCCAAACTGTCTTCTCTTGAGGAAGTGACTCTGGGGAAGGCTGGAACTCAGATAGCAGCAGATCTCAGCACATCTCTGGACTAGCTTCCTCCTCCCATCTGTGAGTCCTGAGGACACTGGGAACTACAGCTGTACTTACAGGGAAAGGACAGAGTCTGCTAGAAGATCAGAGCCTAGTGAGGACCTGAAGCTGGTGGTACCAGGTGATGTGTATGGATGCATGGGCCTCCCCAAAATGCTGAGAATTATCTCTCTTCTCTCTGTCCAGACAGGGGCCTCCCAGAGACAGGCCTGATGTCTACACATCTGGCTCTACCCAGGGTCCTGGCAGGACCTTGGGACCTTGGAAGACACGATATATTTCTCTTGTGATCTAGACTCTTGGGAAGAAAGATGATAGTGGGGACTGAATTGTGGGATAGGAGACTCATAGAGATCCAGAGCTGAAATAGATCTTGGTGGTTCTTGAGGCCAAACCTCCCATTACCAACGATCAACAGGAGGCCCCGAGAGAAAGGCCTTGTTCAAGATCACACAAGAGGTGAGTGACTGAGCATGGAAATGAGTCTGAGTCTTCCCACTCTTGGACCGTGATCTGAGCCCAAGTTTTTAATGTAGCCCTGGGCCTGTCTGGGATAGTCCAGATGAAAAGTGAGGGGTTATGGTCTTCCCCTCCATGAATCATCAGAGGCTTCAAAACATAGGTTGGATGAGCTTCCTCAAATGTGAAAATTTCTTAGATTTCTGCCTATCTACAGCTAGAAATGTATGAGTGATTTTTGGTCAAAGCCCTCATTTACAGATGTGATCACTGAGGCTCATGGGTAGCTGCATGACTCAGTGGATAGAATGTTAGGCTTGGAATCAGGAAGCCTCATCTTCCTGAGTTCAAATCTGGCCTCAGACACTTACAAGCTGCGAGACCTTAGGCAAGTCACTTAACCTTGTTTTACTCAGTTTCCTCAACTATAAAATGTGCTGAAGAAGAAAATTGTAAACCACTCCAGTATCTTTGCCAAGAAAACCCCAAAAGAAGTCATGAAGAGTCATAACTGAAACAACTGAGGAACCAAAGTGAGACTCAGGCAGGGTTAGTGAATAGTCCATGGTCACAAAGGGACCCAGAAGCAGAGCAGAGACTTGATCCAGGTATCCTGACTCCCAGCCCCTGTTCTTACTCTCACAGGATCTCTCCCCAAGACTTCTTTCTCAGTCCTCTCAGGTTGTGTGGTGGAGCCTGGGATTCTTGTGACTCTCCAGTGCCAACAACTCCCTCAGACATTCCTCAGTGGCCTGACATTCACTCTGCTGAAGGAGGGAACTTTTAGATCTTGCAGAGCCAGAACCCTACTGGGACCACAGCTCATTTTCCCTTGCTCTCTGTGAGGGCCCAAGATGCTGGCAATTACAGCTGTGTCTACCATGAGAGGATGGCTCTGTACTAGGTGTTTGAGCCCAGTGAGGTCCTAGACATCTGAGTGACAGGTGATGGTGTGTCCAGGTCCCTAAGGCATAAGGCAGAGGGTTGTCAGGAGTGAGAGGCAGTTTAGGAAATCTGGGAGGACATGTTGTTTGGGCTCTTTTGACCATCATGAGATAGAAGTTGAGACAAGGTCTGAAGATCCTTAAAAAAGGGGAGGGCAAAGGTGAAAGGATGGACCAATTCTGGTATTGCTCCAAGCTTTAGGGTCAAGGACAGAAGGAGGAACAGCCTCCCTGTTTCTAGGCAGTCCCAGAGAACATCTGGGGTTTACCATCCACCTCTCTCCAAAAAGGAGATTTGGGGCAACAAAAAAGCAAAGTGCCAGTGGAAGCAGGGGCCTATGGTCAGGGAATCTTTAGTGAGCTCCCAGGTCTTGGTCCCCCAGCCCTTCCAAACTGTGGAGGGACAGTGAGGAGCCCTAACCTCTCATTGTGTTTCCACATTCACTCTCTAGGCTTTCCCTCTCAGCCAGGCCTGGCCCAGAGGTGGCCTCAGGGGCCGATGTGACCCTTCTGGGCTGGGGATCCACCTGGGGTTCTAGGTTTGTTCTGTATCAGGGAGATGAGAAAACCCTGCCAAGCATGCATACTTCTCAAGTTGGGGCCCAGTTCTTCTTGACCCAGGTGACCCCCAAGGACTCAGGCAGTTACAACTGCAGCTACAAGTTTGTTACCAATGGACAACCCTGGATACAAAGCAGTGATCCTTTGCAGCTTATAGTGACAGGTGAGAGGAAGAAGCCCATGAGACCCACTGGAGGTGCCAGTGACCCCTCCCTCTCTCACGCCTACAAGGAAATGAAACCAAGGCCTCAGTTCTGATCAAGAGACACAGAAGAAGGGAGAAGTAAAGTTTTGATACCGTCTCCAATTCCAGGCTCATGGGGCCCAGAGTGTGAGCTGGGACCTAGGTTTCCCCCATACTTCTCTGTGACTTCCCCTTCACCATCTTGGTTTCTGGCTTTCTATTCCTAATTGGAAGGGACGAAGCCTCTCTGAGCAGAATTTGTGCCAAACTATTGGACACTGGCCGGGATGTGGACTCTGGAGGACGTCAAGTTTAGGGACAATTGCAGAGGCAGATGAGGGTCTCCTTGGGGCAGTCATTCATGAGAATTTCTCCCTCTCCCCCACCCCAGCATCAGACCCCAGTTGCACCCTCATTGTCACACTCACCTGGGTGGACTTCCTCTTCCTCCTCCTCTGCTTCCTCCTGCTGGAATTCTCTTGCCATGGGCCCAGCCCTATGTATGAGTATGGGAAGAAGGAATGAATCCCTTGGGGTCTACAGGAACAAGGAAGTGTGGGATCCACTTTCCTCCTATGGGATCCACTCTGATGTTGCTTCCCTTCCCATCTCTTCCCCCAGGGACCTTGCAGGGAGAGAGCTCTAGGAGGTGAGAACTCAGCTCCTTTTCCCATAGTCCTGTGTTTTGTCCTTGCCCTGGACTCTCTTCCTGGATAGGATCCCTGATGTGGAGAGGATGCTCCCAGAGTGACCTCTGTTTACTCACATCCTAGGTCCTCCTCCTCTCCCTATAGGTGCCTCTGCTGCCATGGTCCTTCTTGGGACTTCTTGCCTCTGCCTGCAGCCTGAGACCCACAAGAAGAGATCCTTGTAAGTTAACTGGGAAGGAAAGGGGCATGATCCTGGGGCAGGCAGAGGGCATCGTGGAGGGCGTACCTGGTCTGGGGGCCATGGGAGTGGTGGAGCCCTCAGGGAGTGTCCCTTATTCAGCTGAAGATAAAGGTCCTTGAATAGAAGGCAGACAGTGTGGAGACATCATCAGAGCTCACTCTCTAGGGCCCTGTGTCCTTGAACGGAGGGATAAGCACAGAGACCCCTCTTCTCTGTCCCCCCTCCTCCTACAATTCTCCTCTCAGCCCCATTTCATCTGACCTCTGATACATCTTACTCAGGTCCCCTTCACTGAGCAACCATGATGCCTGTTGGGGATGTCCAGTTGAGAGAACGCATTTCAAAGGTGCTTGGAATAACTAATGTAAATATCAATAAAAAAATATAATTTCATACAAGGCACCCAGTGATTAGTGAACTTGACATTAGTAAGCACTGGTCACAGAGATAACTGATTCCTCAGTTTCACCTGGGGTGTTTTAAGGCAATTTGGTCTTTGGTCAGGGAAGTCTTGCTCTCCTGTGACCTGATGAGCCATCTGTGAACCGAGTGTATCCTCTCTGACCTTGGCTTACCAACCTCCTGAAGCACTGATGCCTGGCCAAGGACAAGCCTGGTTTTGCCCACAGGGTGTCGCTGTATGGAAGAGTAACCCCAGTACAATTGGCCTCGTGTTCCAGGCTTTGAGGTTTGGGAGAAGTAGCCTGGGTAGTTAGGGACTGATCTCATGTGGGTAGTTGCAGAGGATCCCATTTCAACCCTCCTTCCCCTAGTGCCTAAGATTATACTTTCCTCTGGTTAAAGCTGGTCTCCCCAGGAGACAGTTCATACTTTGAAGATGCAGACACTTAGTCTGTGGTTATGTATCCCCAGTATCTGTCCTGTTGTCATAGACTTTGGGCTGGACCCACCTTAGGGTACCTGACTAAGTCCCCGTGCAGAAGCACTCCCACCAGGGTCACTGGACAGGCTTCTTGTTGCTATGTCTTTTCTCTTCCCGCCACATGTGCACAAGCCCTCAGATGCCCCAAATCCCAAAAGAAAATGAGATTGTCCTCAGCCCCTCACAGAACAAAG
>CM052674.1:392704064-392758737 GCA_028533205.1 Lagorchestes hirsutus | reverse complement strand
CCAGGGTTCTTCCTCATTCCTCACTGGATCCTCAAAGCTTCCCTCAGCCCCATTTTCCATGGCCCTGCTCTTTAGCATAACCCTTCGTTTAGGGGCAGCTCTCTCCTCCTGACTCTTGTGCTTTATCAGCCTGGGTCACTCAGTAATTACATTAGTGTGTTATGTAAAATAGGCAGCTTAGTTTGTGAACTCATATTAATCATAGTTACTCAGCTATACAATATATGCGGGGTTCTAAATAATTAAAAATATTCCAGAGAGAACACATTTCAAAAGGTGCTTGGAGTAACTAATGTGAATATCAATAAAAAATATAATTTCATTCAAGGCACCTAGTGATTAGTGAGCATTGGTCACAGGGATAACCGATTCCTCAGTTTCACCTGGAGTGTAGTAAGGCAATTTGGTCCTTGGTCAGAGAAGTCTTGCTCTCCTGTGACCTGATGAGCCATCTGGCCTATACCACGGCTAGTTGACGAGATTGACCAGTTATTCTTCTCATCACAACTTCTCATCAGGTCCTTGATGGACCAGAACTTCAAGGGCCCAGGAAACATCATAACATTATTAGGTCTTGGGGTAGAGTATGTTGAGGGTTGTTTATTTGAAATGCTTTTTTTCTAACCACTCCCTGGCTTACACAGATTTGCATGACTGGCGGGTGGTTCCTATGGTATGTTACATAGTATCTGGATTATAGTAGGCCCTTAATACATGTTTATTCTCTCTATGGGACCAATTCTACTGACATGAATGTCCATCACTCTGAACTTGCTCAACAGAGAGTCTCACTTGCCGGCATTCAGTGGTTGAAAAAAAATGAATTATCTTTGAAGTGTGCCCACCAGTCTCTCAGACTATTCTGTAAATGGACAAATTGTCCTGTGTTTCCACTACGAAATGTAGAGTGGATCTTACCTCCCTTGTGTCCCCATGAACACCAAGATTGCCCAGCAGAAGTCATGAACTTATTAAAAGTTGTGACAGGAGATTTGGGCAGCCTAGCATTATTTCTTTCAGGATTTCTATGGATTGCAGCTGAGATAGGTGGTAAGCATCATTTAGCTTCTTTCTCAGCAGAAGGGTGTACTGATGGTTGGTTTCTGCAGTCCCTGTATCTTCCGAGACTGAGACATCAACAAGTGTGTGGGGCTGCTGCCCACACACCAGGATGTTAGATATAAACCCAATGGTGTCCTTCTGGGTAGAGTCATATGGAAGTGCCATTAAAGTCATAGGTTTGCTTCACTAAAATTGTTGTTCTTTTCTCAGTGTGCCTGACTGTGACACTTCCCAATCTGGTTGTCATGTATTCACCAGGAGTGGTTGAAATGTTGAAGTTGTGGGTCCTCTGAGTAAAATGTTGGTCTAGACTTCTGCATGCCAACCAAAGCTACCATTTCTTTAGACCATGAATTCAAAATCTCTACATTGGCCCAAATACAAACAGACAGCAAATACATATGTTAAGAAATACTTCTCTGAAAATATTTGTCAACCATGGAAGCTGTCTTCTTGCTAATTAAATAAGCCTGTGCATACATTGTCAAGAAAGTGGTCAGTTACCACGATTTTCATTTTCTTGCTTTCTCGTTCAAAAAGGAAAAAATAAGTCAGATAAATCTTAAACATTTGCTGATGCTAATCATTTTCAAATATGCAGCTTTTGTTACATCTGTGCAGCATCCTCACCACATACCATATGTGTCTCACACTTCTTAGTGACATCTGTGCCTCTCTTTGGCCTATAAAAACTGTTCCTTGCTCACCAGAGTTTTTTCTTGAGTCATATGTCCAAAGTCATCATGTAAAGCTTTTGTGCCTACAGAGTAATACGCTCTGGACAGTACCAACTGATATCTGGCATCATGGGAAGGATAAGTGACATTCTGGTTGGTACAGCTCCCACTTTTGCCTTTGCTTCAACCATATGGTCCCTTGAAGGGACTGATTCTTGTGCCCTTTGACATGGCCACTTTTATTGCATTTCAAAGTCCTTCATCCGGCATCTGCTCTCTTTTCCAGTCATCCTTAGGCATCTGGGCTAAATGGGGTTGGCTCAGTGTGCTGTTACTGTGCTATCTGGTGGAAGTCTGGTGAAAGCTCCCTCTGCACTGTCATCTCTTTGTACTCCATCTCCTTGAGTTTTACCCATGTAAAATGGGTAATGGACCTTTCACTTCTCTACATATCAGCTGAACTTCAATACTACATGGATCTCTCAAAAAAGGCAGCTGAATACACGTCTTTCTTTGGTCAGTAATGGACATTGACCTTGTGGACTTGAACCCATTTCTTGTAAGCAATATTCACCTTGGTGCTGGCCAGCTACAAGAGCTCCATCCTTATAAATACACTCTTAGAGCAGACCTCCAAGGCTCTGACTGCAGCCCTTCACTCAATCCCAGTGTCTGGCACTCTGACTGATATGTCTAATAAATGTGTATTAACTGATTGACTGAAGAATTGTTCTCCACAGCTGGAAAGCAGCTCCAAGGCCTCATATAGCAGAAAAATGAACCTCTTTCCTATTGTATGGACTATACTAATTGCATCATGTCTGATCTCAAAAGTCAGAATGAGACTTCTGAAGAGAAGTTGGTGTTTTTTTTTTTTTTTTTTTTTTTTTGCCAATTCACAGTTTTGAAAAGATGCATTGTATATAGAAGCAGGCTGGGGCTAAGTCAAAAAGGCTTTTCTTAGTCCCAGGCTCTGGCTCCTTCAGTAGCCCAAATATTTCTGGACACTCTGGTCCTCTGTACTACCCGTGAATAGATCAGAAACAAACCAAGGTCAATTTTCATCACTATTATAAACATCTTCATCATTGCCAAAATCAGGCTCATATTTCGTCAACAAATAAAAATCAAATTCTTGTAACATGAGCCCTAAAAACTTCACTTCTCTTGCTTCTTCAATTTAAATAGCCCACCCTGTCCACATGCTCCCGAACTGACCTTTAACAGAAAGTTTTGTGTACTTCTCACAATGACGTTATTCTTAAACTTGGCAATCCAGATCTCACCATGATCGACCTTTGGCCCTGTCACTGGCCATGTTACTGAATCCTCAGGACTTAGAGACCTTTCCATCTGTATTACAAGTTAGCCTTCATCTGCACATTCTCTCTCCAGAACAGAATGCGATGCAGACAATCCTGCTTCTCTATTTTTATCTCCAGTGTTTACCACAATGCCTGACACAGAGGAAGTACATGATAAATACTCTCCACTTTTTATCAGCAGTTCTGCTTGGTTTCATCTCCACAGAATATCATCCCCCCACCCCCTCCCCAATATGTCTAAGGTCAAAATTGCCATTCCAGTTTTTTTTTCTTTATTTAAAGTAACGCTTAATGGATTCTGCTCCAGAACCTTTACTCTGTTTCTCTGCTTCAAGTGTGTTTCTTGTAAACTATGTATTTTCAAATTCTAATTTTTTAGTGCATTTTGTTATCTACTTCTATTTTATGCATGAATTCATCCCATTAAAAATTCATAATTATGAATACTGTGTATTTCCCTCCATCATATTTCCATCCTTATTTATCCTTCTTTCTTTGTCACTATGCTGTCTTTAACAGTCTGTTTTGCTTCTGACTACTGAATCCCTAAATCGGCTCTTCCTTTTATCAGCCCTCCATCCGCATACCTCCCTCCTGTAACACTTTCCTGGAGGGTCAGATAGATTTCTATGCCCAAATGAGTGTGCATTTTATTCCAACTTTGAGCCAATTCCAATGAGACTTAAGTTCATGCCTTACCCTCCCATCTCTTCATTTTCCACTTCCTTATAAAAGCTAATCTTTCCTTTGTCTTTTGTGTGAGATAATTTACCTTATTCCCCTTTTCCCTTCCCCTTTCTCGTAGTGCAAAACCCATTTTAACACCTCCATTTATTCTTAAAATCATACCCTCATAATCAACTCACATTTATGATATCTATTTATGTGTATTCCTTCTTTCTGCCTTATAACTTTAAAATCTAATTTTTGGTTCATTTTTCTAAAAAACATAATTTTCCCCTATAGAAAAGGACAAAATGATGGTCAAAGTGATTATTAGGGTGATTGTAGAAATACAGACACATTATTGTATTGTTGATGGAGTTGTGAATTTCTGCAACAATTTTGAAATGTAATTTGGAATTATTCGAATAGTGTGACCAAATGTCGATAACCTTATTTAAAGTCAAGGAGGGCATTGATTAAAAAGAGACGGCTCCAAATACACCACATAATTTATAGCAAAATATTTTGTTATAACAAAAAATTTGAAATAAAGCAGATGACCAAGAAAAGAGGTAAAGAAATGTTGATACATGAATGTCACAGTGTATTATGTGATAGAACAAAGGATATAATGCATTCCGAGAAGCATGAAGGTATTTAATCATTTGAAAGCAGAATAGAGCAAGCCAAACCAAAACACACACATTAATTTTGGCAAAGTAGATGGAAACAACCAACACAAAGTCCCTAAAACTGAGTGTGGCCAAAAGACAAGGAATAAATATTGTCCTTGAGAGATATGAGAAAAAGCCACTAACCCACTGCTGAGCAGGAAGGAACTCCCCTGGGTGTGGTACACTGCATATATGGTCAGACTTCTTAAATGTATTGACTGAGTTTGCTACTTTTTCTCTTCTTTTTCTTTATTTTCTTTAAACAATATTCTTACTTTTATGGGCAGATGCTCTATGAGGGGGAAATGGCCCAGGTATAGTGGCAGAAATTCTCATGATAAAAACTAAAAATATTGATAAAATCTATATTAAAAATAAAGTTACCAATAGTGCTTCAGTCTTTTACTACCCAGGCTCAACATTTCCAATTCTTTAAACTATTCTTATATAGAATTTTTTTTTCCATTTTTTAATTCTGACCATGTCACTGTATGGGACTTTCTCCAGCTTATCCACATCCTTCCTATATTTTACTCAACACTGCACACAGATCTCTGGATGTGGTGTTTTCAATACCACTTCTCTAAATGCAGGTGACAATCTCAGCAGTGTACAGGGTTGAAATCTCAGCACATTGTCCACATCTCATATTTTTCATTCACTGAAACAATCAGATCATTAGATCAAAAATTGACTGTGATATATATGGATATATACATATATATGTATGTGCGCACAGTTATAAGTATTTGTATATAAGTCTACACATAAATCCATATATATATATATATATATATACACTTATAGAAATACATACACACAGAGACACACACACATACAGTTTGCACCATCTGTCATGTCTCTAATTCACTGACCCCTGCCTCACATTGACACTCCATCCATTTAAGACACTGCTCACAGACCATGCCTCTCACACAAACTTTTACATGCTCACATCCATGCATTTTTCTTTCATTTACACTGTATAGATCAGTTCTGCACAAAACATCCTCCTGTGCATGTTTTCTCATCTGAGAGAATGGAATCTCCCTGAGAACTTTTCTGTCTTTTATCCCCAACACTTAGTTTAGATCCTGGCCATCCCTGATTACTAAACAATTAATTATGATTGTGCACCACAGAGGACCAGTGATCATCTTTCCTGCCATCACACATGTGTACCCATCTCTTTTTTCCATCAACAGGGAATGAAAATTAAATCAATCTGACTTCATCATGAAGGGAAGACTTGACTACAGACTCTCCAGTGCCACTGCTCTGGATATAGAGATGTTGGCTGCCCAGGCCAAATGTCTCTCTGACCACCAGACTCTCTTCTGTCAGGTTCATCTATTTTACCCTATTTTTCTCCTGTTTCCCAGTCTTTCCCCCCTACTCTTTGCTTCTTTTTCCACCAACAAACATTCGTTGAAGAAAAAACTGTAGCTTCCAACCCCAAACCACTTTGCCTCAATATTTTGTACTGACACATACACTTCAGAATAGTTTTGTCCTCACCAGTCAAGTGTCATCTCTATCTCTATCTGTCACACAATAGAAACTTAAAAAAGAGTCATTGAGTTCAGGCTGGGTCTTGTCCAGGCAGGAGGTTGCCTGCCTCCCAAAATACTGAGTGATGATGTGTAAGGCAACCCAGAACTAGCACCTGCTCTTCTGAAGGCTTCTCAGACATCACTCTGTCAAGGGCTAACTCTCAAGGTAGCTACCATGCCTCACCAAACCCTTCAGAGCAGTCAACAGCATGGCTGGCCATTCCTGGGCTGAAAGGTGCTGACACTGTGAAGTCCTCCAAGAGATGGAGATAATATAGAGCCCACTTCCCATGTTGTTGTGAGGATCAAATGAGAAAATATTTATAAAATACTTTGCAAACCTGAAAATGCTATATAAATGATGACTATATGTTGGTCATATTGTCCACTCCAAGCCAGTAGAAGATGAGACTGACCCAGAAGAACTACCACACATGGAACATGTGCTCAAAGAACAAAAGAATCTAGGATTTGAGGCCTGGTCTTCCAGGTCCACGGTGTTAGAGTTTGTGCCCAATCTTGGTCCTTTCATGGTGAGCCTTTCATGGGGGACTCTGGTCATTTCCAGGCAATTATCGATATTTTTGGCCCCATTCCCCTTCAATACTAGTTACCCATCAGAGCCATTGGTCCTTGGCAGGTTAAATTTCTCTTAACGCGCCCTGATGCCCTCAGAGCTGAGCCTTGAAAGAGCACAGCCCCTCATTCATCAATATAAGAATGGAAATTGTGGAGCCTGTGTTTAGGGGGTAAAAGACAGCAGGGCTGGCCACCACATCCTGGGAAAGTCTCTCATTTGCCTACCTTTTACCCTCTGCGCACTTGAGGCTGGGCAGTCAAGGACAAAGTCAAAGACCCAGCATGGGCCCGACAGTCATTTTCCTGATCTCCATTGGTGAGTGCCCAGGTTCAGGTCTAGGGAGGGAGTCACATTGTCACAGGGTCCTTGATTCCTGATACTGAAAGACAAGGAGGAGCCAAAGGAGGAGACAGAACCATTTGGGGAAGAGCAGGAGCCCGGAGTCTGCTCAAAGGACTCTTCCTTAAAATTCTGACCAAAGGAATTAGAGGTTCAGGGGCTTTGGTGAGAGCTGGGGAAGGGTCAATTTGGACCAGAAGGGAGGCATCTCTAACCTTAGCTTCTCTTCCAGAGCTGTGTCTGGACTGGGCAGTGAGGGCACAGATGAGTAAGTCCTGCCACCAACATCCCACTGTTTTCTTTTCACTCTTTGTCTCAAATCAACCCAGAAATCCACTCTCAGGATAATCAGAGAGGCAAACAGAGGGCATTGAAATGAATGGAAGTGTTCCTCAGGGAGGGGCTTCAGAATCTGGTGGTGGAAACATGGGGTTCAGGGAAACCAATAGGAATTTATACTCACTTTCCTTCTCAGACCCCATTCCCAGGCCCACCCTCTGGGCCGTCCCAAGTTTTATGGTCTGCAGGGATGCAGGTGTGGCCTTCAGGTACCAGGGCCACTTGGGGAGTGACAGATTCCAGCTCTGGAAGGATGGAGAGCTCAGAGAGGAGAGAAATGCCTCCTGGCAGCAGGCAAAGTTCATGCTAGGGAATGTGGATGACTTGAGAGGTGGGAGAAGCTACAGTTGTCACTCTGGGCAGGGGCCCTTGTGGTCAGAGCTCAGTGAAGTCCTGGCTCTGGTGGTGACAGGTGAGGGAGTGATGATCTCCAACCATCCCTTGTGGAAAGGAGGTTAGTCCTGAAAGATGAGCCCCAACCCGTCTCTGGATAGTCATGTACAAATGGGACAAACCCTCAGGCTTTACTACCTGCCTTCTCTTACCACCGCAACTTCCCTAGTCTCTGGGAATACCTAACTCCTCACATTTTGGGGGGATAGATGAGGATCTAAAATCTTTTCCATCAAAAACCCTGTGAGGAGGAGAGCCCATGAACCACAATTTTCCTGAGGCCTGGAAAGGAGGTAAGGTGACTTGGACAGATCAGCAGAATCTTTATTGTCAAGGCTAGGATTTGAATCCATGTCTCCCACTCTCAAAATCAAGAATCTATTCACATCTGTTTGGTGTCCCAGCAATGAGAGCTGAGCTGCTTCTCCCTCAGAGGATATACAACAGCCCTTGGGAGGAGAACACATCTTTACCCGAGCAAACTTTATCTAGATAAACTTCTCCTGTCTCCTCTAAGGCCCAAGATGACAACATCCAGCCTGTCTAGATGTGTTTCCCTTTGTTCTATTCTGCCCTCACTTGATTCCCATCAGTTTGGATAGTTGACAACATAACCTCCCATCATGTCCCCCTTCTGCCGTTGCTCACACAGTTCCCTGTGCCTGAGATGCCCTTCCCACCTTCATCCATAACTTTCTACACTTTCTTAAAGCCCAGTTCAGATCCTGCCTGCTCTAGGATGCTGTCCCTGATTGCATCAAGTGACAATGTCCTGGCCCTGGCCCTTCCATCATGATGCTTATATCTTTTTTTGCAAAGCTTCCCTTTCTCAGCTCTTTTTCAGGGAACAATTTGAGATGATTTGGGGAGAGATCAGTTCCCTAAATTTCTTCCTTCCTCTTTTCATAGGAGTCCTTCCCAAACCCTACATTTCAGTCTCACCTGACTCCACAATATCCCCAGGGACAACAGTGATCATCTGGTGCCAAATGTCACAATGGGCATACCTTCAGCACTACAGTTTTGGCCTTCTGGAGGCAAAGAGCCTGGAACCTTTGCAGCAACAGAGCCCTGCAGGGACCCAGGCTGTTTTCTTCCTTAAGTCTGTGAAAGCTGAGGACACTGGGATCTACAGCTGTATTTACTACAAAAAAGACAGTCCCCCACAGGGGGTCATATCTCAGCAATATCTTGGATTGGGACTGAAGATGGTGACTGGAGATGGGAATCCCCAAATTCCCAATTCCATCCCCCACATAGGGACTCACAGATATATGGGGACAGCATAAAATCCTGGGAATTCTGAAGGGATGGTTTGTGGGGAGTCTGAAGGAGACCATGGGGACCTCTTCTGTTCTACGTGGGCTCAGTTTTGGGCCTCAGGATAGTGGGGGTGTTTCCAGCTCAAGCTAGGCCCCAGACAAGAAAGTGAGAACAGAGGCTTGGTAGCTATTTCCTCTCTCATGAAAGAGATAGGGGGGCTTGAAGTGTCATCTCAACCTGAAATTTAGTGTTTCTATTTTCTTTCAGGACTACCCCCCAAACCCACTCTGTGGGTCCAACCTGGCCTTGTGGTTACCCCAGGGATCAACATCACTCTCTGGTGCTTAAGGCCCAAGCTGTCCTCACTTGAAGAAGTGACTTTCGCTTTGGGGAATGCTGGGACTCAGGAGCCCTTACAACAGTACATCTTAACAGATCTCTGGACTAGCTACCTCCTCCCATCTGTGAGACCCAAGGACACTGGGAGCTACAGCTGTGCTTGCAGGGAAAGCACAGCACTGGATCAGAGCTGAGTGAGGCCCTGGAGCTGATGGTATCAGGTGAGGGGGGGGTGTGAGGCCCAGAATAACTCTGAATATGACCCTTCTGCTCTCTGCCCATAGAGGGTCCTCACAGAGACAAGGCCTGGTATCTACACTGCCAGCTCTTCCCTGAAACCTAGCAGGACTCAGGGGCTTTGGAAGACATGATGCATTTCTCTTGTGATCTAGAATCTGGGGAAGAAAGGTGATGGTGGGGACTGAGTTGGATGTTAGGAGAAGAGTCACAGAGACCCAGAGTTGAAAGGGGCCTTGGAGATGCTTGAGGCCAAACCTTCTCCTTACCAATGATGAAAGTGAAACCCAGAGAGAAAGAACTTGTCCAAAGTCACCCAAGTGAGTGACTGAGCATGGAAATGAGCCTGAGCCTTCTCCCTCATGGACATGATTTGAGTCTGTTTTAGGCTGAGCGCTGGACCTGTCTGTGATACCCAGGGGAAAAGTGAGGGTTCATGGTCTTCCCTCTCATGAGTCATCAGAGGCCCCAGACCATAGGCTAAGTGAAGTCTATAGCTAGAAATGTATTAGTTATCTTATGTTCAAACCACTCATTTACAGAAGTGATAACTGAGTCTCATGGACAGCTAGATGGCTCAGTGGGTAGAAGGCTAGGCTTGGAATTAGGAAGTCTTATCTTCCTGAGTTCAAATCTTTCCTCAGACACTTATCAGTTGGGTGACTCTGGTCAAGTCACTTGCCCTATTTCCCTCAGTTTCCTCATGTGTAAAATGAGCTGGAAAAGGAAAAGGCAAACATCTTCAGTATCTTTGCTAAGAAGACCCTTAATGGAATCATGAAGAATCAGAAATGGCAGAAAAACAACTGAACAACCAAAATGAGACTCAGACAGGGCAAGTGAATGGCTCATGGTCACAAAGGGACTCGGAGGCAGAGCAGAAACTTGATTCAGCTGTCCTAACTCCCAACACTATGTTCTTCTCTCACAGGACCTCTCCCCAAGCCTTCCCTCTCAGCTCTCCCAGGCCTTGTGGTGGAGCACGGGATGCATGTGACTTTCCAGTGCCAACGGCCCCCTCAGATATTCCTTTGGAGGGTAACATTCACTCTGCTGAAGCTGGAGACCCCTCAGGCCTTGCAGAGCCAGAGCCCAGCTGGGACCTCAGCTGAAATTCCTGTCCTCTTTGTGAGGGTCCAGGATGCTGACAACTTCAGCTGTCTCTCCCAGGAAATAATGGCTCCTTACAGCTTTCTGAGCCCAGTGAGGTCCTAGAGATCTAGGTGACAGGTGAGGTTGTCTCCAGCTTCACAAGGCATAATATAGAGGTTTGGGACTCGAGCTTGCTTGGGGGACCAGGAATTCAGAGGAGGTCTCTTTGGTATCATGAGGTGGAGGCTGAGACAAGGGCTGAAGGTCCCTATGGAAGGGGAGAACAAAATTGGAAGGATGGACCAGCTCAGGTGCTACTAGAAGCTGAAGGGACAAAGATGGAAGGAAGAAATACCTCCCCATTTCTAGGTGGGCCCAGAGAACATCTGAGGTTTAGCATCCATGCCTCTCCAGGGAAGAGACTTTGAGCAAGGAATGACCAAAGAGCCAAAGACAGTGAGAGCCAATGGTCAGGGAGTTTTTCAAGGACCTCTCAGCTCTTGTTTTCCCCACACCCACATTATGACTGTGCAGGGCTCTTGAGGATCTTTGGCCTCTGTTTGCAATTCCAGATGCACTCCCCAAACCTTTCCTCTCAGCCTGTACTCAAGTGGTATCAGGAGCCAATGTGACCCTCCTGTGTCAAGGGCCCTCATGGAGTAGTATCTTTGCTCTGTACAAAGACAGAGATGACAAAAACCTGCCAACCATGGATAACACTCAAGATGTGGCAAAGTTCACCCTCAGTCATGTGACCTCTGAGGACTCTGGCAATTACAGCCGCAGCTACCAACTCAACACCAGTGGAAGTCTTTGGATACAACACAGTGACCCCTTGCAGCTTATAGTGAAAGGTGAGAGGAAGAAACCCATGGGACCCACAGGAGGTGCCATTGACCACTCCCTCCCTCCTCATTACAAGAAAATGAAATAAAGGCTTTGGCTGTAGCCAAGAGACACAATGTAAGAGATGACAGTAACTTTGAAATTTTCCTGAATTCCAGGCTCATAGAGACCATGGCTGTGAGTTGCTACATGAGGTTCCCCCCTCACACTTCCCTGGGAACCATATATCTCTATCCTGATTTCAGGTTTCTCAACTTAATTCCAATGGATAAGCCCACTCTGAGCAGCATTTGTGCCAAATGGTTGGATACTGACGGTGATGGGTGTTTCTGGAGGGAGATAAGAGGAGAAAGTATGAGGACAATTTCTGGGGCAAGGTCAGGGTCCCCTAAGGACAGTGATTTATGAAGACTTTTCTCTCTCCACCATTATAAATTCAGAGCCCAGTAATACCTTCACCATCACCCTCAACTGTATTTCCTTCCTCCTCCTCCTCCTCCTCCTCCTCCTCCTCCTCCTCCTCCTCCTCCTTCTCCTCCTCCTCCTCCCCCTCTGCCTTCTCTTGTTGACAAACCTCTGCCAAGGATCCATCCCTATGGGTGAGACAGAGTTGTACACCTTAGTTTCTTTAACAATGGAAATGGGTAAGAATTGGGACCTCTGTTTCCTCCTTTGAGACCTTCCCTGACCATGTTTCTTCCCTTCCAATGTCTCTCTCCACAGGGTCTTTTCAAGAAGACAGCCCAAAGAGGTAAGGTGACTTAGCTCCTCTTCCATAGTCCCCTGCTCCTTCCTGGCCAAGTAACCTGGACCCTCTTCATGGTGAGGAGGGGCTGATTACAGAATCTTACAGGCTGAACTCTCTCCTCTGGTCTTATTTCCACCCTCTATCAACTGGTGTCTTTGTTGTCCTTGTCTTTGTTGGAATACCTGCCTGCCCCATCAGCCTGAAGCCCTCAGAGTGGAGAGCCTGTGTAAGCTATCTGGGAAGGAAGAGATATGTTAATAGGCCAGGGGATTTGGATTGTGGAAGGGAGTCCTGATCTTGGGGCTGTTGGAATAATGAAATTTCCCCCCACTTCAGATACAGAAGCAGTCAAGGAGAGATCAGGAGAAACATTGGTGAGTTTGCCAATCCTTTCCTCCACCCGGAAAAGCTTCTTCATCCTTGACCCCAATCATTCCTGACAGGCTCTAGGCCCAGGGCTGGACGACTTCTTAATCCCTTACCAATTTTTCTTCTACTCATTCAATGTGGGGCCTTTTAACTTTGGGTCCCTTAACTTAATATAACAAAAATTAATTTGTTAACTATCTCAATAATTGTATTTCATTATCATCTATTTCCTTTCAATCCTAAGGAGTTCATTTCATTAATTTCAGTAATTAAAGGAACAATTCTGAGAAGACATCCATAGCTTTCACCAGACAGGCTGTCCAAGCACTCATGACACACCAATAGATTTAAGAACTCCTCCTCCAAGACACTCACTGTGTCCTCACTCTTGTATTTTTCCTTCAGGTCCTCATGGTTGAAGACCCCCAGGAAGTGACCTATGCTCAGTTGAACTTGAGAATCTTGAATAAGAAGAAATTGAAACCCATGGAGAAAGCCACAGAGCCAACACTCCATGTCCCTGTCCTTGGGGACTGAGAGTTTGGGCAGTTTTCCCAAAGGAATTCTCTCCTTTTCTGTCCTCTTCCATGTTCTCTATTCTCCCTCATTCCCTATTTTTCTTGTTTTTTAGTACATTTTCTTTACATTCCCATCACTGAGGAGCCATGATGGCTATTGTGGTTTTCCATTAGGGCCTAGAGTTGTGCAAGCCAAGTGCAACCTTCTAAAATGAAAAACTCACAAGGTACACACAGAGTAGAAGGGGGGGAGGGTTAATTTTCTCCAAGGGGAAATCACTAGTAGTTGTGAGGACGTGGAAAAGTTCTCTGCCCTAGGTGGGATTTGAGATGAGTTTTAAAGGAAACCAGGCAACCTGAGAGGCAGACCTGAAGAAAGGAGCCATTCCAGGCATGAGGCAGTGCCACCGCAGAGGCATGGCATTAGAAGACTATTGTGTACAAGGACAAAAACTCAGCCAGTGTACAAGGCTCCTAGAGTGCATGAAAGGAAATGAATTGTGGGAAGGAAAAGGTGGAAGCCACTGATGCTCACCCCCTCACTACTGCCCTCCACTTATCCCTTAAACTCACACCATGTATCCAGTCTGATGTCAAGCCCCATGTTTTCCACCATTATACCATCTCTTGCATATCTCCTCTTCTCTCCACAGTGACTAACCTGGGGTGTGTACTCTGCACTGGTCTCTGCATTTAAATTTAAATAGAATGCATTAATGTCCTCTTTTTTTGGGAATTATTATTATTATGGTTACCCATGCCTCTACCCCAACCAGCCCTCCAAGTAAAAAAGATACTTCTTATGAAATAAAGTTAAGGAAAATGAATCACGATGGTAGCCATGTCCAAAAAAAATGTCTATCATCTCTCATTTAAAACTTGGGTACCACACTTCTTTAGAGGTCCACTGAAGATTAGATCAGCCATTGCATTGTTCAGAATCCTTAAGATTTTTGAAGTTGTTTTTGTTTGCAATATTGTTTTCCTCATATAACTTATTCTCCTGCTTTGGCTTCCTTCACTCTGCAACAGTTCATATTACCCAGGATTCTCTGGGATCTGCTTCTTTATATGCTGCAATATCATTCCATAATTTTCCTTTGCCACAATTGGTGCAGCCACTCCCCCAGTTGTCTAAAAGACAATCTAAGACACCTCTTTAGATTCTTGTTCTTTCTTGCGTTATCCTCATTGTATTTCCACAAAACTCGAATTGTTTCCTTCTAGCTGCTTGCAATATTTTCTCCTTGACCTGGGAACCCTGGGATTTGGCTACAATAGTCCTAGGATTGTCCCTTTTCAGATATTAGATTGCGTAAATCTTGTCAAGGTTCTCTGTATTCCTCACAATCATATATATATATATATTTACTTTACTGTAAGAAGATCTGATTATCCATTGCCTAGATGATAGGTTCCCACTTTTTAACCTAAGCAAAAAAAGGAATAACAATCATCTTTAATGACTAGAAGAAAACAGCAGGAATAATCAAGATATAATTGCATGTATCACATGATCAACAAGACAGAGGACTCAACATTTGCTCTAATACTCACCCCCCAACCTACTTCTCTAAAATGGAAATTATGGGCCAAAGATAAAGCAGCTTCAGTTGTCTTTTTGACTTAGGATAATTGACACCCTAAATGTTAAAGAAGTCAAACAAACTATGAACTGACTTCGAATTTCAGCTCGCTCAATATCCCTTCCCCACTTCCAATACTAAGGCAGCAAAGATGCACTTAGCCAACCCAAGGATCTGATTGAAAGCTTTCACACAATGGTTTGCAATAAAATCCAAGCACACACCTTGATTGCCCATCCCTCTCTACCATGCTGTGGATATTCCACCTCCAGGCTATGCAAATATGCTAATACCACTGAAGACTGTTGTCCAGAAGCAGAGGATTGTTGGGGCTACAAAGTGAGTACCACTCCACCATTCCAGGAGAGACTTGTTAGAAGCCAGCATTCTGTGCTACACTTTCAAAGCAGAGGCAAAGTGAAACGGGCAAGAACTTGTCTTGCCTTGAAGTAGGGCTAAATGTTACATCCCACCCATACCTACTCCTAGAGTCTTGGAGAACTACATTACAGAAATTAATACCAGTGCTATGGCTTTCTAACTGTTGGTGCTGGGCCAGAGACCTAGAAAACATGGGGAGAGGGACAAAACACAGGAAACATTAACTATGCACATAGGATGGTGGGAGAGATGAGTGGCATTTTTCTAAGACTGAGGCAAACAGTTCAGCATCAAGCTGAGGACAATTTTGTCCATGCATTAGACACTTTAGGTAGAATCTAAAGCTGGTGATCCATGAATTGCCCAGTATATGAGAAGGTTGAGATGCATGAAGATCCAACCCTCTATGAAACCAAAATCTTATGGTAAAAAGTGAGACAATGAGGAATAGGAGAAAATAATTTAAAAAACACCCTGAAATTGCCAGGTTTTCCTTATAGAATCAGACACATTATAACAAAATTCTTCAAGATTTACAAAAAGTAGTAAAGAATCTAAAAAAACATAATGGAAAAATGTTGAAAAAATAACCACTGAAAAAACTAACTCCTTACAAAGTAGAATTGGCCAAATGGAAAAGGAGTTACAAAACCTACCTGAAAAAGATAATTTCTTAAAAATTAGGTTTGGACAAATGGAAGCTAATGACTCTATGAGACATCAGTAATCAAACAAAATGAAAAACATGAAATAATAGAAAAAGTGTAAATTACTTAATTGGGAGAACAACTGACCTGAAAAATAGATCTAGTAGAGATTATTTAAGAATTATTCAACTGACTGAAAGCCATTCTAAAAAATAAAAAAAAGAGCCTGGACAGCATCTTTCAAGAAATTATCAAGGAAAACTGTCCTGATATCCTCTTACCAGAGGGTGAAGTAGTCACTGAAATAATCCACTGATCATCTCATGAAAGAGATCCCAAAATGAAGACTGCAAGAGATATGGTAGCCAAATTCCAGGATTATCAGGTAAAGCAACCAGAAAGAAACAATTCAAATATCTTTGAACCACACTCAGAATTACAAAACAGCTTCTACATGAAAGGATCAGAGGGCTTGAATTTTGACATTCTGGAAGGAAAAGGAGCTTGAATTACAATTAATAATCAACTACCCAGAAAAACTCAGCATAACCTTTCAGGAGAAAAGATAAACATTCAATGAAATAGGGGATTATCAGTCATTCCTGATGAAAAGACCAAAGCTGAACAAAGAACATCTTCAAATTGAAGACTCAAGAGAAGCATAAAAAAGTAATCAGGAAAAAAAACTTACCTGTTATTCAATAAGGCTAAACTGCTAACATCACTACAAAGAAAGATGATATTGTAACTCTTGAAATCTGTGTCTTTATTAGGGTAGTCAGAAGGGGCACACAGAGTTAGAGAGTATGAGTATAAGTTGAGTTTGATGTGATGATATAAAACAATAAGGAGTGAAAAAAGGATTGTACTGGGAGAAAGGGGAAGGGGGCAGGGTAGGGTAAATTGTATTACATGAAGTGGTTCCCTGTTACAGTAGAGGGAAGGAAGTAAGGTTCAAAGGCAGAATAACATACATACTCAATTGGGTATAGAATTTTGTTCTATAGGGAATTAGGAGGAGAAAGGGGAAAGAAAAGGGAGGAGGGTGTAATGAAGGAAGGACAGAAGAGAGGACAGATGTAGTAGGAGAAAGGGAAAGAAAGAAAGTGGGATGATACAAGGGAGAGCAGATTGAGGAAGGTTATGGTCAGAAGTAAAAACTGGTAAGGAGGGACAGGGTGAAAAAAGAGAAAAATATAAATGGGAGGGGGAAATGAGAGGGAGGGGAATACACAGTAATCATCACTGTGAATAGGAATGGGATAAACTCTTCCAAAAAACAGAAGTAGATAGCAGAGTGGATTAAAAACCACATGACGACAATATGTTATTAAAAATAAGAAACACATTTGAAGTAGGGAGATACACATAGAGTAAAGGTAAAAGCCTGGAGCAGAATATACTATGCTTCAACTTATTTAAAAAAAAAATAACAGGGATAGCACTCCTGGTCTTAGATAAAGCCAAAGCAAAAATAGATCTCATTAAGAGAAAATGAAGGAAACGACAAATTCCTTAAAGGTACCACAAACAATGAACTAATAGAAATACTAAACATATGTACACGAAGTGGTATAGCATGTAAATTCTTAGAGGAAAGTTAAGTGAGTTTTAGGAAGAAATAGCAAAACTATAGTAGTGGGGGCCCACAATTTCCTTCTCCCTGAACTAGATAAATCTAGCTACAAAAAAGAAGAATGAAGTTAAGGAAGTGAATAGAATTAAAAAAAAATTTAATAGGCAGACCTCTTGAGAAAATTAAATTTGATAGGAATACATCTTTTTCTCAGAGATAAATGGAACCTAAACAAGAATTGATCATGCATTACGGCATAAAAACCCTCACATTCCAAAGCAGAAAAGCATACATATTAAATTCATCCTTTTCAGATCATGCTGCAATAATAATTACATGTAACAAAGGGTTATGGAAAGATAGATTAGAAATTGATTGGAAATGAAATAATCTAATCCTAAATAATGAGTGGGTCAAGCATCAAAACATAGAAACATTAATTCCATCAAACAGAATGACAATAAGGTGACAACATACTAAAATTAATGGCATGCACCCAAAGCAGTTCTTAGAAGAAATTTAAATGCTCATATAAAGAAATAGAGAAAGACCAAATCAGTGAATTAGGCATGAAGCTACAAATGCTAGAAAAGGAACAAATTAAAGGTCACCAATTACTTCACAAATTAGAAAATTTGAAAATCAAAGGAGAGATTAATAGAATTGAAGTTAAAAAAAACTATTGTACTAATAAATAAGAATAAGGACTGATTATATGAAGCAATGAATAAATTGGATAAATATTTGGTTAATTTGGTTAAAAAAGAAAGAAAACAAATTTACCAGTATCAAAAATGAAAAGGGTGAATTCACCACCAATGAAGGGGAAATTAAAGCAATAATTAGGCGTTATTTTGTCCAACTGTATGTGAACAAATCTAACAATCCAAGTAAAATGGATGAATATTTACAAAAACATATATATATATATATATAAATTGCCCAGATTAACAGAAGGGGAAAGAAAATATTTAACATCATTTCAGAAAAAATAAATTCAAAAAATCATCAATAGACTCCCATAAAAAAAAAAAAACCAAGCAAACTCCAAAGTCAGATGGAGTTACAAGTGAATTCTAGCACATGTAAAGAACAATGAATTCCAAAAAACAGATAGTGAGGATTATGAAATGTAAACTGGATAATTTTGATTAAATGAAATTAAAAAAAAGTTTTTGCACAAACAAAACCAAGATAAGAAGGAAAGGGGAAATCTGGGAAACAAAGTTAACAGCAAATGTTTCTGATATAGCCCTCATTTCTCAAATATATAGAGAACTGAGTTAAAATTACAAGAACACAATTCATTCCCCAATTGATAAATGGTCAAAGTTTTCAGATGAAGAAATTAAAGCTATCTATGGTCACATGAAAAAAATTCCCTAAATTGATATTGATGAGCGAAATGCAAATTAAAACAACTTTGAACTACCATATCATTCCTATCAAATTGACTTAGATGACAGAAAAGGGAAATGACACATATTGGGGAAGATGTGGGAAAGTTGGAAAACCGATGCTTTGTTCGAGGTATGAATGGATCCAACCATTCTGAAAAGCAATTTGGAACTATGCCCAAAGGGCCATCAAACTGTGCATGCTCTTTGATCCAACAATTTCACTACAGGGTATACACTGCGAAGAGGTTAGGAAAAAAGGGAAAAGGAGCCACATGTACAAAAATATTATATCAACTATTTTTGTGGTGGTCAAGAATTGGAAGTTGAGGGGATGGCCATCAATTGATGAATGGCTGAACAAGCTGTGGTACATGAATGTAATGGAATACTATTGTTTCATAAGAAATGATAAGCATGTAGATTTCAGAAAAAAAAAAACTTACATGAAGTGATGCTGAGTGAAATGAGCAGAACCAGGAGAACATTGTATACAGTAACATCAACATTGTGTGATAATCTACTATGATTGACTAAGCTCTTTTAAGCAAAACAATTATTGCAGGCAATTCCAAAAGACTCATGATGGAAAATGCTATGCACACCCAGCAAAAGAATTATGGAGTGTGAATGTAGATCAAAACATATTACTTTTACATTTTCTTTGATGATCTTCCCCTTTGGTTCTGTTTCTTCTTTCACAACATGAGCAATGTGAAAACTTATTTCATGATCCAAAATGTACAAAATCAATTGCCATCTTGGTGATGGGGGAGGAAATAGAGGTAGGGAGAAAAATTTGGAACTCAAAATCTTATTAAAAATATGGAAAATTAACTAAAATTTGAGCCACTCTCTGTAACAACTATAAACATGCAAATAAAAATAAAGGCCACATGAAGAAAGACACTATCTGCATCCATAGATGAAATTTATATAGAGAAGTATGTAGTATATGTTTGTGCTTAATGGTAGCCATCTCTAGGGTGGGAAGAAGGGAAGGAAGAAAAAATTAAAGAAAAAGAAATTTGCGTACTTAGTTGCTCGTTTGGATGGAACATCAAGCTGTACATGGAGGATCTGCAGTTTCATGTGCAATCGTCATTTTTATTGTACTATGTTATGGAAATGCTTGTTTTGTTCCACGAATTGAAAATAAAATAGATTTTAAAAACAAAACATAAGCCACATTAGTTAAAATTTTGTTCATTTTTATATTTTAAAAAGTTCTTAAATTTACTATTTTTTTCTTTTATGATTTTTCAGAATTTCTATCTTTGTGTGAATAGCCTTTTTTTGACTTGCAAACTCTGGAGCTTTTTTTTGGAGCTGCATAGCCAAATGATATGCTCATTCTCTCTGTTATTGATAAAGATGTTTCAATATACACATTTGCCTTTAAGGATTGCTATGGGTATATCTGAAAAATTCAGAATGTTGTCACATTATTGTAATTATTTGATTATTTATCTATAATTTATTTGATTTGTCTTTTGGCACACTTTTCAGAGATTAAATTACTTAGTTTCTACTAATGTTGGAATACTTTAGTTAAGTGGTATTTCTTGATTATATTTTCTTGTATTCTGTTCAGAATGGGATGCATTTAAAGATTTCACAAGTCAAATAAAAACAATCAAAGTGAAAAGTAAATTAACCAATTGGAAAAAGATGTATAAAATCTTAAGGAAGAAGATAATTCCTTAAAAACTAGAGTTGGACAAATGGAATTGAATGACATTATAAGACACCAAGAAATAATAAAGCTAGAAAACAAGAAAAGAATCTGAAACATCACTTTAGAAAACCAATTGATCTGGAGAACAGATTGAAGAGACACAATATAAAAACTATCAGCCTACCTGCAAGTTTTGATAAAAAAACACACACACACACAACTAGATACAGGATTTCTTTTTGCAAGGCAATTGTTGTTAAATGAATTGACCAGGGTTATACATCTAGTAAATGTCAATTATCTGAGGCCAGATTTGAACTCAGGCTCTTGTTTTCAGGGTTATGGGTACATATTACAAGAAATTATTAAAGAAAATATCCCTGAAATTCTAGAACAAAAGGGCCAAATAGAAATATGAAAAAAATCTACCATTCACCACCTGAAAGAGATACAAGGAATAAAACTTATAGAAATGTCGTAGCCATGTTTCAAGAGCCCCAAGTTAAAGAGAAATATTGTAAGAAAAAAGGAACAAAATAAACCCTGTGGAAATACAGTCAGCATTTCAGAAGGCATAACAGGTTCTACACTAAAGTATTTAAGGTCTTGGAACATTCCATTTTTGAAGAGTAAAGGAGGAGGGGGTGGATCCAAGAACAACTTGCCCAATAAAGGTGTGTATAATCCTGAATGAAAAAGGAACATTTTGCAAACGGAAAAATGTTCAGATATTCATAACCAAAAGACCAGAACTGAATGTAAAATTCAATATAAAAGATCCAGAAGAAATATAAAGGAATCATTAAAGACTAATTATAATACACTGATAAAGGTCAGATTATTTGCTTATGATGAATGAAAATGTTATCAGTCTTCTTAAAACTGTTATCCTTACTAAGGTACTTTGAAAAAAATGTTAGGTTTGAATCGTGTAAGCTGAGGTGATTCCAAAAAACAAAAGGTAGGAAAAGATAAAAAAGGAGCAATTATCTCATAAAAATGGAGTACGAAAAAAGAACTAATGCCGTGGAAACAATTAGGGGTGGGCTGGTAATGTTTGAATCTTTCTCCCATTCAGGTTGAAGAGAAGGCAAAGTGTACATCTGAAGAGGTTTATAAATCTTCTGAACTTCTAGAGAGGTGAGAAACCTAGGGTGTAAGGTGGAGGAGGGACTTTTAGGAGTATGTATAGATTAACATTAGGAGAGTGGGGGGAGAAGATGAAAAAGGGACTGTTAGAGGGGTGGCTAAAATAGGTTCTTGTCCTTCATTCTCGAAGAGGACCAAAATGATATCACTATGCTAGAGTCAAATTTCAACGTGTAGGACTGTGACTGGTAATGGTAAAGTGGTATAGGTGATGGTTTTTGATTCATATATAAATTGTATTTAAGTGAGACAGTTGCATGAAGTCATTGGCGTCACTCTCTCCTCCAGTCATCACAGTCCAGTGGCAGGACAAAAATTGGTGATGGCTCAAGATGCAGTGCATGACCTTGGCATCTTCTTTGATTTCTGGTATTTTCAGGGAAGACTGGTTTCTCTGGTGGGATGGCTGCTGAGCCCTTCTCAGGGATGCTTTCCACCTCTTGTGTCTAGCTGTTCCACCCAACTCGTACCTGTGGCTCCAAGAAGCTATAGCATGCGCAGTGATCACATCCTGGTAAACCAAACTAGATTGAGGGTAATCAAAGTCACTGGTGAGTTAGGGAGGTTTCTACCCCAGGCATGTAAAGACTTCTGGCGAAATGTACAAATGAGAACAATTTGTTCCAGTGGTCACAAAGGCAGCTGAAGCAGGTGCTATGGAGTGCTTAGAGCTTGGCTAAAGTAAGAAATACTCTAGGATTGGGGTGAAAGATAAAGTGGCCTGTATAGGATGGAAAGAGAAGTTGAGAAGGAAAATAGTGAGCAAAAGTAAAATGGAGGGAAATTCACAGGTAGTAATTATACCTTCTAAAGCAAATGGGATGAACTTGCCCATAAAACAGATATCCATAGAATGGATTGAAAATTAGAATCCAACTACAGGTTGTTAGCAACATATAGTTCAAAAATGAAATATAGTTAAAATGGAGGGTTGGAGTAGAATTTGTTATGCCTTAGATCATGCATAAAAGGTAGGTGTTACCATTGTGATCTCAGACAACATTATGGCTAAAATGGATTTAATTTAAAATGGTAAAAATACCATAGACAATGAAGTGACATAAAAAACCGTTAAACGAATTACAGGTCGAGATAGATAGTATTACTATAATAGTAGGGGATTTTAATCTTCCCCTCTCAGAAATAGATAAAACTAAATAAGAAAGACGTTAAGGAAGTAAATAGAATCTTACATAGGCTAAATATGATTTCAGAAAAACCTGGAAAGACATACATGAACCAATGCTGAGTGGAGGAAGCAGAACCAGGAGAACATTGTACACAGTAACATCAAAATTATGTGATGATCCAGTATGATTGACTTAGGTCTATCCAGCAGTACAATTATCCAGGAGAATTCCAAAAGATTCATGATGGAAAAGGCTCTCGACATGCAGAGAAGGATCTACAGAGTGTGAATGCGATCGAAGCATATTATTTTTACGTATTTTTGGTGGGTTGTTCTGTATCTTCTTTCACAACATGGCTAATACGAAAGTGTTCCCATGGTTGCACGTGTATAAGATTGCTTGCCATTTTGGCATGAGGGAGAAAGCAGAGATAGGGAGAATACAAGTTTGAACTCAAAAGCTTATAAAAATGAATGTGGAAAATGGTCAAAATAAGGAATAACTTTGAGTTACTATTTTTAACTATTATAAATATACTTAATCAAAATAAAGATTGTATGAAGAAAGAAATTATGGGCATCTAGATATAGAACTAAGAGAAGTATGAATAGAATAATTTTACATGCACATATGTAAATGTATATATACTTGTATACATACATACATACATGCATACATACATACATCCACACACATATATATTTGTGTGTAATGAAAACCATCTCTAGGGTGGGGGGAAAGGAAGGAAGAATAAAAGAAAAAAAAGAAGTTTACGTGATCACTTTGCTATGCTTTTGGAGGGAATAGGTTTTTCATCACGGGCAATCATGTTTTTATTGTACCATATTATGGAAATGCTAGTTTTGTTGCATAAATTGCAAATACAATAAAATTTTAAAATTAAAAAAATTAACGCTTTGCTCTTTTAATATTTTAAAAAAGTTTTTAGTTTTATCATTTTCTTTTTTCTTTTTCTTTTGTGATTTTCAGAATTTCTGTCTTTGTGTGAACATTGTAGCCTTTTTTAGTTGTATAACCAAGTCATTGATAAATTCATTCTCTCTTTTATTGATGAAGATGTTTCAATATATACATTTCCCTGTAAGGATTGTTATGAGAATATCAGAACATTTTAGAATATTATCACATTATTTTCATTTCTTTGGATTATTTTATGCGGTTTATTTTATTTTTCTTTTCACAAACCATTATTTAGGGACTAAATCATTTAGTTTCTATTAGTGTTTGAAGATGTTAGTTAAATGCCATTTCCTGATTGTATTTTATTTGTATTGTTTTAAGTAACGGATACATTTAAGTAATTAAAAAGTCAAATAAAACCAATCTAACTGAAATAAGTTAACAAATTGGAAAAAAAATATACATCTTTTTATTGCATTTAAAATTTTTTTCTAGCAGAAAATTTACATAAAATGCCCCCTTAATTTAGCGTGACAACTTCTCACAAATAACTACATAACTATTTAAAGAGAAGCTTTGGTCAAGAACGGAGTGAAATACCCAATCAAAAAGAAATCACTGCTGATTTTTCTTAACCAATATATTCACCAATTATGTTAAACAAAACAAAACATCTTCAAGAAATATTTTCTCAGTTTTAACTTGTGATAGGGTCTTTTCCATCTTCATGTAAATGCTGGAGCTGTATCCTGTCAAGTATCTGTCATGTTAGAGAATGGAAATGCAGCTTCTTGTAATTCATAGCTCCTGGATGGAAGACTCTAACATCTTGAAATCCCAAATTGTCATTGCTCCATCAATGCCAGTGGTGCAAACGTTGTGGCAGTCTTGCTTGTCCACTTCATAAATAGATGCTTGGCTGACACTATTTTGGTGTAGCGTGTCTACAGCAGTGTTGTGATCTTTAGTCGTGGCTCTCTTGTCCATGTTGTGGAAGTGTTCCATGCAAAGATGATGTGCTGAATGCTGTGTTGATGTCTAATTTGGATGTGGTCAAGAAACCACGATCAGCGTGATTACACAACAGTGGGCAGCAGTCATGGCCAGCAACTACTGCACTGTTCTCAGAGACAAATAACACACTCAGGAGTGGGAAGAACTCTGTTTTCATCTGTGAAACTATCATGTCTTTGGAATAATCGGCAACTGATACAGTAATATCATGATTGGCCCAAGTAAGGTGGTTTCCATTGGCAGATCAACTACTCCATGTACCCAACCATAAATTCCTGTACCACCAAACTGACATCAGTTGTCCGAAAGGCATCTTGGTACCCCATGGAGTACTGGCTAGTTTTTCATCAACTTCTTTAATGTGAACAGAAAAAAAAATCTCTGCATTTGATGTCAAAAGTTGGTTGTTGAGGTGCCAGTCCAAACTAAGGACAGTAGAACAAATTGGCTTTTTTATGTGCTTGCTCACACACCAATCATTTTCAGACTCAAAGTATCACAAGGAAATCAGTGGAGCTCCACTATCGACAGCAAATTTATTCTCCAGGGGAGATCATTAATATCAGTAAGCACCCCAACATATACACGGGGGACCGGCTACCATAGGTTGTTAGATCTGCATTCATAAAAGGAAAGCAACTTTCAAGGGATTAACAATCACTTTAGATAAGTTACATATGATGGATATCCGGAGAGAATTAAATGGAAATAGAAAGGATTAAACCTTTTTGTCAGGGATTGATGGTACATTTACATAGATTGATCATATGTAAGTATGCAAATTTCTATTGTTAAAAGCAGAAAAACAGAAATACTAAAAATATCTTTTTCAGATAATAATGAATCAAAATTGTATTAAATAAGGTACCAAGGAAAGAGAATAATAACTAATTGGAGATTAAACAGCCTGATCTTAAAGAATGAGTACATTAAAAAAAATCATGAAAACAATCAATAATTTCGTTAGAAGGAATGACCACGAGAAGATATGTCAAAGCCTATGGGATAGAACAAAAACAAGAACAGAGCAAAATTTCTTTTACCTGAATTAAATAGGGAAAGAATAGGCTAATTAATTTGGTATGCAATAAAAAAAACTAGAAAAAGAACAAATTAACCAATTAAACACTAATTTGAAAATCCTAAAAATTGAAAGTGAGATTAATAAAATTGAGAGTAAAAACACATTGAATTTATAAATAAAGCTTGGAGTTGCTTTCATGAAAAAATCCCATAAAATAAATAATTGGTTAATTTGATTTAAAGGGAGAGGAGAAAACCAAATCACTCGTATCAAAAATATACCACTAGTAATGATAAAATTTAAACAATTACAAGGAGTTATTTAGCCAAATTATATGCCATGAAATGTAATAGTATAAATGTAATAGAAGAATATTTACAAAAAATATGGATTGCATTAGGTTAACAGAAGAGGAAGTAGAATATCGGGACCTATTTTAGAATAATAAATTGAGCATGCCATAAATGAGTATCCTGAGAGAAAACACCAGGACCAGATGTATTTACAAATGAATTCTATCAAACATTTAAAGATCAACTAATTCCAATATTAATTTCTTTTGAAATAATAGATAAAGAAGGGATCCCACCAAATTACTTTTATGAAACAAATGTGGCATTTATACCTAAATCAGGAAGAGTAAAAGCAGAAGAATAGAATCATTGACCAGTTTAATGAATAAATATGGATGCAAATATCCTAAATAAAATATTAGCTAAAAGATTACAGCAATATGCTGCAAAGATTACCGAAAATGCAGGGATGGTTTAGCACAAGGAAATGTATAAAATTTAAAAGAAAGATATATGAATATGTGATAGATACAGAAAAAGCTTGATAAAGTTCAACACTCATTTTTAATAGAGAAACTTGAAAGTATAAATGGATTTTTCCTTTAATTGATAAAAAAAGACATTTATTTAAAACCATCAGCATGTGTTACTTGCAATGATGACAAACTAGAAGCTTTTCCAGTAAGATCAGGTGTGAAACAAGGATATCCACTGTCAGAAATATTATTCAATATTGTATTGGAAATCCTAGCAATAGCAATAAGAGGGGAAAATAGAAATTGGAAGGGATCAGAGTAGAGAATGAGGTAATAAAACGATCTTTTTTTACAGAAAATATGATATACTTGGAAATTCCAGAGACTTAACTAGAAGTTAGCTGAAGTAATTAATAATGCTAGCAAAGTAGCAGGAAATAAATTAAATCCACAAAATCATTATCATTCTTATGTGTCAGAAATAAGACTCTGCAAGAAAAGATAGTAAAAAAAACAGCCTTTAAAAATATTTATAGCGTGGTTAAAATACTTGGAAGTACATCTGCCAATACAAACCAAGTAGCTATATAAATAAAATCATACAGAAGTCTTATATGAATAAAATCAGATTGAAATAATTGGAGAAATATTATTTGTTTGTGGGCAGACAGGGATAGCAGCATAATATGATAATTTTACACAAGTCATTTTATATATTTAGAATCATTCCTATTAGATTTCCTAACAATTTTTATTGAATTAGAAAGAAGATAAAATTCATTTGGAAAAGAGAAAAAAAGTCAATAATGCCAAAGGGAATAAAGGAAAAAAAATACCCTGAAGGCAGCTTAGCAGTACTAGATCTCATACTTCGTTATATGGCAGTGATTATGAAAATTATAAGATAATGGCTAAGAAATAGAAAGACACATTAATAGAATGAAGTAGACATATAATTTACAGCAGCAAATAAACATGATAACCTTGTATTTGATGGGTGTGAAGGCTTAAGATTTTGGGATAACAATTTATTATTTGGTAAAAAATGTTGGGAAAACTGGAAAACAGTATACAGGAACTGGACTTTGGCCAATATATTATGCAGTTTACCGAGGTAGAGTCAAAATGGATCCATGGCTTAGATATAAAGACATATTTTATAGGAAAATTAGAAGAACATGGAATATATTACTTATCAGACTTATTTATAGGCAAACAATCTATGAGTAATTGAGAGATAGAGGGCAAAGTTAGGTACAAAATGTATCATTTCAGTTATGTTCAATTAAAAAATTTTGTACAAATAAATTTGAAGCCAAGATCAGAAAGAAAGCAGAAAATTATGAAAAATATATAGAAAGTTTAACAAATTAAAGGTCTTCCCCTAGAACATATACAAACTTTTTGAAAATTTATATGATATAAGTTGCTCCCCAACTAGTAAATGATCAAAAGATATAAAAATTCAGTTTTTCAATGAACAAATCAAAACAATTTATTGTCACGTAAAAATGCTCTAAATCATTACTGACTGGAGAAATGCAGATTAAAATAACTTTGAGACCACCTACCACATTAGCTACAATGGTGGAAGGGAAAAGTGACAAATCTTGGAAGAGATGTGGAAAAACTGGGGCACTAATTCAATGCTGGTGGATTTGAGAATTGACCCAATCATTTTGGAAAGCACTCTGGAATTATGCCCAAAGAATTATTAAGCTACTTACATCCTTTGGCTAGCAATATCACTGCTTAGTCTATTTCCAAAGATGATTAGGGAAAAAAGAAAGGTTTTGTATAACATTGGGATGGAACACTACTGTGCCATAAGAAATGATAATTTTAATGATACTAGAAAAATATAGAAAAGCTTGCAAGAATATAGAGCAAAATGAGTAGAAGCAAGAGAACATTGTATACGGCAATAGCAATATTGTTTTAAGAATGATTTTGACTATTAAATATACCCAAATTAACTACAAAGGATACACATATGTATGCATATACATATATGTATATGAGTGTGTATGTACGTATATATACATACATAAACACATGTGATATATATGAGTGTGTATATATATATATATATATGTATGTATATATATATATATATAGTTCGTCTAATGAAAGCCACTTCTAGAGCTGAAGGGGGAGGAAAGAAAAAAAAGAAATTTACATTTTGTGGTATATTTGAAATGAATAGCTAGCTGTCCATAGAGAGTCGCAGTTTCAGTTGCAATAATTTTTTTTGGACTAGTAATGGAAATGCTTGTTTTGGGCCATGAATTAAAAAGAAACGAAATATGATTTATTTTGTTGGATTTATTTTGTACCCTCAAATATTTCTGACATCATTTTCTTAATTAATATCTTGAATGATGCCCTAGAATTTAGGTATACCTTCATATTGACAAGTGAGATTAGTTTTGTCCCCTCTTTGTCTATACTTGCACCTTTAATTTTCTTCTCTTGCCCAGCTCCCTTTCCACTTCCTTTTACTTTCTATTGCCATAACAATAATATGATAATGGGGAGAATAGTAATCTTTGTTCTATTCTAATATTGTTGGAAAATGTTTTAGTCTATCCACATTATATAAGACACTTACTTTTAGAAGAATAATTGCACCTTTGTGACTTTCTTCTCACTTAATTCTAATTTCTTTTCTGAGACTGTATTATTTAAGACTTTTACTCAGTTTTTTGTTCATTTGGATAGTTTATAGTTTTTAATATATTCCTGTTTCTTTAATATATTCTCTGTTTCCTTAGCATATAACTGTGTATAATAGGTTCTCATAATTTTTTAAAATTTCTTCTAGTTAGTTGTGATTTAATCTTGCTATTTCAGTTATTTTATTGATTTGATTTCATCCTTTCTCTTCTTTAACCAGATTGGCTAAATATTTATCAGATTTATGGTCTCTTCAAAGAATCAGCTTTCAGTATTATTTTTATTTCTATAGATTTTTTTTGTTTCTACTACATGCTTTTTTTCTAATTTTTATATGTTTTCTTTTGTAGTGATTTTATACTTGCTTATTTGCTGAATTTCTAATGTTTAATGAATATTCAGTTAATTAATCCTCTTTCTATTTTGTTAATGTATATTTGAAGACATATGCTTTTTTCATGTACACTGATTAGCTTTATCCCAGTCAATCTGATATATATTTTTTCATCATCTTTTTCTTTTAATTGTTGGTTTTCTAATCTGTTCTTTAATTCCTCATTATTTAGGATTTCACTGTCAAGTCATTATTTGAATCTTTGTCTTTTGTTTGTGATCTGAACCAATTTATATATTTTTTTTGTTATCGTCTATAAGAATGTCTTTTCTACTACCTTTTGCAAGTGTTTGCAGTACCACCGGATGATAAGTACATGAGAATTTTTGTAAAATAAGCATATTTGTTAGGAATTTCATCCAGAAGACATCACAAGTATTTGAACTTTTTTCCCCAGGATTTTTTTTCAATTTTATATTTTTCCTTTTGTATGAAATACTTTCTCATGTGTTCAAAAGTGAGAGAAACAATGAAATCCATTGCCATAATTTTGTTGCTTCCCATAGATTCTATAGCTCAATTAGAATTCCTTTTATGAATTTCGATGCTAAAATATTTGGAAAATATAATTGTAATATCGATATCTATTTGTTTTTATGAGTTTCTTTTAGTGTAATGTAGTTTTCTTGTTCATCCCTTTTTATATTTTAAATATTCTTGATATTTCTTATATCATAATTGCAGCTTCTGCTTTTTTGGATTCACTTAATGCATAGTAACTTCTTTATCACTTCATTTTTATTTTGTTCATATATTCATTTCTTTTTAATGTGTTTCTTTTAGAAACCAATAGTGGGTATACATTTATGTATTTCATCTATCATTCTTTTCATTATTTAAAAAATAATCTATTAATTTATGTTTAATTTCCAACATTCACTTTGATAAGATTTTGAGTTCTAAATTTCCACCCTCCACTCTCCCCAAGATGCCATGCAATCTGATGTAGGCTATGCATGTACAATCATAGTGAACATATTTCCACGTAAGTCAAATTGTGAAAGAAAAATCAGAACAAAAAGGAAACACCACAAGAAATATAAAAAGAGAAAATAGTCTTCAGTCTGCATTCAGGCTCCATAGTTCTATCTGTGGATATGCATAACATTTAATATCATGAGTCTTTTAGAATTGTCTTAGATCATTACAATGCTGAGGAAAGCTAAGTCTATCTAAGTTGGTCATTTGAACAATATTGCTGTTGTAGTGTACAATGTTCTCATGTTTCTGTTCATTTCACTCAGTATCAGTTCATGTAAGTCTTTCCAGATTTTTATTAAATCGGCCAGCTAATAATTTATTTTGGAACAATAGTATCGTATTAAATTCATATACCACAACTTGTTCAGCTATTCCCCAAGTGATGGGCAGCCCTTTAAGTTCCAATTCTTGGCCGTCACAAAAAGAACTGCCGTAAATATTTTTTGCATACATAGATCCTTTCTTCTTGTTGTAATCTCTTTGGAATATAGACCCAGTAGTGTTATCGCTGGGCCAAAGGGTATACACAATTTGATTGCCCTTTGGGCATAGTTCTGAACTGCTCTCCAGAATGGTTGGATCAGTTTACAACTCTGACAACAAGACATTAGTTTGCTAATTTTCCCACATCTTCTCCAACATTTATCATTTTTCTTTTCTGTCATATTAGCTAATCTGATATGTCTTATGTGCTTCCTCAGAAGTGAATTTAATTTGCATTTCTATAATCAATAGTGATTTAGAGCATTTTTTTTCATAGGACTATAGACAGCTTTAATTTTTTCATCTGAAAACTGCCTGTTCACATTCTTGGACCATTTATTGCATGGTATATGGCTTGTATTCTTATAAATTTGACTGAATTCTCTACATATTTTAGAAATTAGGCTTTATCAGAGACACTGGCTGTAAAAATGTTTCCTCACTTTCTGCTTCCCTTCTAATCTTGGTTGCATTGACTGCTGGTCTGAAACCTTTTTAATTTAGTGCAATCAAAAGTATCTATTGTACAATGAATAATATTCTCAGTTTCTTGTTTGGTCACAAATTCTTCCATTCTTCATTGATTGACAAGTAACCTGTTCCTTCCAATCCTATTTTTACTAGTGGTATCACCCATTTTATTTAAATCATGAACCCATTTGGAATTTATCTTTGTATGCCACCTAAGATATTGGTCTATGTCTAGTTTCTGACATACTATTTTGCAATTTGCCCAACAGTTTTTTCAAATAGTGAATTCTTTCCCCAAAATTGGAGTCTTTTGGTTTATCAAACAGTCAATACTATAGTCATTGACTAGTGTGTCTTGTGTATATAACCTGTGCCACTTATTCACTACTCTATTTCTTAACCAGTCCCGAGGAGTTTTGATGATTGCTGTTTTAAAATACAGTTTAAGGTCTTGTATGACTAGGTTACCTTCACTTACATTTCTTTTCATTAATTCCTTTGATATTATGGATCTTTTGTTACTTTTTTCTAGCTCCAGAAAATAATTTTTGATAGTTTGATTGATATGGAACTGAATAAGTAAATTAAAATAGGTAGAATTGTTATTTTTATTATATTGATCCTGGAGGCAAGTTGGGGGATGCACTACTCCAACTTATTGACAAGTAGATTCCCAAGACCAGTGCTTTCAGAAAATTTCTTTTGGTATTTGTGGGGAAGATGGTGTGATGGAGAGAAAGTCATGAATTAGGGAGGCCATTGTGACAATTCAGACGTACTGGGGTAATTAGGGTGATGCCTGGAGCAGAAACATAAATTCCTGAAAAAGGGATGGATTTGTGGAGAAAGACAGTGATCTCGAATTTTGACATGTTGAGTTTGAAATGGCTATTGGTCACTGAGCTTGAAATGTCAAAAAGTCATTTTCAACAAAGTGTTGTAGGACTCAGTATCCTAAGATTGATATTTGGGTCAACAGATAGGTTTGGGTGTCAACAGCATAGAGTTGTTTAGTGAATCCATGACAGGTAATGAGATCAATAAGAACCAATGAAAAGAAAGAAGAGCGCACAATATTTGGTTGGTAAACTAGCAAAAAAACGGAAGAGAAGTTTGATAATACCACCGTAACATTAACATCCAAATCTATCTGTCTAGGGGAGAGACTTTTTACTCATAAATCTATCTCCTTTATGCCTGAAAGTGGTTAGTATGTTTCATCGCCAGTTTTCATGAGTTTTAGATGCTCATGATGTTAATCAGAGTTCATACAACTTTCAACAATTAACAACAAGGGGGAAAACGAAACCACCAAATATCTCAGGAAGAAGAAACTTCAAAGACGTTGAACATAAGTAGATAAACCAACAGAAAACTATTAACAGGAGAAAGAAATAGGATCTCCAGACCTAGGAAACAAATGCAAGCATTTAGGAACACAGCAAAACAAAGGAAAATAATCCAATATTTGATGAAAGAGAGGATCACATAGAATGTGAGGAAAGTGTAGAACCATAACATGCTCTTCCTGAGTTATTTAAAACAGGATAGGATTTACAAGGGCAGAATAAATGGTTTCTGCTGGAAAGCACGACAAGATTCATAACTCCACGTTCACACTTTTCCCCAAAGTGAACAGTGCCTACAGAGGAGAATGAACATCCAGAAAAAAGATGAAACTAGCAAGAAGAGATATAAGTGATCCCACATAAGAAGTATAAGTCTTCTAAATCTCATATATCTGGATAAAGCTATAACCTTCAGTGGTTGCACTTAATAGGTGCAATCTTTTTAGGAATTTATGTAACTTTCAAAGTTGTAAGTTTTAAAATGAATGCTGTCGTTTTATAACATGCTCACATGGTTCTGTCTATTTAATTCTTCATTAATCTACAAAAGCTCTCAAATTTGTTCAAAAATTGTCCTAATTCTACTCTCTTCACTCTGCATCTGTTCATATAAATCTTTTTTTTTTAATGAAATCCTTTGAGGACTTCCAGAAGCCAATATGGTGAAGTAAGCAGTAAGATGCTCTCATTCCCCCCTTACTGACTTTGAAAAACCCAGAAAATACTGCCCCAGGAAAAATACTGAAACAGTGGAGCCAGTAGAAAGATGGAGTGTGGCAATATTTTTTTTAGCTTGTGAGGCTAGGGGATTAATGGGAAAGGTTCCTCTTGCTGTGGGTGAAGGGGACCAGTATAGGACAAGATGAGTTTTGGCAAGCCATCAGAAAGCCCCCACCTCCTCAAACCAGCAGGAGATCCTGAGCCCAAGGGTGGTGGAACAGACAAACACCAACACCAGGATCCCTTGCATGTCTTCGCACAGCCAGGGGAACTAGCAGACACCAATGTGGAGGACCACCATTTCCACAGCAGGCAGGTGTTCACCAGTGGCTGAGCCTACCCATGCTCTAGTGCAGCCCATGGTGAGGAGGTGACCTCCAGTAGTCAGACCACCCCAACACCCACACCTCAGGCCATGAGCTTCTTTGTAACCCTGGATAAATGCAGTAAAACTCTATCTAGCATTGGCACACACGAGCTATTACTTCCAGCTCCAGCTCAGCACCAGGCAAACTACAACCTGTAGCTGCCAGATCTGAGGCCCCAGCACACAAAGGCAGTAACTAGGCTCCTCACCACCAGCACAAGAAGTGTGGGACAGTGCCCCTTTTGTCACAGAAGCAGGGATGAACTTTAAAAGTTAGAAAAAGGCAAAAACCCTGACCAATAAGCAGCATAAAAAATCAAAGACAATAGATTCTTGTGTGGACAAAGAAGTTCAAAAGACAAATTCAGAAGAGGACAGCATTGTCACTACATCCACATCTGAAGCCTCAAAGGAGAGTATGAACTGGTCTCAAGGCCAAAAAGCCTTCTTGGAAGAGCTCAAGAAGGATTTTAAAAGTCAAATTAGAAAGGTAGAAGAAAAAAATGAACAATGCCTTTAAAAATTCAGGTGACAAAATGGAGGAAAAAAATCACTGAAGAAAATAACTCCTTAAAAGGTAGAATTGGTTAAGTGGAAAAGGAGGTACAGAAGATAACTGAAGAAAATAATTAATTAAAAAATCAGAATTAGGCAAGTGGAAGCTAATGACACTATGAGATATCAAAAATCGGTCAAACAAAATCAAAAGAAGAAATAGAAGAAAATGTAAAATACCTCCCTGGAAAAACAACTCACCTGGAAAATAGGTCCAGTGCAGAAAATTTAAGAAATATTCATCTACCTGAAAGTCATGATGAAAGAAAGAACCTGGATAGCATTTTCCAAGAAATCAACAAGGAAAACTACCCTGAGGTCCTAAAACCAGAGGATAACATAGTCATTAAAAAACCCCACCAATCTTCTCCTGAAAGAATTGAAAATGCTTAGCTATATTATATCCAATTTCTAGAATTATCAGATCAAGGAGAAAATACTAAAAGCAGTCAGACAGGAACAATTCAAGTATTATGGAACTACAGTCAGGATCATGCAGGACCTTGCAATTCCTACATTAAACAATCAGAGACTTGGGATAAAATATACCATAAGGCAAAGAAGCTTGTTTTACAACCAAAAATCAACTACCCAGCATGCTATTTCAGGCAAGGAGATGGATACTGAATAAAATACAGGACTTCCAGACCATCCTGATGAAAAGACCAGAGCTCAACAGAAAATTTGATCTTCAAATAGAAGACTGAAAAGGTGCATAGAAAGGTAAACAGGAAAGGAAAAAACATGTTATCCATTAAGGGAAAGTATTTACACCCCTACATGGGAAGATGATACATGAAAGTCTGGGGAATTGTATCTTTATTATGACATTTAAAACGGATATACATAGATAGAGGGAATGGGTATAAATCAACTGATTTGATAATAAGAATGTAATTAAAAGGTATGAAGGGATTGTTATGGGAGAAGAGAAAAGGAGAGGGCCAAAAAAGGTAAATTATATCACAGGAAGAGGCAAAAAAGCACATTATAGTAGAGAGAAAGAGAGGGAGACAAACATTGTTTGAACTTTAGTTTCATCAGATTTGTTTTAAGGAGGGAATAACATATTCAGTTTGGTGTAGAAGACTAACTGCCCTAGAGGTAGTAGAAGGAGAAAGGGGAAAGAAAAGGGAAGGGGCCTGTGCTTAGAGAGGAGGGAAGAAGCAGTAAGGGAAAAGGGAAAAAAGGGAAAGGGCTGATAGAAGAAAGGGAAGATTGATTAGTGGTCAAAAGCAAAACTCTACTGAGGAGGGAAAGGGGGAAGGGAGAAATAAAAACATAAACAGAGAGGGAGGAAATAGGATGAAGAGAAAGACACAGAGAGTAATCATAAGTGAATGAGATGAACTCTCTCATAAAACAGAAGCAGATAGCAGAATGTATTAGAAACCATAATCCTACAATATGTTGTTCACAAGAAACACATCTGAAAAAGGGATATACACACAGGGCAAAGGAAAAAGACTTTTACAGATTATATTATATTTCAGATGAAGTAAAAAAATATCAGGGATAACAATCCTGATCTCAGACAAAGCAAAAACAAAGATACATCTAATTAAAAGACCCCAGGAAGGAAACTATATACATACACACGTATCTCTATCTCTCTCTATACATCTATATACACACAAATATGTATCTATAAATACATATCTATAAACACATATATACGCATATATGTATATATCTATATATATGTGTGTATACATATACACATACATATGCACACATATACACATATATATGTATATACATACACATCTATATATACACATCTATATATACACACATAATACACACATATATGCACACACACATATATATTATATACATGTGTATGTATACAGACACACATACATATATACGTACATATATATATGTACTTTGCAATTCCAAACTGTGTTGGCATATTCAATGTTGCCCCCTGTGCTGTGAATAAAAACACCTTGGGCAATAAAAATACCCATTCCTATTAAAAACTATAGACAATATAGAGACAAATGAATCCTTCCTTAAAATGATAAGTAGCATCTACCCCAAACCATCAGCAAATCTTTTATGTAATAGGGGTAAGTTAGAGGCACTTCCAATAAGATTGAGGGTGAAACAAGTATGCTCATTATCACCACTATTATTGAATATGATGCTAGAAATGTTAGCTTTAGCAATAAGAAAAGAAAAAGGAATAGAAGGAATTAGAAAGGCAAAGAAGAAACAAAGTTATCACTTTTTGCAGATGGTATGATGATATACTTAGAGAATCCTAGAGAAACAAATTAAAATCTATTTGAAATAATAAACTTTAACAAAGTTGCAGGATATACAATAAACCCACATATGTCATTGACATTTCTATATATTACTAACAAAGCCCAACAACAAGAGATAAAAAGACAAGTTCCAATTAAAGTTATTGCCCAAATTATAAAACATTTGGGAGTACCTACTGAAGCGAACCCAGGAACTGTATGAACACAATTACAATGCACTTTTAACACAAATAAAGTCAGATCTAAATAACTGGAAAAACATCAGTTGCTCATGGGTAAGCTGAGCTGATGCAATAAAAATGACAATTCTACCTAAATTTATTTATTCAGTATCATACCAATCAAACTACCCAAAACTTATTATATGAAGTCAGAAAAAATAATGACAAAATTCATCTGGACCAACAAAAGGTCCAGAATGGGAATTAATGAGAAGAAATGCTAGAGAAGGTGGCTTAGCCATAGCAGATCTCAAATTGTATTATAAAGCAACAATTATCAAAACTCCTTGATACTGGCTAAGAAATAGTAGTGGATCACTGGAAAAGGTTAGGTACACAAGACACGTTAGTCAATGACTATAGTAATCTATCGTTAGATAAACACAAAAACTCCAACTTTTGGCATAAGAACTTACAATTTGACAAAAACTGCTCAGAAAAAATGGAAAACGACTGGTTGGTTGTTGTCCGTCATTCTCGAAGAGGTCAAAAATGACATCGCTATGTAAAAGTCAAGTTTCAATTTACCTGTGGCTGATCAGACCAATATGAGCTCAGAATGCTCTACCAAAGGTAGGGCACAAGTAGGCCATGTGAACATTTTGGGTGGATACTCTAAATTTGAGTTTCCTTTGTTTCATTTGAGCTCTTTCAATTCTGCTTTGCTCATAGAGCACAGTATCATCTCCGATGTGGGCACACTGTACTGAACATTCCCTGTGCCAGTCTCCCATGTCACACAATCAATTTGAAAGTTTGTGAGAGATACCTTGACAATTTCCTTGTATCTCTTCTTCTGACCATTATGTGATCTCTTACCCTATGTGAGTTCTCCACAAAATAATCTTTTTGGCAAGCATACATTTTGCATTGTCCATTATGCCACAATGAAATTTACTTACAACGTGGATGATCTTCTCTGGGCAACCAAGTTTTGACATAATTTTCCATAAGCCTCATAGCTAACAGTATCAAAGGTCTTGGTCAGGTCTACAAAAGTTGTGCACAGACCTCTGTTCTGCTTCTGGCATTTCTCCCGCAGTTAGTAGTAGGACAGCAAATACCATATCAACTATTCCTTAGTCATTTCTGAATTCAAACAGGCTCTCAGGTAGCTCTCCAGGTGAAGGATCAGTGTATTAAGGAGGACTCTGGCAATAATTTTGCCAGCATTGACTAAGAGAGACTCCTCAACCTGTGATTGTCACAGGACAATTACCTTTACAGAGATGGACAATAGAGGCATCTTCAGTCTCCTAGGAGATAACATCCTCTTGCCAAATAACGTGGAAAGTTTCAGTAGCTTTTATGAGAGCAACGGACCCCCTTCCTTGTAAATTTCAGCTGTAATCGAATCAGCACCACGTGTTTTGCCACATGAAAGAGCCTACTGGCATTTAAAACCTCTTCTTCAGTTAGAGCTTTTGCTTGGGAGGGATTGACTTCAACCTGAGGTAAATGGTCAATGGCCTTAGTATTGAATGATGATGATCTGCTGAGAACACTATGGAAGTGTTCAACCCATCTCTTGAGGATCATGTCCTTATCACTAATCTGTGTGGCTCCATCATCATTGAGTAGTTTTGATGTAACCATGGGTCTTTGGTCCATAAATAGCTTATAGAGCATCATAAAAGTACTTTGGATTGTTACTATCACCAAAACACTGAATTTCATCTGCCTTTTCATTGAGTCAGGAATTTTTCAAAGATCTCTAAATTGTTGACATTAATATTTCTAGTAGGCATTTTGCCTTGTGGGTACCACTTTTGATGAATGAAAAAAATTAGCTTGGAAAGGATAAGTCTATGATCACTTCAGCACTCTGCACCACACACTGCAAAAAACCTACAACAGCTTCATGGTGCTCTTCTTCACTGTGGTCACTCCAGGAAAAAAAAAACATGTATCCAGCTCGATTTCCCTAAGCTGGCCTTCCATTTGTCAGCCTCGGTTCACTCAGATCTGCTATTTGGATACGATACTTGATGAGTTCTCTTGCAACAAGAGCTGTTCATCTTTCAGGTCTACTGGATTTTGTGTTGTCTATAAGTGTGTATAAGTTCCATGTTCTGACAGTGAGTGGAATCGTCTCTGCAGACATTTTCATACATTTTTTTTTGCATGTGTTTTAACCACAGAGTGGGACACCTTTTCTAACTCCTTTCCTCATACCAGGAGATGAACAGTAATCTTTAAAAGACTGCTCAGAAACCCAGTGGGTTGCAGAATCCTAGTGAGAAACGACCCTATGGCCTGGGCCGCCTATGTGCAGGATATGATCAGGCAGTTTTCCGTGGAAAAAATTAAAAATATCTATAGTCATATGAAAAATGCTCTAAATCAATATTAATTAGAAAAATGCAAATCAAAACAACTCTTAGATACCACATCGCACCTGTCAGATTAGTTAATGACAAAACAGGAAAATAATAAACCTTGAAAGAGATGTGGGAAAATTAGGACACTAATGCATTGTTGGTGGAGTTGTGAATTGGTCCAATCATTTTGGAGAGTTATTTGGAACTGTGGTCAAAGGGCTTTAAAATGTGTTTCCCCTTTGACCCAGCAATATCACTTCTAGGGCTGTATCCCAAAGATATCATACACATAGAAAAAGACTCAGATTTACAAAAATATTTATAGCAGCTTTTTTTTTTGTGGTGGCAAAGTATTGGAAATTGAAGGGATGCTCATCAATTGCGGAATGGCTGAAAAAGCTGTGAAATATGAATGCAATGGAATGCTATTATCTTATAAGAAATGATAAGCAGGCAGACTACAGAAGAACCTTGAAAGACTTATATGAACTGGTGCTGAGTCAGAGGAGGAGAACCGAGAGAACACTGTACACAATATGTTGTCTTCCCCAAGTGAATATAAAAGAATGAAATCATGGACTGTTGCATTTTGTGCCTTTGCATCTCCTGGCCTAGCCTAGTGACTGGACAGGTCTAGATATTTAATAAATGTATGACTGAGAATTGGAGTGACTGGTCATTTTGAGTTTGAGAGGCTGATGAGATAATTCAATTTGAGATGTCCAGAAGACTTATTACATGCCAACTAGACAGGGAGGTTCTGCAGAGAGATGAACACTCAGCCCATGGGAAATGATGAGTTCCATATTCAATCTTCTTTTTTGTTGTATTATCTTATAGAAATGCTTGTTATATTACATAAATTAAAAGTTAAAAATAAGTAAATTTCAAGATAAAAACATTTTTAAAAGAGATTAACAAGAGGGAGGATATCAAGAGAAAAGAGAAGAGTATCTAGGTTCACTCATGGCTCCCACCAAAGTAGGATTCTCTTGAAGTATAGACTGAATGGAGAATTCAGAGAGGGAATGAGGAAGGATGAGTCACAGATGAGGAAAAGACCCACAAGTCTACCTCTGGTCTTGTGAAGAGATGATCAGTTTTGTGAGAATTTTATGAGATCCCTGTCAAGGTCTACGGGACATATCCTTATAGATATTTTCCTAGTGTTCACTGCAGAGTTTTTATTGTGCACAGTTATGTTTGCTTGTTTATTTTGAACCATGAGCTCAAGAAAACATTCTTTTATTTTTCTAAATATTTTTAACTTAGGCAAACAGCCAAACATCAAAATAAGAGCATTTCTACATGCACAATAGAACATAAAATGAGGATCTTGCATCAGTCTGTGAATTTTCATTTCTTACTTTTTGGTCCTTTACATATGCATTTATATATAATATACACATCCATCCATCCATCTATCATAAATCCTTACAAATTCACCCATATCTATTTTTCTATCTGCCATGTATTACTTTCAAATCTGCCATGCTATATACTCTTTCTTCTAAACTTCTGTTTTCTTATTTGCATTTGAATAGACCATCACAGTAATGTTCTCCATTTTTTGGCATTACTATTATTGTTAATCTTGCCCCCTAACTAAAAACAAACTTCTAAAATAAAAAAGAGATTTTTTACAAATAAACAAAGTTAAGAAAATAAATCAATGGTAATCATGTCTAAAAATGTCTCTGTGTTATGTGTCAGTCAAAACTTGGATACCAAGCTTCATCAAAGGACATTAGTCATGGCATTGTTCAGAGTTCTTATGTTTTTCAAAGCTAGTTTTGTCCATAATGTTGTTGTCTTTACTTAAGTTACTTTCCTGGTTTTACTTCATTAATTTTGCATCATTTCATAATACCCAGGTTCTTGGAGATCATTTCATTTACATTTCCATATGGTACAATTTCATTCCACCATTTTTGTTTGCCACCATTGATGCAATCAGTCTCCAAAGGACAAAAAACTAGGAAACCTCCTTAAATTCTTCTTCTTTTCTTTCCTTTTTAGTCCCTACTTCAAGATTAAGAAGCTAGGTTTGCTATTCAGTATTTCCCCTTTGCTCTTATCCTTCCTCTTAACCAATTCCACCTCAACACTTGCTTGTTTTTCCATTAAATTATTTGCATGGAAATGATCATTCAACTCATGGGAGCTGATATGGACCCTGAGAAGGAGGCAGTTTAGAGAGAAAAGAGAATAGGGCCCAGGTCAAAGCTCTGTGAAGGTGAAAAATGTTCTGGCCAAGGAAACTACCTGGATCAGGAGCAACCCACGAATTTCAGCTGAGCCAAACACTGGAGGCAGCAAAATGGAAATCGGAGTAGCATCTTACCAAACTAAGCTTGGAAGAGCCAATGTGGGCAGTGAAAGAATTTGCCATAAACTGTGAGACCAACAGGTCTATCTACCAAATGCTATGAGATCACTGGCCTCAGTGGAAACCACAAAAACAAATAATCAAACCAAACCACATGATTAGAAGATGAATTTCAAAACAATGTGAATACACTTGTGCTTCTGTTCTTGGGGGTTTAATAATGCTGGCCATGACACGCACACAGACATATTTCCATTACCATCTCAGGGCAACAGTATATGTGAATACAAACCACACTTTGGGTTGCTTCCCCAGAGGGAGGCTATTACTGCTAGGGGACAGACATAGTTCAAGGATCTGTACTGCCTGCTACTACAGCTCATAACTCCTTTGTGTGTACTTCCCCTCTAACAGTTAACTAGTAGGAAAAAATAAGCTCAGAGTAAAAGAATTTTCTCAGACGATATACCAGGTGCAGCAATTATTGAACATTTCCCTCATATTAGTAAGGAACACTTTCCCCCAAACACATGCCTGGCCCATGAGACAAGGGGACACAGAATTCAAGTTGAATGACAGTGAGGCATCCATGTGGAGAACACATATGGCCAATATTATGCACTTCTCTGATGCTAGCAGGCCTCCAATGTGTGATAAACACATCCAAGAGCTCATCAATTAGGTTCTCCTACCACTCACTGAATCAAAGGCATAGAGACAATTTTATGCCTAATTTTATTTATGCTCAGAGACCAGGCTCTTCTGGATGGTAAAGTAAAAAAAACCTAGAGCATCAGTAACATTATATAGCTAGGAAAGCATAAATAATACAGAAAAGATGTGGTGAAGTGAAGCGAGGAAGATAAGTTTATACATATCAGAAGGGAGTGTCCTCTTCTTGTCATAGTGATGACAAAAGTCTCTTAACCAGAGATTCTTTCCATTGTGCTCTTCCTCATGTGTTAGTCCCTCTTTTTAGTGTTAGATTACACTTGTGGTGCACCTGGGACCATAATCTTATACATTTCATCAATTGCTTCTCAGGATAACCTTCCACATATTTGTCGGCAGGAAGTCCCAGAAATAGGTTGCGACATCTACTCAGTACCATAGTTAATAATAATTGTTTATTGATCTATTGATTACTGGCACTCTGTGACAACTCTCTTGTAATGAAATAAAATAATTAAGCAAAGCTACCAATATAGTTACCTAATATGAAAGTGCACATGCTATAAATTAAGTCATTAAGAAACATAAATGCAAATTTCAAAACTAACATACTGATGATTAAATTTTCAGGCAAGGAAAATGACTTTTGTAATTCCAAGATTATTCAGTCAGGCTAACATAGAGTTAATATATGGCTACAAAAAAATCAAAGGGCAATCAGTATATGATATTTCAAAGTATAATGAAAACCAACTGGTGTTCCCAATCTAGGATTAACGGAGAGATAAATGAAAAACAATAAAAGAAAAGATTACATATTTGTTGAAGGGGAACAATTTACATCACTCCTTCAAAAGAACTCAGTGGTATGCTGGTTATTCAACAAAGCAACAAAAAGTTTAATACTTCAAAATGATAAAGACTATGAAATGAAAAGATTTTTTTTGGTACTTGCGACTAAGACTAGACAAGACCACTAATTTGGAGTCTCTGTCCTTGTCTTTTTATATTTAATAGTATTTTATTTTTTTCCAATTATATGTAAACATAATTTTAAAGAATCATTTTTTTATAGAATTTTGAGTTCCAAAGTCTTCTCCCTCCTTTCTTTTGTCTCTCTTCTAAAATGTCAAATCGTATTATATATATTTCCACATTAGTCTTGCTGTGAAAGAACAATCAGAGAAAAAGGGAAAAACCATGAGAGAAGAAAAAGAAAAATGACAAAAAATGAAAATAGTATGCTCTGATCTGCATTCAGACTTGATAGTATTTCTCTGGATGCATTTTTTTCTGCATAGCATTTTCCATCTCCATAGTATTTTGCATCATGAGTCTTTCAGAATTGACTTAGGTCATTGTGCTTCTGAGAAGAACTAAATATATCAGTTGATCATCATACACTGTTAATGTGTACAATGTTCTGCTGGTTCTGCTCATTTCACTCAGCATCAATTCATACAGGTCTTCCTAGGTTTTTCAGAAATCCACCTGCTCATCATTTCTTATAACACTGCAGCATTCCATTACATTCATATAACTTGTTCAGTCATTTTCTGTGCCCGAATTTTGTAGGGAATGTGTTGAAATTAGGACACTCATATTGGAGAAATCAATTCTGGAGATAAATTTCGAACAATGCACAAAGGGTTATAGATCTGAGCATATCCTTTGACTCAACAATATCACTATCAGGTCTATATTCCAAAGTGATGCAAAAAAGAAAAATAATGGATTATATTTTCAAAAATTCTTACAGCCTCTTTTCTTATTGTGGCAAAACAATTAGAAATTGAAGGGGATGCTCATCAATTGAATAAGTTGTGGGATATGATTTTGGCGGTATACTTTTGTGTTATAAGAAATGATGAGCAGGATCCTTTCAGAAAAACCTGGAAAGACTTATATGAAATGGTGTGAAGTGAAATGAGTAGAATCAGTAGAAAATTGTACACAGTAACAGAAATACAGTACAAGAATATCTTAAGTATTCTCAGCAATTCAAAGATCTAGGAAAATTCTGATGGATTTATGATTAAAATGCTATCTACTTTCAGAGAAAAAAACAACAGTTCGAATATGAATGTAGATCAAAGCAAACCCTTTTTAAAAAATCTTCATTTTTCTTTTTTTTAGTCTATATCTTTTTTCACACCTTGGTTAATAAAGAAATATATGTGAAAAATATGTATCACATTTCTTGCCCTCTCAGTTTTGGCAGAAGGAAGAAAAAAGAAAAGAGAGGACTTTGAAAACATAGATTTAATTAATGGATCTTAAAATTACTTTGCATGTAGTAGTGAAAAAATAAATATTAAAATGCAAAAAATTATAAATTTTATTGCAATGTTTATTTTTTTCAATATCACCAAAATTCCTTTCAGTTTTCCTACCATTCACCCTTCTGGAGACCCATTTCACATAATAAAATATTAAAAAAATACAAAAAGGAATCCTCATATAAAAAATGTCTAAAAGTATGTGCAGTGTATCACATTCAAGGCTCCCCTTGCAAAATAATGGTAAATGCAGTGGGGTTGGAATGTAACATCTACTCTCTTCTGTGGAGCAACACTTGGTCTTTAGCTTTTGATGAATCACTTTTGAGAGTTTTGTGAGATTCTTTCCACCTTCATTCCTTTTTTATATTTTCCCCTTGGCTTCCGTGACATCACTGTGAACTATACTGTAACTTTGTCATTCTTCTCACTTTTTCTTATATTAGAGTACAATTCTATTACTTTTCTGTACCATGATTTGTTAAGCCATTTCCTAATGAGAGGAACTTACTTTCTTTTCAGTTCTTTGCCACTGCTAAAAGTACTGCTGACACCATGAACTCTTAAACACGAAACATTTCCTAAATTACCTAAAGAAATGCAGGATGAACCATGACCTTTAGTGATTAGAATAAAAAAGAAGAAAAAAAAGAAGGAAATCATATCAAAATATAATAGCATAGATCATATGACCATCAAGATGAAGGTCTGGAAATTTTCTCTAATCTTCCCCAAATCGCTTCAACATGGACACAATGAGCCAAAGATAAAACAGCTTCTGCTGTCTCCATGACTTTGGACACTTGGAATTCGAAAGATTAAAAAAAAAAACGCCAAATAAACCATGAACTTACTTCTACTCAGAGCTAACTCAGCTTCTACCTCCACTTTTCATGCTACAGGCAGTGAAGTTACACTTAGCCAACTCAAGATTCTTACCCAAAGAGTTCCCAGCAAAACCAAGCCACACACCACATCTCCCATTACTCTCACCATTGCTGTGGCAATCCTGGTTCCAGGCTATGTACATTTTCTCAGGCCTCTACAAACTCTGCTCAGGGGCAGAGGCTTGCTGGGGCTATAAAACAGCAGCACACCTGCATTTCTTGGGAAGAAGGTGCCTAGGAATGCAAAGGATCTCTGCAGGAGAACCAGAGAGAAAGAGACAAGATACTTGTCTGGGCTTTAAATGGAGCCAGATACCTTCTCCTACTGCCCACCTCCTCTCAGATTCTTGTTGAACCAAACTACAGAAATCAGCTCCAGAGCACCTGGAACTGCAGCTGTCTGTCTGCTGGTGCTGTCAGAGAATTGAAGAACAGAGGAAGTCACGCAAGATTCTGGAACAGGATACTGTGAATGGAGGGGAACATGAATGATGAATGGCACTCCCCTATGACTGAGGTAAAGAGCTTAGCATCAACATGAGGTCAGTTTTTTTCCACCCAAAATGCTCTTATGGTAGAAACCTATGCTGGTGAACCATAAATTCTTCAGTAAGGGAGCAGACTGAGAGGCTTGGAGACCTCAAGGAAACCACCATCAAAGGAAAAGAATCAGACCACGAGCAGTAGGGGAAAATAAGAAAAGAACCCTGAAATTACTAAGATCTCAACATGAAGAAAACTCAAAGTCATTATAGATAAAGCAGATGAAACAGATAACCATCAAGAGCAGAAAGAAAAAGGGCCTCAAGAACTAGGAAATAAGTACAGGCACTTAGAAATAAATATTTCAAACCAAAGGAAAATAATCCAACACTTGATGAGATAGAAGACCATGCTGAACATGAAGAGAACATATAATCATAATACCTGAGAAGTTTAAAACAGAAATGAGAATTAGAAGGGAGGAAGTTATGGTCTGTCCAGGAAAATATGTCAGGAGATTCAAAAACCTTGATTACACTCTCTCACCAATGAAAACAGTGTCAGCAGAGGAGAGGGACATACAGAAAAAATCTGGCAGGAAGAAATATCAGCAGCTCCATCTAGGAGCCATTTTGGCCCCAACTCTCCGTGTATCCATTTAGGGTTTTTCTGATATGTGATGTGAGCTTTTGATCAAAACTTAATTTCTACGAAAATAATTTCCAACTTTCCTAATAATTTTCTTGCTTTATTTTCATCATATAGGTAGTCTTTATCTCAGTTGGCTAATTAAACAATCTCCTATTCTGTTTAATTTCTTTACATAATAAGTTCATTGATCAACTTTTATACTTCTAAACCCATTCCAATTAGTTTTCATGAATATTGTTGTGTTTTCTACTTTTAGCTCTGGTAGTGAGAAGTCACATTTTTAACTGCATTTTTAAAATCCTTATTATGCTTGAGATTCTTTATCATTTAGTCCTCCTGATAACTCTTGTCATAATTTGTCTCATTTTATCAAGAAATCATTGATAATTTATTGGTATGGAAATGAGCTTATAAAATAATTTGTTTCAGTATTGGCATTTTATCCTACTTGCATGTCCCAACAAACAGTAACTTATAGGCAGCATGGATCAGTTGAAAGAAAGTACACATTGTGATAGATGATTAATTGGATACTTATTTTGTTTGACAACCATTTTATTCCAATCAGTATTAATCAGTTAGATATTATTACATAGAGGTGTTGATTATAAGTTCTGTATATTAGACCCCCAGGCTGTGAACTGCAGATTGTAAGTTTACTTGTTTAATCGTAGGCCGTTAAATAGAGGACCTTCACCTTTGTCTCCTTGTTATGTTGACCAAACACAGTGTGGCAAAGGTGACTCAATTACATGGAAAGACCCCTAGGTATTTTTGTTGTCACTATTTTTTATCATCTCTCTATTGCCCACGATGGAAAGATGGCTGTGAGCACTTCACCAGTGAGTGACCCTGTTTCTTGACTTGTGATCTGCCTTTCTACCAGTTCAACAGCACATGTAGATGTTTTAGCATCTCTTTATCAGCCCAGAGTCAGACCATGCATGTGCTCATCAGTTTGGTAGCACCTTATGAAAGCTAAGATAAGTCTGTCAAGGTCTGCTCATCAGCTCGTTTGTCAATCAATAGGATTCTGTATTTTTTGTATAACCTCCTGAGGAGTCAAGGACAAGGTCTACCAACCAATGAGATTTTGGATTTTTAGTTTACTTCATTTATATTGTCTGGGTATCAAGCACTATAAAATTAAGGCCTTGGAACAAGGGAACATCTCAGATGATGAGGAAGAACTGAGGTCCACTTCATTAGAGAGGACCATGGACTCTTTAATGAATGCCATCGGCTCAAAGTTCTGCCTCGGTTTCTTTTATGGTAGATTGAACAATTTTAAAAATCACAACGTGATGACAACAATATCTGTATTGTAATCCCACTGTAGCACATCCTGGTTCTCCAGCCCCAGGCAATTCATTTAACCTCTCCTTGTTTTTAGGTAACTTTGTTACAGTCTAAGTTGCATTGGATATGTCCAGTATATAGATAAATGGAATTTCATCACCTAAGAGTTCTGTATTTCAGTGAAATCTCACTCAGGGTCACTAACCCCATCATTAAAGCTTGTCCTATTTTTGCCTTGATCCTGCAGCAACTAATGAATCAATTTACAGAAAGACTCACCATAGCATCTCCAAGAAAGTCTAACTTTTTAAGTAATCTTTAATATTAATTTTTCAAAATTCTGAGTTGCAAATTCTGTCCCTCATTCCCTCCCCTCTCCCTTCTCCTTTCCTTGAGATAGCAAGCAATTTAGTATAGGTTATATGTGTTCAAACTTGCAAAACATATTTACATATTAGTCACTGTGTAAGAAAAAAGGCAGAAATAGAAAAAATAAAGTAAGAAATAGTATGCTTCATTGTGCATTCAGACACCATTAGAAATCATTTTTCATCATGTGCCCTTTGGTACCACGGGTGGCCTGCGTCCGCGGAGTACTTTGGTGCGTGGTGGGGCAGCGGGATGCAAGAGAGCAGTCCGTTTATTAATCTGAGGGCAAAGGTTTATATGGATTTTCTACAGGCAAGCAAGTAAGGTTATTCCCATGAGAACATTTTTAGTTTACTTCTAATACTTCCCAATCTTGTTGCTCTGGCTAGACAGTCTCAGGGTACACAGGCAGGGTCAGGATGTTCTTATCCTTGCATATCAGGAGTACAAGTCTCAAGTAAAACCTGGAGAGTGCTTCACATTCTGGACTCTATCAGTACTGGTCCCCTGCACTTTGGAATTGCCTTGAATCATTGAATTGTGGAGAATAGTTGTCATTCATAGCAAACACTCATAGAATATTGATATTACTACGTAAAATTCTTCTCATTTCACTTTGCATCAGTTCAAGTAAGGATTTCCAGGTTTTCTAAAAGAACTTTCTTTTCATTTCTTGTAGCTCGGTAGTATTCCTTTGCAATCATATATTGCAACTTGTTCAGTCATTTCTCAATTGATGACAATCCCTTCAATTCATAATCTTTGCCACCACATAAAGAACTGCTACAAATATTTTTAAACATATAGATGTTTCCTTTTATTTTTATGTCTTCAGGATACATTTCTGCATTAAAGTATCTCCATAGATTTGTAACCCTTTCAATGTAGTTTCATATTGCTCTCCAGAATGGTTGGATCAGTTCACAAAAGTGAACTTTTCTCACCTCCTCCCCAACATTTATAGTTTTTCTTTTCTGTCATATTAGCCAATATAATAGGTGTGAGGTGGTAACTCAGAGTTCTTTTGATTTGCATTTCTCTACTCAACAGTGTTTTAGAGCAGTTTTTTTTTCAGAATCTACTTATTTTCAGTTTTCAACAATCATTTCCATTAGTTTAAATTTTCTTCCCCTTCCCCCCCAAGATGGAATGCAACCTTATATGAGCTTTACACATATATTCTTATTAAAATCATTTTCGCATAAATCATATTGCACAGAAGAATTAAAAAGGATGGAAGAAATCATGAAGAAAACAAAACAAATCCAAACATAACAAAAGAGAAAATAATCTGTTTCATTCTGCATTTGACTCTTTAATTCTTTCTCTAGATGTGGATGGCATTTTGTATGAGTCCCTTGGGAATGTTTTGGGGCCTTTCTAGAGTAGTTTCTCTTTTCTCATCATTATAGATAGTGTTGATTATTTTGTCTGAAAAATGCCTTTTCTTAACTTGTGACCATTGATCTCTTGAGGAATAACTTTTATTTTGATAAATTTGACTCTGTTCTCTATATATTCGAGAAATGAGGTCTTTATCAGAGAGAATGAAACCCCCTCTATAGCGTTGTGCTTTCTTTCTAATAATGACTCCATTATTTTTTTACATGTGTAACATTTCTAATTTAATGTAATTAAAATTTTCTTTTTTATACATTTTGATGTTCTCATTGGTGAGTTGATTCTATTGTGTCTGATTCTCCTATATAGGGTTTTCTTGACAAAATACTGGAGTGTTTTCCCGTTTTCTTCTCTACCTCATTTTACAGATGAAGTATTGTGGCAAAGCTTAAGTGATTTAACCAGGATTAAACAATTAATACATACCTGTGACCATATTTTACTAAGGTGCTCTCAACTCCAAGGTCAGTGTTCTATCCACTGAGCTACCTAACATCTCATAATGTTCTGTTTCTTGTTTGGTCATAAATTCTTCCCTTATCCGTAGATCTGACAAGTAAACTATTCCATGCTCCACTAATTTGCTTACGGCATTACCCTTTATGTCTAAATCACACACTCATTTTGATCTTTTGTTGGGATATGCTGTGAGATGCTGTTCTACGCCTAGTTTCTACCAAGTAGTTTTCCATTTTTCCTATCAGTTTTTGCTAAATCTTCTGTTTCTGTCCCTAAAGCTTGAATCTTGGGGTTTTTTAAGCATTAGACTACTATGGCCACTTACTACTGTGTATTGTGTACCTAATCTGTTCCACTGAGTCACTACTATATTTCTTAGCCAGGAAAATGTCTTTTATTATTATCACCATTTATGTAGTGGTTTTTACTGATATGATATGGCTAGATCATCTTCCTCTATATTTTTTGCATAAATACTTTTGAAATTCTTGACCTTTTGTTCATGCAGAAGAGTTTTGTTATTATTTTTTCTAGTTGTATAAAATCATATTTTGGTAAGTTGATTGGTGTGGTACTGAATAAGTAAATTGATTTAGGTATAATTGTCATTTTTATTATGTTAGCTTAGCTTACTCATGAGCAATTAATATTATTTTCCTGTTGTTCAGATATGATTTTATTTATGTGAGAAATATTTTCTAACTGTGTTCATATAGTTCCTAGGTTTGTCTTGGCAGGTAGAATCCTAAGTATTTTATATAATATCCATGTATTTTAAGTGATATTTCTCTATCTCTTGCTGCTGTGCTTTGTTGGCAATATATAGAAGTGCTCTGGATTTATTTGGGTTTATTTTACATTCTGCAACTTTGCTATACCTGTTAATTATTTCAAGTAGTTTTTTAGTTGACTCTTTACGAGTCTTAAAAATCTGAAATTGCTGTAGAAATGATGGCAAGTTTTATTCATGTTTTTCGCCACAAGTAGAAGATGAGACCGAACCAGAAGAACTAACACTCATGGAATATATACTCAGAAAACAACCAAGGCAAGGGTCTGAGACCTAGTATTCTAAGTCGATCACCTTAGGCTTTTATTCCCTATCTTGTTCTTTCAGGTTGAGACTTTCATGGAGGGCCCTGGTCATTTCCAGGAAAGTTTCGGTATTTTTGGCCCTGATCCTCCTCCCTGGTCTTCAACATTAGTTACCCATCAGAGTCATTGTTCTTTGGCAGGCTACATTTACCTGAAGACACCCTGATCCCCTCAGAACTAAGCCTTGAATCACCATGGTCGCTAACTCATCAGTATGAAAGTGGCCATTTTGCGGGCAGAGGTTAGGAGGGTTAGTAAGACAGCAGGGCTGGCCACCACATCCTGGGCCAGCCTCTAGTCCACCTACCTTTTCTCCACTGCACAGTTGAGCCTGGGCAGGCCAGGTCAGAGCTGAAGACCCACCATGGGCTCCACATTCATATTTTTCATCTCTTTTGGTGAGAATCCACTGTCAGATCTGGGGAGGGAGGGATATTGTGGCAAAGTCCTTGACTGGCTGACTCTCAAGGACATGGAGGAAGTCTAAGAAGGAGATAGAATCATTTAGGGCAGAGCTGTACCCCGGTGTCTGCTCAAAGGGCTCTTCCTTCATATTTTTACCAAAGCGAATTTAGAGGTTCAAGGGCTTTGGGGATGGGTTCGCATGGGCTGGAGGGGTAGCATCTCTAACCTGATATTCTCTTACAGGGCTGTATCTGGACTGGGTGGTGAGTGCACAGACAGGTATGTCCTGCCCCCAACATGCCCCTGCTCTCATTCCCCTTGTTGAGCCAGAGCAATCCCAGAAATCCCCTTACAGGATAAATAGGGAGGGAAACAAGGGACATTGTGATGAATTAATGGGGTGACTCAGGGAGGGACCTCAGAATCTAGAAGTGAAAGAAATACTGGTCCCTGAGGAATCTCTGGGAATCCATTTTGTTTCCTTCTTAGACCCCCTTCCCATGCCCACCCTCTGGGCAGTCCCGAGTCCTGTGGTCCCTAAGGGAGCAGATGTGACCCTCAGGTGCCAGGGCCATCTGGGGAGTGACCACTTCCAGCTCTGGAAGGATGGAGAACTCAGAGAGGAGAGAAATTCCTCCTGGCAGCAGGCAGATTTCGTGCTAAGGAATGTGGATGACTTGAGAGATGGGAGAAGCTACAGCTGCCGCTCTGGGCAGGGGCCCTTGTGGTCAGGGCTCAGTGAAGCCCTGGCCCTGGTGGTGACAGGTGAGAGAGTGATGAATTCCAACAATTCCTGGGGAGAAAGAGGACAGTCCTGAGTGATGAACTCCCGATCCCTCTCTGGAGAGTCGCCTACAAGAGTGACAAACCCTCATGCTTGATTACATGCCTTCTCTTACCACTCCAAACTCCCCAGACTCTGGGAATGCCTGACTCCCCACATTTTGGAGATATAGAGAAGATTGTGAAATAGTTCCCTTCAATAACACAGTGAGAAGGAGAGCACATACACCATGAATTCCATTTTAAAGATGGGGAAACTGAGGCCTGGAGGGGAGGAAAGGTGACTTGAGCAAGTTAAATTGTTCTGTAATATCAGGTCCAGATTTTTAACCCATGTCTTCTACCCCCAAATCAAGAGATCTTTCCCCATATGGTCAGTGTCCTCTTGTGACTCAGCCATGAGGGCTGTGCTGCTCCTTGTTCAGAAGATACACAGCAGCCTTTGGGAGAAGGCGCATGCCACTTTACCACAACAAACTTATCTTAGATAAACTTTTCCTGTCTCCTCTAAGGTCCAAGATAGCAAACTCCAACTTGTCCAGTTGTATTTCCCTTGTTCCCTTCTGCCCTGACTACATTCCCATTAGTATGGGAATAGCAACTCCAACCCCGGCTGCTCCACAGTGCCGTCCCTGATTGTGTCAAGTTGCTCTCTCTGGGCCCTTGTCCATCCCTGCATGGTGTCTATCCTTCTCTTGAGTGCCTTCCCCTTCTCAGCTCTGGTTCTGGGAATTATTTGAGGGGATTAGGGAAGAGTTCAGTTTCCTAAATTTCTATCTTTCTCCTTTCACAGGCGTCCTCCCCAAACCTTCCATTTCACCCTCACTTGGGGCCACAGTATCCCCAGGGAGTCTAGTGAACATCTGGTGCCAAATATCACCACAGACACCCCTTCAGGACTACAGTTTTGCCCTACTGGAGGCAGAGAGCATGGAGCCCTTGCAGAGACAGAGCTTTTCAGGAACCCGGGTTCTTTTTTCACTTCTCTCTGTGATTCCTGAGGACACTGGGAGCTACAGCTGTATTTACTACAAGAGGACAGTCCCCCAAAGTAGATCCCATCCCAGCCAGACCTTGGAGCTGACTGTGTCTGGTGACTGGTGATAGGAACTTCCCAAATTCTGATTCCACCACCCACATAGGGGCCCACAGCGTTATGGGGACAGCAAAATCTAGGAAATTCTGAAGGGATGGTTTGGTGGGGTTGCTGGAGGAGATGCTGGGACCCCCTCCTGTTTTACATGGGCTCAGCTTTTTGCCCCAAGACAGTCAGGGTATTCCTAGCTCAAGGCTCAAGGCAAGAAAGTGAGAACAGAGGGAAGGTGACTATTTCCCCTCTCATTAAAGGGTTGGGTGGTTGTGGGGGAGACCTAGAAGTGACACGTGAACTTGACTTTTGCTTCCCCTTTTCTCTCAGGACAACTCCCTAAACCCTCTCTGTGGGTTCATCCTGGCCTCGTGGTGGCTGCAGGAGCCAACATCACTCTCTGGTGCTCAAGGCCCAAGTTGTCCTCCCTTAAAGTGGTGACTTTCACTCTGGGGAAGGCTGGAACCCAGACACCATTACAGCAGCAGACCTCAGCAGAACTCTGGACTAGATTCTTCCTCCTATCTGTGAGACCCAAGGATACTGGGAGTTACAGCTGTACTTACATGGATTGGACAAATTCTGCTAGAGGATCTGAGCCCAGTGAAGCTCTGGAGCTGGTGGTGACAGGTGAAAGGGTGTGTGGGGGGGCACAAAATGACTCTGAGAATGATCCCTTTGCTCTTGGCCCAGATAGGGGCATCACAGAGACAAGGTCTGGTGTCTGCACAGCCAATTTTGCCCTAGGGTCTGTCAGAAATCAGGGGTCCATTCTGATCTAGAATCTGAACAAGAAAGGTGATGGTGGGGACTGAGTTGGGTATTAGAAGAATCACAGAGACCCAGAGCTGAAAGGTGCCTTGGAGATGCTTGAGGCCAAACCCTCCCCTTACTAAATGAATAAAGTGAGGCCCAGAGAGAATGGAATTGTCCAAGATCGCAAAACATGTGAGTGACAGTGTCTGTAAATAAGCCTGAATCTCCTCCCTCTAGGACTACTATTTGAGCCTTTGTTTTAGGCTGAGCTCTGGGCCTGTATGGGATAGCTCAGGTGAAAAGTGAAGGGTCATGATCTTCCCTCCTGTGAGTCATCAGAAGCCTGTGATCATAGTTTGGGTGATCTCCTTCAAATGTGAAAGTCTCCTCAGATCCATATCTAGCTATGACTAGAAAGGTATGAGAGATCTTCTGGTCAACCACTCATTTACAGATGAGAGAAGTGAGGCTTATGGGCAGCTAGGTGGCTCAGTGGATAGAATACTGTGCTAAGAGTTAGGAGTTCAAATCTAGCCTTAGACATTTACTAATTCTTTGACCCTGAGAAAAATCACTTAACTCTGTTTGACTCAGTTTTCTCCTTCATAAAAT
>CM052674.1:392682050-392703564 GCA_028533205.1 Lagorchestes hirsutus | reverse complement strand
CACAGTGACCCCTTGCTGCTCATAGTGACAGGTGAGAGGGAGAAATCCCCTACTCTCACTGGAGGGTGCCAATGACTCCCATCCTCAGCTCCTACTAGGAAAGTATTGGCTTGGCTCTGGCCAAGAAACATGACATAAGAGAGCAGCAACCTTGACATTTTCCTTAATTCCAGGCCCATATAGAACAAGACTGTGAACTGGGACATGAGGCTTCCCACTGCCCATACTTCCCTGGGACCCACATATCTCTATCCTAATTTCTGGGGTTCTCAATCTAGTTCCAAGGGATAAATCCACTCTGAGAAAATTTGTGCCAAAATGTTGGATGCTAGTAGTGATGTGCAGCTCAGGAAGGAGATAAGAGGAGAAAATACAGGGGCAATTTCAGGGGTAAGGTGAGGGGCCTCTAAGGACAGTGCTTTATGAAGATTCTTCTCTCTCCCCCACCTCAGGTTCAGAACGCTATAAAACCCTCATTATCATACTCAGCTGTGTTTTCCTCCTCCTCCTCTGCTTTCTCTTGCTGGCAATCCTTGGCCAAAGATTCAACCCTAAGGGTGAGATACAGTTGTATACTGTAATTTCTTAAGCAATAGAAATGGGTAAGAACTGGGACCTCTATTTCCTCCTTTGAGAGCTTCTGTGACCTTGTTTCTTCCCTTCCCATGTCTGTCTCACCAGGGTCTTTACAAGGAGAGAGCCCAAGGAGGTAAGGAGACTCAGCTTCTCTTCTCATTCTCCCCTATTTCTTCTTTGTCATGTAATCCTGCACCACCCTCTTCATGGACAGAAATTCTGGTGAAGTGAGATGGTGACAGAGGCTTCTGTGGTTAACTCCATCCCCTTGTCCTATTTCCTCCCTCTCTCCCTGTTTCAGATGACTTCTTTTGCACTTATCTCTCTTGTAGTACTTGCCTGCCACATCAACCTGAGGCCACCAGAGAGGAGCTCCTGTGTAGGTTAACTGGGTAGGAAGGTGGTATGATAATGGGACAGGGGAGAGGATTGTGGAGGGTCTTTCTGGTCCTAGGAACTATGGGAATGATACAAACTTCTCCCCACTTCAGATACAGAAGCAGCCCAGGAGAGACCAAGAGAATCATTGGTGAGTCAGCCCATCCTGTCCCCAGCTGGAGCAGGCTGTTTCACCCTTCACCCAAACTTCCATGATGGGCTCTATGCCCAGTTGTATCCCTTCTTAATTGTTTACTTATTTTTTTCTTCTACTCCCCCAATGCAGATCCTCTGAACTGGGGATCCCTTAACCTCCTGGGCTAACTTGTTAAATATTCCAAAAAACATATTTCAATATCATTCATTTTCTTTGCAATCATATGGAGTTCATTTCATGGAATTAAAGGTATGAGACTTAACAGGCATCCATAGTTTCACCAGACAGGCTGTCAAAGTATTCATGTCACACCAATCGCTTAAAAACTCCTGCTCCAAACTCACTGTTCTCTCACTATTGTATTTCTCCTTCAGGTCCTCATGGCTGGAGGCCCCCAGGGAATGAACTATGTTCAGTTGAATGTAAGAACCTTAAATAAGAAGAAATCTAACTCCGTAGAGAAGTCCAAAGGATCCACAGTCTATGCCACTGTGCCCAGGCATTGAGGTCACCTTTCCCAAATGAATTCTCTCCCTTTCTATCTTCTCCCATGTTCTCTCCTCTCCTCATACCCTAGTTCTTGTGTTGTCTAGTAGATCTTCCCCAACTTTCCATTACTGAGGAGCCATGATGCCTATTGTGGTTTTCCACTGGGGTCAGGAGTTGTATAAACCAAGATGCCATAAACCATCCTTCTGTAATGATGAGAAATTTCAAAGATACATGCAGAATAGAAAGGGATAAAAATCAAAGGGGAAATCACTGGCACTTGTGGAAACCAGGAAAGGCCTTCTGCCCTCGAGTAGATTGGAGCCGAGTTTTAAAGAAAATCAGGCAAACGAAGAGGCAGATTGGCAGAAGGATAACATTACAGGTATGGAAGACAGCCACCTCAGAGGCATGGAGTCAGGAAACTTGTGTGTGCAAGGAAAAAATTCAGCCCGTGTAGATGGCTCCTAGAGTGAATGAAGGGAAATGAAGTGTAGGAAGGAAAAGGAGGAAAATACTGAGGCTCACACCCTCACTTCTGTCCTCCACTCATCCCTGAAACTCACCGCATGTATCCAGTCTGGTGTCAAGTTCTATGTTTTCCACCATCATACCATCTCTTTTATATGTCCCCTTCTCTCTAATCACACAATGACTACCCTGAGGCTCACTTCACACGTGGATTATTGTGATCATCTGCTGGTGTGTATGCCTGCCACCAGTCTCTCCCACTGCAGTCCATCATCCATTCAGCCCTCAAAATGATTTTTCTGAAGGACAGGCCTGACTATGTCAGCCCCCAGTCAATGAACTGAATTTTCTCCCTCCAAACTCTAGGATTAAACATGAAATCCTCCATCATTCAAAGTCCTTCATAACCCCCAACGAACTTCCAAGTTTTCTTACCTTTTATGCCCCCCTCCCACTCTTGGTGTCAGTGCCTTTTGGATTCTTTACTGGTATTTGAGTGGGCCAGTATCACTCCCCAAACAACAATTATTACAGAAATTAGTACTTGAGAGGACAATTGATATTATTTTTATCCAGATACATCTGTTGAAAATGTATGTGAGCACTCCTAAACCAATCTCCATTAGTAATGTTCATTTCTTATATGTGTATATTGTCTTCCTCTTGTGAATATAAAAGAATGGAAGCATGGACTGCTGCATTTTGTGTCCTAGCATCTAGCCCAGTTCCTAGCAATGTCTATGTCTTTAATAAATGCGTGACTGATACTTGGAGTAACTGGTCATTTTGAGTTTGAGTGTTTGAGAGACTGATGAGATAATTCAGTTTGAGGGGTCCAGGAGACTTATTACTTGCTGGCTAGACAGGTAGTTATCTGCTGAGAGATGATCACTCAGCCCATGGGAGCTGATGAGTTTCATGTGCAATCTTCTTTTTTATTTTATTATGTTACAGAAATGCTTGTTTTGTTCCACAAATTAAAAGTTAAAAAAATGAATAAAAACAAATGAGATAAAATAATTAAAAAAGAGATTACCAAGAGGGAAAATATCAAGAGACAAGAGAAGAGGATCTAGGTTCACTCATGGCTTCCACCAAAGTTGGAATCTCTTGGAATATAGGCTCAATGGAGAAATCAGGGAGGGCCAAGGGAGGATCAGATACAGATGAGCACAAACACCATGCTCTTGTGAAAACATGGGTAGATTGGTGAGGATGATCTGAGATCCCTGTCAAGATCTGTTGCTCATATGCTTGTAAATACTTTCCTATTGGTTATCACAGAGTTTTTACTGTGCCCAGTTGTATTTCCTCATTTGTTTTGGACTATGGACTCAAGGCAACATTTTTCATATTTTTCTAGTTATTTTTAACTTAGAAACATGGCCACACATCAAAACAAGAGCATTTCCATGTGCACAACAGAGCATGAAAAGAGGGTTGTTTGCTTCTTACCATTTCCTCCATTAAATATGCTTCTATATATACATATACACATACACATAATATATATTATATACAATATATATAACATATATATTATATTTTATATATACACTCACATGCATATACTCCCACAGACATATGTATGCATACACACATATACATATATATGTCCACACAGACACACACATACCTGAAGTGCATTACTTTCATATCTGCCATGAAATATATTCTTTCTTCTAAACTTTGTTCTCTTATGTGCATTAAATAGCCTGTATTCATGTCCTCCCTTTTGGAGGGCATTGCTATTATCATTATCCTTGCCCCTACCCCAAACTCCATCCAAATTTAGAGAGACCTTTTACAAAATAAATACATTTAAGACAAATGAATCAAGATGATAGTCATGTCCAAAAATGTCTCTATTTTCTCTCTGTCAATACTTGGGTACCAAGCTTCCTCTGAGGTCTGATGATAGCATGATTAGTCATTGCCTTGTTCAGAGGTCTTAAGATTTTCAAAGTCGTTTTTATTCTCGATATTGTTTTCCTTGTATAAGTTATTCTTCTGGTTCTGCTTCCTTCAGTCTTCTTCAGTCCATATTAACCAGGATTCTCTGAGATCACTTCATTTGCATTTCCATACAGTGCAATATTATTGCACCATTTTCCTTTGCCACAGTGGCTGCAGCTATTTCCTAACCATTTAAATGACAATCTAAGATTCCTCCTTAGATTCTTCTTTTCTTTTTTCTGCTTGTAATCCCTTCTTCAGGACTAAGAAGTTAGGTTTGCTATTCAACATTTCCCCATCACTCTCATCCTTCCTCTTACTCAGCTGTCCCTCAACCCTTGCTTTTTTCTCAGTTAAGTTGTCTGCATAGTCATTGAACTCATGGGATCTGATGTGGACCCCAAGAAGGTGGGAGACCAGAAAGAAAAGAGAAATAGAGTGTAGGTCATAGCCCTGGGAAGTTAAAAGATGATCTGGCAAAGGAAACTACCTAGACAGGAAGTGGTCATGAATTTCACCTGAGTCAGACATTGGAGGCAGCAAAGTGTAAAACTGATTAGCACATTACCAAACTGAGCTTGGAAGAGTCAATGTTTGCAGGACAGGAGTTTGCCATAGATTATGAGACGATGGTGAACAGGTCTGTACAGCAGATGCTGAGATCACTGTCCCAGTGGGAATGGCAAAAACCAAACCAAACCACATAATAGACAGCCAATTTCAAAAATGTCATAAACACACCCCTGCTCCTGGTTTTGGGCATTCAGCAATGCTGGTCACTTCACCCACAAAGACATATTTCAGGGAACATCACAATGCAAAAGTAAGTGTGAATGTGAACCACACTTTGGGTTGCCTCCCTAGGCAGAGGCTACTACAGGCTTGGGTACAGGCTTGCTTCATGAGTCTGTACTCCCCACTTCTACAACTCATGAGCCCCTACTGGTATGCTTCCCTTTTAACAGTTATCTTGTAGGAAAAATAAGCTCACAGAAAAAGAATTTCCTTAGATGATTTACCAGGGACAGTAATTATAGGGAATTTCCCTCATATCCCAAAGGAACACTTCCTTACAAACACATGCCTGGCCCATGAGATGAGGGGGCACACAATTAGAGCTGTATATTTGTGAGGTATCCACTTAGATATCACATGTGGGCAAGGCTATTCGCTCGTCTGATGTTGGCAGGGCTCAAACTTCATCCAAGGGTCTATTGATTAGGTACTCCTAGCACTTACTGAATCAATGACAGAGAGATAATTTCCTGCAGATTTTCTTTATGCTCAGACTGCATGCTCGTCGGTACGGTAAAATTAGAGAAGATAGAGCATCATCAGTTTCAGTAACATTATACAGCATGTGATATGAAGAAAATAAATAAAGAAAATTATACTGAAATTAGAATTGGAAGAGAAGTGTCTATACACCAGATGGGAGAAGCTTAAGCATCTTCCAGTGGGAGCTGTGGCTTGGTTCTCACATCTGATTACACAAAAGCTAAGATGGAAACATTGTCCCCTTCCTGGCAGTGACGGTAAAAACACTTAGCCAGCGCTTATTATCCGTCATGCTCTTCCTCACATCATAGTCCCTGTGTTTATTGGTCGAGTATACCTGTGGTGAAACTTGGCCCAAAATCTTATCCATTTTTTAATTGCTTCTTAGGATATCCTTCCATATGTTTGTTCATAGAAAGTTCCAGAAATTCATTATGACACTTGGTAAGTACCATAGTAGAAACTTAATAAATGCTTATTGATTGATTACTGTCACTCTTTGATGACTGTCTTGGAATGAAATAAGACAATTAAGCAAAACAAGCAATATAGTGACCTCATCTGAAAGTGCACAGGACATTCCACAATCTATTGGATTCTCTGCTTTAAAAAGTAAATAGCAGAAATTCTCATTCCCATACCATTTTTAAAAGGAAAAAAAGGGAAAGAAAAACACATTCCTTGTTAGAAAGCGGAATAGTTATACAAAAAAATTCCCTCACTGGCTTCATATTATGCATGTATGATGTACATATGTATACATATACCCACACAAGTGTGTATATATGTATGTGTTCATATATGTATGTGCGTGCATGCATGTATTTATGTAAGTACATAATCTGCCCTTAAATCCATCTCCTCTCTGTCAAGTAGTAGATAGTAGTAGTGGGTTTCATCATCAGTCCTCAAGTATTGTGGATGCTCTCTGTGTTAATCAGAGCTCATTTTTTTTACAGTGATATTGTCATTGTATAAATTGCTTGCTTTAATTTTGTTCCCTTGATTCTTTATCAGTTTATATATGTCCTCAAATTGTTTAGTTTTGTGATTTTTTTTGCTAGAGTTTAAGCTTTTAATTATGACCTTTACTACACATTCATTCATGCAAGTCTTTCCATTTTTTTGAAATTTCTATTTCTTCATATGTTACAGCACAATAGTCCCCATCACATTCCTGTACAGCAACATATTCAGACATTTCCTTCAATTCATCTCTTTCCTCTAAGATCAATCTTCTACATAAGAAAATTGTTCTCCATCTTTAATGGAGATACAAATTTTGAGTCAGACTCCTTTGAGCAGGCACGAGACAGGAAATGCAGGTTCCTTGAGTCATTCTGAGGACTCATCTATGTAAACTCATTCACTTTTAAGTTGAAAAAATAACAGACTTCTGATTAATGACCCCCACCCCCAGTCTGTGCCTCAATTACTCAGAGTGAAGAGAGAAGAGCTGGCATTCAAAGGTGCCATCTTCTTCACAGGGTGAGTAAAACAGAAATATTTGCATGAATTTTTTAGTGACTGAATCCCTTAGAAAACACTTTCCCAAAGACCAAAGGTGAAAATGCACAATCACCTGGTGATCCTATCAATGCAAGCATTAGATGTCTTCTTGAAGTCTTTTCCACTTCAGGTTAGACATGTCCAGTTCTTTCTATTGATCTGTAACACAGGCAGGGTATACACTCTCCTCACCAAAGTGAAACCTAAAACTGTGGTACTCACTATATCGATGATCCTCATCCCTCTCCAAGCTCTCATTTCTCTCATCTTCTCTGTTCTGTCTGTGTGTGTCTCTCTGCCCTATCTATCTGTATCTCTCTGTCTGACTCTGTCTCTTATCCTTCCTCAAGAAGGACTAGATGACTTTGTACACAGTGAGAATATTATTCTATCATGAACAACTGTGAATGATTTAGCATTTCTCAACAATATATTGATCCGGTTCAATTTTGAAAGACTTATGATGAAAAATGTTCTTTATCCCCAGAGTAAGAACTGATGAAGTCTGAATGCAGATGAAAGCAAACTCTTTCTTCATTTTTCTTGGTATCTTTTGTCTGTGTTTTTGTTGACTGAATAACCCACATGGATATATGTTTAGTAGGACGGCACAAGTATAACCTATATCAAATTGCTTGCCTTATTAATTAGGAGGGCGAGGGGAGGAAGGAAGTAAATCTGGAACACAATTTTTTAAAAAAATGAATCTTAAAATTGTTTTGGGGGTAATTTAGGATTGTTTGGCAACAACATAATTTTCAGAAAGTAAAATATTAAATTAAAAGGGTGAATTTTATGGATTTTTTGCATCACCAAATTTCCTCCCAGCACTCCTCCCATTTTCCGTTCTAGAGAATGGAATCTCATGTAATGAAAATATTTTACCAAAATTATGAAAATTATCAACAAATTAAAATTGTTTGATAATTTCTGCTATGTCTCATACCCAAAGAACTCACTTTAAATGAACGTGGCTTCTGTTTTTCATCATCACCTTTCTTTAGAGCCATTTTTTTTATTTGTCTTTCCCTTTCGACAGTTTCATGGGTATGGTTTCCACTTACATTTTTAATTCAGTTTACATATTATTCACTTGCCTTGGGTTACTTCACTCTGAGTGAGATTGTGTAAATATTGCCATGCTTCTTTGTAGTCATCTTTTCTTTCAGTGCCATAAAATTCCATTACTTTTCTGTGCCCCGATTTATTTATCCATTCCCTAGATGGTAGGTGCCTCCTTTGTTTTACCTCCCTGAAAAGTACTACTGACATCATGGACTCTTAAACATGAAACATTTCCTCAGTAATTCAAGCAAAAGTTGGAATTACCATAACCATTATTGACTGGAAGAGAACAAGAAGTCAAATCAAATATAATAATATGGTTCACACCGTGAACAAAATGAAGGACGCAGCGTTTTTCTAATCTCTTCCCCCCTCCAACTTCTCCAAAACAAAAAAATTATGAATCAACTATAAAGTGACTTCAGTTTTCTCTGTGATTTAAGACAATTGGAATCCTAAAGGTTAAAGAAGCCAGACAAATGAACTGACTTCTATCTGAAGCTCACTCAGTACCCCGTCCTCACCTCCAATACTAAGGCAGTAAGATTGCTCTTAGCCAACCCAAGAATCTGTCCAAAACCCTAATACAAGGGGTTGCAATAAAATCCAACAATGCTGTGGATATCCCTGCTCTAGGCTATGAAAACATAGTTAAATCTTTGGAGAGTGTTCTCCATACGCAGAGGCTTATTGGATCTACAAAGTCAGTGCCAAACCACCGTTATAGATGATATTTGCTAGGAGGCAGCATTCTGCTCTACATCTCTGAAGCAGAGCCAGAGACTTAGGTGGAAGAAACTTGTCTTGGCTTGAAATAAGGCTCAATAATACATCCCATCTCTACGTACTCGCAGATCCTTAGAGAATCAAATTACATTGATCAATATCACTGCTGTAGCTCTCTGACTGTTGGTACTGGGCCAGAGAAGTGAAAAATTGGAGGAGTACTACAAGAAAATGGAAGCCTTTACTATACATGGAGGGTAGTGGGAAAAATGAGCATTCAATTATGGCTGAAGTAAAGAGTTCAGCATTAAGCTGAGGTCAGTTTTGTTCACCCAAAAGTAACTTTAGGCAGAAACTAAGACTGGTAATCCATGAATTACCCAGTATGGGAGAAAACTGACATGCTTGGGGATCCAGCCTTCTAGGAAACCAACATCAGTTGTGAAAGAGTCAGACAGTGAAGAATTGGAGAAAATTATTCAAAAAACCCTGAATTCGTCACATTTTCCTTATAAAATCAGACAAAATTCTTTAAGACTCACAAAATGGTAAAGAATCTCAAAGGAAATAATGAAAAAATGTGATGATAAAGGAGACCTCAGATCTGTACCAGTACAGTTCCAGTAGAGTACCAGATTTGAAATTATAGAACACAGTGTGTGTGTTCATCCTTTGTTGCTGAAGAAGACCATGCCATCAGAGAAATAATGACATGACTTGCACTTGGCTTTGTTTTTTTGAGTGAAGGAGAGCTGTGCAGGTCACCAGACTCACTTCTCCTCCAGAGCCATCTGAATCCAGTGACCAGATATTCATCAGGATGACTGGAGATGATGAGGCAACTGGGGTTAACTGACTTGCCCAAGATCACACAACTAGTGAGTGTCAAGTGTCTGAAGTGAGATTTGAACTCAGGTTCTCCTGACTCCTGCACTGGTCCTCTATCCACTGTACCACCTAGCTGTCTGAATACAGTAGTAAGAAAGAAGAAGACTCAAAGACATTAAAGAAAACCAAATAAAACAACAGGTAACTATTACCAGTAGAAATAAATAGGACTTCCAGATCTCGCAAACAAACGCTGACATAAAATAAATACTTCAAAACAAATGAAAGTAATCTAACACGATTAGAAGGAGGACTATGGAGAATATAAGGAAAGCTTCTAACCTTAATACATTGATCCTGAGCAGTTAAAAAACAGAAATGAGAAATACAAGGGCAGAACTGATGATTTGCATGAGGAAATATAACAGGACAGTAATAAATCTGGGTGGCACTCTCTTACCAATGAAAACAGTGTCTGTAGAGAAGAGTGAAGATAGAGAAAACACCTAGGAAGAAAGAATATAAGTACAAGTGTCATAAGCTTCATATGCTTGGGAAAATGCCCTCCCTGTTATCTAGGTCAGCTTATTTATAATGTCAAAGCCACTGTACCTGGGCTGTCCATGTGTGGACCCTGCGGCATTGTCCACTACCACTACCTAGAACGCTGGAACTTTCTGACCATGCTAGCTCTTTCTGACAATTGAGACTTTCTCATGGAAGTTCTCCACTCTTCTTTCTTCTGGACACTAAGCTGTGTTTTCTAAACTTGCTTTGGACTTTGCCTGGTCACAATGGGATGGCATGATACATGGAAACTCCCTTGCTTGGAAGCCCATTTTCCTTTGGAGTGTATGCTTCCCCCCCCCCCATAAAGAAGTTAGGCAGAAGAAATCATTTTAGATTCTTGGATCTTTCTTCACTCTGCCATGAACTTCAGAATTTTTCTAGAGTCAGTATGTAGGAATTGTATGGTTTGCTTCTTGTCCAGGAATCCATCTTGGTTGGGGATCTTTTCAGTTTAGACATGGTTCCTACTCTTCATTTGCAGGGTATAATTTAAAATTCCCATCTAAGGTCAAACTCAATGGCCCGTCATTTTCAGTATCTACTCTTCTATTTTTCTCATGTTCTCAGTCATTTCAGACCTCACAGAGAACATCACAGGCAGTAATTCCATTAGCCCTTTCAGTTTAACTTTTCCAGTGCATTATCCTCAAAACCAAATTGTGAAGTATGTGTCACAGGACTCTTTTCCACGGTTTTCAGATGAAATAATGGAAGTTCCAAATGGTTCGGTAATGATGGTGGTGGTGATGATGATGATGACGATGATGATGAGAAGGAGGAGGAGGAGGAGGAGGAGGAGAACTATTACATTTCAATCATGGGAATTCATTTGCCCCACAAAATTGTAAAACTTGCGAGTAAGAAGGAACCAAATAGGCTATTAAGTAAGACCACGTAAGAAAGCAATTCTCACTATACCACTAGACAAATCATTGTCCACCTTCTGTTTGAAACCTCCAAGGAAAGAAAGCCTTTCATCTAGTGAGGCAACTCATAATATTTTTGTCAAAATCTCATTTTCACAAAGATTTTGCTGCTGTTATTCATTCAAGAATTTCTTGTTGTTTTAGCTTGATATTAAACCTTAATTATTCTCTTTTCAATTTCTAACCTTCACTCCTAGTTCTCCCCTCTGTCATAAAGAGGGATAATTCTAACCTGCCATAACATTGTAGATATTCAAATACTTGAAAATCATCTTCATTCCATAAGTCCTCCCCCCACAGCTAAAAGTGCTTAGTCTATTCATCTGAACCTCATTAGTGATGAATTTAGAACTCTTCTTTTCTGAGTACATTGCTCTTGACAACATTCAACTTATCATTGTTCATCTTTGTTTGTTATTACTAGAAATGACTAGTATGTACTCTTTTAAACCTCTGGACTGTAGAAAAAAAACAGGTGGAAGAAGAGACAAGCCCCTGAAGCATTAATGTGATGACTGGTTAACCTGGGTCTTCCCACACCATTTATTTACCTTTAATACCATTAGATAAATCCTGAATCTATTATTCAGGAAAGTCTTGTGTCAAAGACGATGTTTTTGCCAAATATCCATATAATGGTCTGGTGAAGACTAAGGATTCCTTCTCAGGATGGATGTGCTGCTACATTTTGTGGATTGAAAAATAGTTAGTTTGTGAGTCCTCTGATTTTTGTCAGTCCTCAATTTTGAATAAAGTAGCAGAGGTTGCATATGTACAAGCTTTCGTGCCATTTTTAGACACTCATCTCACTTTACAGTGTCTCTGATCAGTCAAGAGCTAGAAATCAAAGATACATTACCTATTGTTGATGCCACTCCTAAGCTCCTATTGATTTGGAGAGAAATTTCTAAACATGACTGAGAGTGACCTTTGAAAGAGCCCTTAGTGGTATCATTAAATCAGAAAAATGTAGGCCTACTTCTTAGGACTAAATAATTGACAAGCCACTTAGCTGAGTAACTAATCCCCTCTTTTCTAGAGATAGAAGCTCTTTCTTCCAATTCTATGAATCAGATGGCAGTTAAGACTTATGGACTCTATGTTGCTATGAAAGGAAATTTGCCATTCAGGAATATAGAACTGGGCTGCCTTCATCTCTCAGGTATTCCATTTATGATCTAGTTAAGAGTATTTTATGAAGAGCCCAGGCCACATCATACACAACATTTTAGACGTAAACATGTCAAAATACCACAAAGGCAGCAACTCTAAAGAAGCATTTGTTGAACAATCCTCTGGCTCCCTCTTTTTAAAGTCAAGTGGACTCTGAACAACTGAGTTCCAAAATCTTTGAAGGAAAATATCTTCTGCGTATTTCGCAGATTGAACTGTCCTTCAGAAATGTTTGAAACTTGGAGTGTCTTCTCTGACCTGAAAATAGCAGAGCTCTATTAAAACTTTCAACATTCATGCCACAGAGTCTTATGGTGAAATCCCAATAAGAGGTGGTAATCCACACTTTTTGAATGATTAGGTAAGGTACTTGTTCATATTGCAAGGCCATTAGTGAATTATTATCCCGATAAATAACAATTACTTTGGTAGAAGATTTGTCAATTCTTGGCATGATGCAAATTAACAGTGTATTTCTCACTTGAGAGGAATCTTCTCTATAAAGGTCACACAGACACTCTTCCTGGCCACCTCTTCTCTTATATTTCTTATATACCATTCTGGTATTATCAGTTATAACCAGTCCCACTCACGTCCAGTTGAAATGCACCATTAATCATAGCATTCCTAGGGCAAGGGTGCTATCCTTGGATACCAGTTTATAAACACTTGGAAAATGGACCTTGTCACTCTGAATGGGATCAGGTGAGCCATAGGTGACCTGAACAGGGGAAAAAAAGAAATATGATTCCTTTTGAGACTGAAGTATGGACTAGAGAAAACCATGCAATAGACTGTGAATTTTTCATTTTCAAAACGTCATCTTTTTTTTCCCTTGCATTTGCAAAGATCAAGCAGCACTGCTGGAATCTGACTCTCTATCTTCTTAGCCTGCTATTGTATTTAGGGTCATCTCATTTCTAAAATAGATACTGACACCTATGATCAGGTGCCCCATCTTCTAGGAAACTTGCCTTAATGCACTATCAGAGTGTTTTCTTTCCTAGATACAGAGACTTTTGTGAAATAACATATTTTCTCTGTATCTCACAGTTGCCGCAGTTTCACTTCACGTTCTATGATACTTTAAAGTATCTCACATAATGTAAGTTAGTAAAAGGGATGAGATTATTTTAAAAAATCTCCTGCCACCTCTGCCTGCTAGCTGAATTATTGAGTCCAACTGAGCACTATACATTCCATGTGTTAGGAATTTTATAAGTGCTCATTGATTTTGGCTGAATTACATTGATGCATGCACTCACATACTCACATATACATACATACATACATACATACATATATACATATATATGCATGTACTTTACAACTACATTTAGAAAAAATTCATTGGACTGAATATTTATTTTCTTGCTTTTCAGTTGTGTCAGTCATGTCTTAATTTTCATGACCCCATTTGGGATTTTCTTGGCAAAGATACTGGAGTGGTTTGCCATTTCTTTCTGCAGATCATTTTACTGATTAGAAACTAGAGAAAACAGGGTTAAGTGACTTACCGAAGGCTACATAGTAAGTGTCTGAAGCCATATTTGAACTCATAAAGATGAGTCTTCCTGATTACTAGTGCAGTTCTTTATCTATTATGCCACCTGGAGTTCCATGTGTGTGTGTGTGTGTGTGTATAAACGTATATATGTATGTGTATGTATGTGTATAAATGTATATATATATACACACATATATGTATATACATACACAGTTATACATTATACATATGTATATTTGTTTATAATATATAAATACTAACGTGAATACAATAATTGTAATGGAATTATTGTAATTGCAATGTAAAATAACTATAATTATAAGGTAATTTTACATTAATGAAAATGAGTGATAGATAGATAGATAGATAGATAGATAGATAGATAGATGACAGAAACATACACATTAGTACGTGTGGGATAAATCCTAGTAGAATGGACAATGGTAATCATTCATTTCAATATCTTAACTTCTGTTTCTTCATCGCTTGGCGCACCAACTGAAAAACATTTCCTGAAGACAGGATTTGTCAATGTTTACCATGCCATATATCCCGTGTCAAGTGCCTGATGTTGCCCCCTCCCAGCCATCAACATTCTGGCAATTTGAGCTGTATTTCTCATGATTCTTACCCGTGGTAACTTGTAGATTTCAAGTAGGGAAGACATTTGCACTGACAATTCAGAATGGGCTCCTCCAATGGCAGCCAAAGACTTGCCCTGCTTTTCACAGCGGTAATTTGGAACAGTTAGTCCTTGTCCTGACAGCCACATTAAGGGCCTTTAAAAGTTCTGACATCACTGGGGTAGGTGTTATAGGTGTGGAATCCCAGGGTAATAATGGTCAACAGATTAGGTCCTTTTTGATATCCTCTACAGCAAACTCCAAAGCCAGGACTTGACTGTAGTGCTTTTCCTGCAACCTCAGTCAAAATCAATAGTGTCAGGACTCAAAGAATTCTTCTATGCCTGAAGAGGGTGATTCTTTCACAAAGAGAATATCTCATTTTAGAATCTATAATTCAGGCAACTTCATGCGATTATCCTTGTTAACTCTCAAGTCCTGTTTAAACAATATTTTCTCTCTTCTAGTAATATCACCCTGATAGTAACTTTCATATATATATATATATGTATGTATACACACACATACATACAAATATATACATATATATTCATTCTTTTACATATACACATATATGTGTGTATTTATATATGTATAACATTCTATCCATTTTTATGGTTATCTGTATATCAATCAATCAATTAATCTATCTATACCTAAACATTACAAAATCTATGGAAGATACTAAAAAATGTGTTGTCCTGATTGTGGCTCCATCATGCTTGAGTTGTTCATTTCTGACTGTTTGCAATGTTTACTTCTTGATATGCGAACTCAGGAATTTGACTATAATATTCCTAGGGGGTTTCATTTTGGGACCACTTTTAGGAGGTGATCAGTGAATTCTTTCAGTTTGTATTTTATCCTCTGGTTCTGGACAATGAGATGTTTTTGTTTATAATTTCTTGAAAGATCATGTTTCGGCTCCTTTTTTATTATGGCTTTCAGGTCATTAAATATATTTATATATGTGTGTGTGTGTGTGGGGGGGGTGTGGGTGTGTCCAAGATCTAGTTTCTAGGTCATTTGTTTTTACAATCACATATTTCATATTGTCTGTTCCCCTCCCATTCTTCGCTTTTATTTTAGTGTTTCTTGACTTCTCATCAAGTCATTAGCTTCAATTCCTACATTCTAAATTTTAAGGGATTATTTTCTTCAGAGAGCTTTTGGATCTCCTTTTCCATTTTTCCAGTTCTGCTTTTTAACACATTCCTCTCCTCATTGACTTTTTGGATCTGTTTTATCATTTGACTTAATCTGTCTTTTAAGGTGTAATTTTGTTAAGGATTTTTTTGTGTCTCCTTTACCAAGGTGTTAAATAGTCTTTCATGATTTTATTGCATCACTCTCATTTCTCTTCCCAATTAGTCCTCTACTTCTCTTAATTGATTTTCAAAATCATTTTTTTTCAGCTCTTCTATGGAATGATAACAATTCACATTTTTCTTGGTGGATGTAGGAACTTTGTATTTGCAATCTTCTTCTAAGTGTGTGTTTTGTAATTCCTAATCACTATATTAATTTCTAAAAATCAGTTTTTTCCCCTTTTCTGCTCAGTTTTCCAGCCTATTACTTGTGTTTTTTATTAAAACAGGGCTCTACTTCCAGAATGGTTGGCATACTCTCCCAAGCTTCAGGGAATTTGTGCAGTTGTTTTCAGAGATTCTTCTAGGGACCTAAAAGTTTTCAGTTTTTTCCAAGGTGGTATCATCTACAAAGAGATGTTTACTCCTCTCCTGGCCTTTGCTGTAGTCTGTGAGTGACCACAAGGACTCTTTTCTTCCCTGGAACAGTGAGGAGGGTCTCCCCTCCACTGTGGTCACCAGCTCTGCTGTGCTAGTGCTCCTCTCTGCCCTGGAACTGCCACCCAAGACTGTAACCTGTATCTGAGTATGGGAAAAGGAACAGTCTTGCCTCAGTGCTAGCAAAAAGACCTTTGTAGTCTTCTGACAATCTGTTTGATGCCCTTACTATCTGTGGGTTGAGAGTTCCAGAAACAGCCACTGCTGCTGCTGCTGCTGCCACTACTAATTCAGTCACTCCCAAGCTCTGCTCAAGTTTTTCTGAGACCCAGGCTACACCGGCATGACTTCAGTTGGACTGTACTCCTCTCTCATTCTGGTGCAACACACCTTTCCTCTTGAACTTCTAAGATGTCTTTGTCAGCTGTGGGCTGAGATGTCTGAAAAGCACTCTGCTGCCCGTGATTCAGTGGCTCCAAGCCTGCTGCAGGTTTTGTGGGGCAAAATCTGCACTGGTGCAGCCCGTGGTGGAGTGCACTCCAGACTCACCCTGGAGCAACTGATTTTCCGCCTATGTTCCATGTTGTCTTGAGTTGTAAATTTATTTCACTCCTTCTTTTTTCTGGGTTTTGCTGCTGCAAAGTTTTTTAGAGACATTTATTGGTATTGGGATGGGTTTGGAGGAGAGCTCTGGTGAGTCCTTACCTTTACTATTGGCTCCTCCACTCTGTAAATCAAGATAAATATTTCTGATACTTAGCTCCATAATACGGAAGGTGAAAAACTGGTACAGGAGGAGGCTGGTTTTGACTTTCAAGATTGGTGGGAAGTGTCATTGTGAAGGTGCCAATTTCTGCAAAAGCAACTACTAGCAAGAGAGCATAGGAGTGGGTCTGTGAAGAGAAACAACTGAAAATAATGATCATGGAGAAAGACTAATTCCTGCACCTGGTGCATTTGACTCCAATGACTTATTTTCCTTGCATTAGCCAACGACACTCTTGTAGGGTGGTTGGAATAGAATGATAAGTGTGATAGTAATAGCTTCTTGAAGTTCAACTCCAAAGGGTAAACTTGATTTTTGGTGCTTATCATTAGATGGCTATTGTTATATGATTTTCCCCCTTTAAACTGTTTCTATTGCCTGATTTTATTTGATATTTAAAAAAGTATTATTGATTGTAACTAGTCTATGATGCAATTGGTTGAGTGAATGAGTTGTATGAAGTTTAGTACACCAACAAGTATTTATTAATTATTTATCTTCCTGATGTTATGCCAAGCTGAAAATGGAAAGGAGAATATTGGCTTAGACTTATATGTACAGAAAAAAAGAATAGATCAGGGGATTATATTTCTGCATAGAATGTAACATTAGCAAGATGGGATAGTTAAGCTGACTGTAGGACTAATATAGGGTTTTCTGTTTTTATCTATTAAATGCATAAACTCCTAAGAGTAAAGACAGATAAACCACATGAAACTGGAAATATTATAGTCTTAGTCTTAAGTATTCATTATTAAATCCAATTCATTTATGTTAGTATACAGGCAACTAAGAGATATAACAAAATAATGTCATATGTTCTGGACTTTCTCAAAGAAACATAGAACAGCTGTGATTCAGTAAATGGAGCCTTGCCTGGGACACATAAAAAGAAAATCCAGTCACATCTAGTTATTCCTATACTTTCAAATCTCTAAAACTCATTAGATAGTAACATTGGTGTGTATTTTCAGATCTGTGATATCTTTGGGATAGGTAATTCTCACTCATTTTAGAAATTACTTGAACCAATTCAACTATACAACTTACAGACCTAGACAGTTGCCTGGACACCAAGAAATTGAGTGATTTGTCCATTATTGTTTAGCTAGTAAATACCAGTGGTAGAAGTAGAAGTAAGCACAGCCACCCTTCCTCCTCCCTTCTTCTTCCCTCCTCTCCTCCTCTGGTTATGATTTTTCTTAACTTTCTTATTTGTTTCATCTTCTTATCTCTGCTTCACACTTTCTCTCTATATATCCATAAATACGTTGTGGTTGACTTGTTTTGTGTGCTATTCCTTGTGACCCTAGGTTTGTCGGTTGTTGTTGTTTTTTTTTTTTTTGGCATAGACACTGAAGGGGCTTCACGTTGCTTTCTCAGGCTCATCCGACAGATAAATAGGGTCAAAAGACTTGTACAGACTCACATAACCAGTACGTGTCTGAGGCCAATTTTGAATTCAGGAAGATGAATCATTGTGATTTTAAGCTTAGCAATCTAGTACCATCTAGTTGCTTCATACAGAAATAGATTAGATTGATTTCAATGTTGACAGCTTTCCGTATAGATAATCAATATAAGAAATATAATCATATGCTGTTATTCTAAATAAAACTAACAAAATACAGTACATTTAGTATATATAAATGTAGGCCTGTGGATTCATAGCAAGAATGTACCTAAGAGTTCATTTACTACAATCTACTTACTTAAACTAATGATATCTGTTAAAGGGACTTGTGTTGTCCAGGTCAAATTTAGAAAAGTTTTTGGGGAAAAAGTACAAAAAAGTAACTCTCAGATAGGAGAGAAAACACAGAAACTGGAAAAGTTTTAAAAATCCATCAAACTTTAGTCTGAATAAAAACTAACAACCAATCCTTTAATCAAGCAAAAAGTTGTTCATGACTTCCTATGGGCCAAGGACATAGAATGCAAAAAATAATGTGAGCAACAACAAAAAATATGCATGACCTTTTTTGGAAATAATCCCTTAGGAATACCAGTAGCAGCAAGCTATTTAGGGAAAGACTTCTTGCAAGTTTAATTTTAGCTGTGGCATGAAGGAAATGAATCCAGAATGTGGTGGTGAGAAAGGAGAGCTTTGCAGGGATAAGAAGTAGCCAGGGAAAATTAGAACAGTATGGAAATGGAGTGAGTGTTTTAGGTAAAGACCAGCAAGTGGGCCAGTGGACCTGGGATCCTAGCGTATGTAGAAAGGGAATATAAGAAACCTGGAAAGGTAGCAACCTGATGGGTAGAGAAGAGCTTTAAAACCCAGATGAAGTATTTTATATTTGATCCTGGAGGTAAGAAGGAGGCACGGGAGTTCATAGAATGGGTGTGTGATGTAAATCTGATCAAGGAAGACAATTTTAGGAACTGAGAGGATGATGTCCTGGAGTAGAGACAGAGACCATCTTTATAAAGTTTCATTTAGTCAAATTAACAAGAAGATGGATAAAAATCAGATGAAGCATTAAAAATGAATATGTACTGTTAAAACAAAATGAGAATGAATAGTAAAAGAATGATGAGAACTGAATTTTCATGGCAGCTGAGTGGCACAAATGATAAAGTCCTGAACTTATATTCAGGAGAACTGGAATTAAGATGGCATCTCGGACACTAGTTTTGTGAAATTAGGCAGCTTCTCAATTGCTTTCTGCCTCAATTTCCTCATCTGTATAATGTGGGTGATACTAGCATCTATACCATGGAAAGTTTGAGGATCAACTGAAATACAAATACAAAAAAGAATTTAGAAACCTGATCCTAGTAGATTATGAGAGAATTGTCCTTTTTTTAATGTGAAAAGCAGTAATATAAAAAGCATAAAATATTGAGAATGAGTACATTCCGCCAAACTGCTTATATAAAACAGCTATAGTCCTCAACCATACTAATGGAAGACAGAGAGAGACAGAGACAAAGAGAGACAGAGATAGCAGACTGGACTGAGAATCAGGAAAACTTAAGCTACAAAGAGTCTTGTATAATTATCAGTAATTCACTTAACCTCTCAGTCCACCAGGCAATACTCCAAGAGAGTAACTTATTGTTATGACACCAGTCAGCACCATATTTACTCAGAGGCTTGTAAATACTGAGTTACGTATAATTATATCATCAATAGTTATATTCATTAATAACTATATTTTCATATATAGTTATATATAAATATGTGTATTGTAACCATCATATATTTGTAATTATATAATAATTATGTATGAGATGTCACAATCTTATATTTTATATATGTACACACATGAAGTCATATATATATATTTAAGTGACTATGTGTATGTTATAGATCACATGGCATAATAAAACAGGTGTAGTAAATAACATTTGTAGTACCTTTCTCATAGGGTCCATAAGGGGTGAAAATGAAAAGAGATAATATATTCAGAGCATTTATCTGGCGATCAAGTTTTCCAATAATGTCAACTGTTAGTAAAGACAGGCAAGGAAGACAGAGCTTGGACTTCTAAAGGGAGGGAAATGCCAAATCTTCCTTTTATGACAACTTTTTCAGAAACAGAACAGCAACAAAAAAAGAAAGCTGTTGGTTGATTACTCTGAGGATTAGAGTACATGTATATATCCGTGGAGAGATGGGGAGAGAAGAGGTGCTTCTTTTGTAGGAATTTAAAAGGAAACAGAGTGAGACATTAAAGGCACGAAAGGCAGAAAATAGGACAGGAAATGATACTCTGCACATGCAAATGTTTAAAAGTTATTTTTAAATCACCCGCTCCCTCCAAAAATACTTGTTAAAATGAAACTGAAAAAAAAATCTTCCGATTATGATCTAGAATTTCCTTAGGATGAATATGAAAATATTTCCATTTCTGTCATGCAATTATTTCATATATCATTAAAGGGAAAAAATCCTCCCACAATAGGATCCCCATCCCTGCAGTAGGTGAGAATTAAATCTCTATTCAGGAAGAAGAGAGAAACTTCTTTATGACCAATAGCCTGAGGAAGCTCCAGCACCAGAAACAGGAAAAGAAGTGTAAGCATCTGGAACACCTCTCTTTAACTCGAACACACCGACAGATAACAGTCAGACCGAGATGGAAGAGTACTGTGGATCAGACTCAGTCACGGTAGAGAAGAACGTGCTAATGCTGAAACTCTTCTGCAGGCAAATGATCATTTAATTCGTAAAATTTGAATCCCACTTTTCTTCCTGAAACCTATGAAGTGTGATTGATTCAGAACCTTGCCCAAAACAAGAGTAATGAGGGAAGAAGCAGGGGATTTTATAAGGATTTGATTTTGCTTAATTATTACTCCAAGAATATTTACTGTAAGAGACTGACAGGATCCTTACCATTCTATCCCAGATGCAATCAGAATGAGTCAAACCAATGTGTGCTTTGGGCCCATCCCTTCGGATGCTGTACCTGAGTTCCCATGTCTGAGTGGCAAACATATACTTTTTTTCTTCTCTCTTTCCCTTTCCAGTTATTCTCAGCAAAGTACACAGGGAAGAAAGGGAGGATTCCCAGGGATTTACATTGAATAGTTTTTGTGTCCCAGCCCTTGTGACCCTATGTCAACAATCAGGATTACTATAATGACTCTGGAACTGACAGATGTTGCATCTGGCAGAAGTCTGTGTGAGATGATAAAGTCAGTGGGGGAAAGTGGAAGATTCGTTCCATCAGGAAGCCTGGAAGCTCTCATGCCCTTGGGACCCAACGGGTTCACTTCCTAAATCCTGTCCTCTAATTTAGGTCTTACATAGGTGTCTTTT
>CM052674.1:392642591-392681550 GCA_028533205.1 Lagorchestes hirsutus | reverse complement strand
GTGAGCCTCAGAGGCTTCCTCCTTTTCCAGTCCTCTTTACACTTCATTTCCCTCCACTCTATGAATGAGCTATCAAGGCTGATTTTTTATTTTTGTCTTTGTACACAATAGTCTCCTGACTCCATGCCTCTTTGGTGGCTGTCTGCCATGTCTGGAATGTTATCTTTCTTCTAATCTGCCTCATCTTTTGTCTGGATTCCTTTAAATCTCAGTTCCAATCCAGTCTAATTCAAAAGGCCTTTCCTGGTCCTGGCAAGTGCTAGTAACTAACCCTTTAAGATGATTGTTCCTTTCCTACTCTGTGTGTATGCATGCTTCTCATTTTTGTAAATGAAAGTAGTTGTTGTGTACAAATATAGAAATGATTGAATTGGTATCATAGCTCTTCAGTGATGGAAACCTGGGGACGATGTACTACAAAATATATGAAATCTAGGAGAGAAAGAGGAAAGGAGGTGGGAGAAGAGAGAATGAGAGAGAATGATGAGAGAACAAGAGGATGAGAGAAAATTTCCTTTGTGAAGATGCCCATATCCTCAATTCCTGGGCACATAGTGGCATAGATGGTGGACTCTGTGGATTTCTTCATGAGATTGGATTTACTCTCATTCAAGGCTCTAATGTTCAGGTGAGCATAGGTCATTCCCTTCATGTCTTCGGCCACGGAGATCTGAAGGAGGAATACAGGGTTAAGGGAACTCTAAGTGACTTTGGAGCAAGAGTTCTTAATCTACTGGTATGTCATGATGCTTTGACCCTCTGTCTGGTCAAACCATGGGTGCATTCTCTGTCTCATTACTTTAATTGCACAAAAATTAGCTCCATAAAGTTTCTAAGGAAATAAATGGTATGGAAGTACAGTGATTATAATATTTAATAAATTACCCCAATATGCTAGGGAATCCCCAATCTAGAGGCCTCACATTGGATGGTTAGAAGAAATGGAATAAGGAAGTGATTAAGAAGTGATCCAACTCTGAGACAAGAGGCTATCAGGAAAAGTTAGGGTCAAGGATAAAACAGGCTTCTTCAGGTGGAGGACAGAACAAGCTACCTCATCAACAGTTCCCTTGTTCTCTCCTTGGGCACTCTTGTATCTGAAGCAGAGGGAAGTTTCCATCATTCCCACAGCTCCCAGGACCAGAATTCCCTGCCACAATTCCATCCCCCTAAGGAATTATCATGCTGTATTCCTGCCCAGATATCTCACGTGGGTCCTCCTCTCTGGTGGTCTCATGCTGGGGGAGCAGGGAGGTACTCAAAGAAAGAAATGGGCAAGAAAGTCACCTGGGACAGGGAGAAAGGGGAAAAAATAGTTCAGGGCGATGGAGTTCACCCTGGGAGGCTCTGTGAGCATCCTTTCCCCCCAGAAATGCTGTCTAGTGTAGAAGGTGGAGGAATACATGGCAAGAGAGCAACAGGGGATTATGGGATGAGACCTGAATCTCCTTACCTCCTTGGACTCTCTTCTTGTAAAGATCCTGGTGAGATAAACATGAGAAGGCAAGAAACAAGGTTAAGGAAAGTCTCAAAGGAGGAAATAAGGGTTCCTTACCCATTTCTATTGTTAAGACACTGAGGTAAACAACACTTTCTCACCCACAGGGATGGATCCTTCGCAGAGAATTGCCAGCAAGACAAGGCACAGGAAGAAGAGGAGGAAAGAAAGACGGATGAAGGTGATGAGGAGGGTCTTGTTGGACTCTGTACCTGAGATGGTGGAGAGAAAAAAGTCTTCATAAATCACTCTCTTTAGGGGACCCTCACCTTCCCACTGAAAATATCCCCATATTTTCTCCTTTATCTCCCTCCAGAGATGTCCAACACCAGCATTCCCCCATTTGGCACAAATGGTGCTCAGAGTGGGCAAATTCCTTGGAACTAGGTTGGAAAGCCACAGAAAGTGGGATAGTGACATGAGGGTCACTAGGACATATGGGAAGAGAACCTTGTGACCCAGTTCACAGCCTTGGTCTCTCTGGGCCTAAAATTGAGGAAAATGTCAAGGTTACTATTGTCTCTTGGCCTGAGACAAGTCATTTATTTCATTTCCTTGTAGAGTCTGAGAATGGGAGTGGTCAATGGCACCTCCAGCGGGTCCTGGGGGCTTCTTCAGCTCACCTGTCACTATGAGCTGCAGGGGGTCACTGTGTTGTGTCCAGAGACTTCCATTGTTGCGAAATTGATAGTTACAGGTGTAATTCCCAGAGTCTCTTGTGGTTATGTGCATCAGGAAGAACTTGGCCCCATCTTGAGTGTTATTCATGCTGGCCAGGATTTTCTTATCTCCCTCCTTGTACAGAATAAAGCTGCTACACCACAAGGGCCCCTGACACAGGAGGGTCATGTTGGCTCCTGAAACCACCTGAGGCCAGGCTGAGAGGGAAGGCTTGGTGAGTGCATCTGGAAAATCAAAAAGATACCAAAGACCCTTAAGGGCCATGCTCAGTGTAATGACAGTGGGGCATGGGGGAAAGAGCTAGGAAGTCCCTGAAAAACTTCCTGACCATTAGTTTTCACTTCCTTTGAAATTTTGATCATTCCTTGCCACAAATGTCCTTCCCTGGAGAGATATGGATGATAAACCTTATACGTTCTCTGGGCCCACCTCCATACAGAGAATTATTTCTTCTTTCCATCATTGTCCCTTGAGCTTGGAACAAGTTAAAGGCTTACCTAGTTCATCCTTCTGCCTTTGCTCTCCCCTTCCTTAGGGACACCCAATGCTTGTCATAACCTCTGTCCCATAAAGCTCAAAAGAGCCCAGAATAATAAACATTCTCTGCATTCCTAACCTGCCAAACACACTTGAGTCTGAAACTTCTGCTTTATGCCTTAGGAATCTGAACACACTCTCACCTGTCACCCAGATCACTAGGGCCTCACTGGGTTCAGATACATGGTATGGAGTCATCCTCTGATGATAGACACAGCTGTAGTTTGCAGCATCCTGGGTCCTCACAGAGAGGAGGGAAAAGACACCTGAGTTCCCAACTGGGTTCTGGCTCTGCAAGGCCTGAAGGGTCCCCACTTTAATCAGAGTGAATGGAGAAATATGTGGGGGGGCTGTTGGCACTGGAGAGTCACATGTGTCCCAGGTTCCACCACAAGGGCTGGAAGGGCTGAGAGGGAAGGTTTAGGGAGAGATCCTGTCAGAGGGAGAACAGAGGATTGGAAGTTAGGACACTTAAGTCAAGTCCTTCCTCTACCTCTGAGGCCATTTGGGACCATGGGCCATTCACTTGCCCTGTTTGAGTCTCAGTTTGGTTCTCCAGTTCTTTCAGTCATGTCTGACTTTTAATTAATCCATCTGAGCTTTTCTTGGAATAGATAGTGGAGTGGAAGGCCATTTCCTTTGTCATCTCATTTTACATATGAAGAAACTGAAGTGAAAGGAGTGAAGATACTTGCTTAGGGTCACAAAGCTAATGAATGTCTGATACCAACGTCTTCCTAGATTCAAGTCCCATATTCTATGCACTGAACTATCTAGTTGCCCAGGAGCCTCAGTTATCACATCTGTTTGACAAGATCACTCATACACTTCTAACTGTAGATAGCTAGGAATCTAAGGCAATGTTCATGCTTGAAGGAGCTCATCCAATCTATGTTCTCATGCATATGATGACTCATGGGGGGGGTAAGGTCATGACCCCTCACTTTTTACATTGGAGTATTCCAGACAAGCCCAGGGCTCATCCGAAAACCAAGGCTTAAATCATATCCAGGAGTGGGAGGATTCTGGTTCATTTCGATTCTCTGTCACCCACTTCTTGTGTGACCTTGGACAAATCCTTTCTGTATGGGCTTGCTTTGTTCATTGGCAATGGGAGTGTTTAACCTCAAGAACCCCCAATGCTTATTTCAGCTCTGGGTATCTGTGACTCCTCTCCTAACCCACATTTACCACCACCACCTTTCTTCCCAAGAGTCTAGATCACTGTAGAAATGCCTCTTGTCTTCCAAGTCCCCAGAGTCCTGCCCGGCCTCAGGGCAGAGCTGACTGTGTAGACTAAAGGCTTTGTCTCTGTGAGGTTCCTGACTGGGCAGAGAGCACATAGATCACACTCAGAATTGTTCTGGGCCCCACACACTACCCTCATCTGGTACAAGCAGCTCCAGGGCCTTGCTGTGCTCTGATCTTCTAGTAGAGGTTTCTCGGTATGTGTAAGTACAGCTGTAGCTCCCATTATCCTCAGGTATCAGAGATGGGAGGAAGAAGCTAATCCAGAAATGTGAAGAGGTCTGTTGCTGTAAAGGCTCCTGCAACCCAGCCTTCCACAGAGTGAACGTCACCTCTTGAAGGAAAGACAGCTTGGGCCTTGAGCACCAGAGAGTAATGTTGGCTCCTGGGGTCATCATCAGGCTAGTTTGGGCCCACAATATGGGCCTGGGGAGTTGTCCTTCAGGAAAGAGAGACACCAAGTGTCAAGGTTAGATGTCAATGCCCCTTCCCCAATCCTTTAATGAGAGGAGAAGGAGCAATCTTTCATCTTTTCTCACTTTGTTGTCTGGGGTATGCCTTGAGCTGGGAACACCCCCACTATCCTGGGGCCCAAAGTTGAGTCCATGTAGAATAGGAGAAGTCCCAGGGTGTTATCCAGCCTCCCCCTGTACCATCACTTCAGAATTCCCAGGACTTTATGCTGTCCCCCATAAATCTGTGGGCCCCTTCTAGGGAATGAATTTTGGAATTTGGGGGATTCCATCTTCAGTCACCAAGTACAGTCAGTTCTAAAGTCTGGCTGGGATGGGACCCTCTGTGAGGGACTGTCTTCTTATAGTAAATGCAGCTGTAGTTCCCAGAGTCCTCAGGTCTCACAGACAGAAGTATGAAATCAGCCCAGGTCCCCCAAGGGCTCTGTCTCTGCAACAGCTCCGGGCTCTTTCCCTCCAGCAGGGCAAAATTATAGTCCTGAGTGGGTGCTTGTGGTGACATTTGGCACCAGATGGTCACTGTTGTCCCTGCGGATATTGTGGCACCAGGCAAGACTGAAATAGAGGGTTTTGGGAGGGCTCCTGTGAAAGAAGGAAGGAAGTTCAAAATCTGATCTCTCCTCTTGATCCCCTCAAATCATTCCCTGAGCCAGAGGTGGGAAGGGGGAGGGCAGGCTTGAGGGTCCCTTGCCAAGTTCCTTTGTCCTGTTCTGTAGACTTGCTCCTGGCAGTGTAACTGACCTCCTGGGCCATCTTCAGAGAAAGGTTCTGGGCAGAGGAAGGCTGAATGTACAGAGATATTGGCAGAGGAGCTTACCTCCCCCACCTGCCCCTCTTCTCACTTCCTCCAAGACGCCCAACTTGCTGCCTCCCACCTGGGTCTGCTGGACCAAGGCAAGATCTTGATTGACCATCACTGACAAATTCTCTTAAGCTCTTAGGATTGCAAAGTTCTGTCCTCCCATGACTATGGGGTTAGATGGAAGCCCAGATTCCCAGTCCTGGGTCCTACACATTTTCCCACATTGCTACCTGGAGCCAAGGTCTCTTGCCTGTTTCCCCCTTCCTCCCCCGCTTCCAGTGAATTCAGAGCAGAGCTGGCAGAGCCATGTGTGTTCTTGGGTGGGCAGGGGCTGGCGGAGGAGGATGGGTGCTCACTCTGGGAAGTTCTATGTAGAACTTGCTTCTGTTCACTTCTCCTACCCTCACTGATTACCCACCTATCAGTCACCTCCTGCAAAATAATTGGAATACCCCACAGGTTTAGGGAAGCACCAACCCCTTCTACCTTCAGGAACTCACTGTCCCAGGGATCACATGATTTAGCTCAAATAACCCCATTATATAATTGTGTCCATGAGCTTCAGGTCATGGAAGAGGGAAACAAGGCCCACAAGAAGTTTGGGGACTGGCCCACAGTCACTCAGCTAGGACCTGGGAGACAGACATTTGTATCCCCTGCTGCGGCCCTGATCTCAGGTCCTCTGCTTTCACTGCACTGCCTGCTAACACAGGACAGATGAATGGCATTCTGGCATAGTGGGAAGGACCTTGATGCTAGAGAGGGCATACTAGAGAAGTGTATGCACCACTCTGGGAAGGCCAAGGGTCGGGACATTGCTATTGGATATAATCAGGAACAGTATCCTGGATCAGCCAGGATCTGAGTTGGCCCTTAAGCATGTAAAGGATTTGATGGATGAAGTTGGGAAGGGCTTCTCAGGAGGGGGAAATGTTTGAGAAAAGGCAGAATGGTGGGTCATGGAGAAGTGATATTGTCAACTGTCCAGACTGATGAAGATTTAATGCAGGCAGATGGGATCAATGGGAGACACAACTGGACAGTCTGGATTGTGCCATTTTGGGCCTTAGAGGAGACAGAAAGTTCCACTAGATAAAGTCTTCTCTGGTCAAGCTGTGTGCTCTCCCCAAAGGTAGCTGTATATCCTCTGAGAGAGGAGTAGCCCAGAGAGCTGGGCCGGGTCACCAAGTGACACTGACCAGATAGGGAAACATCCCTGGATGTGGAGCTGGGAGCCAAGGGTTCAAATCCAGGACCTGACACTAAAGAACCTATTGTGAGCTGGGTAGCCAGACTTTCCCAGAGACCAGGGAAGGTGGGGTGATAAGGGGAGGCAGGTAACAAAGGCTGAGGCTTTGTCCCACTTGTACATGACTGTCCAGAGAGTGGTCTGGACTCTCAGGACATGCCTCCTTCCCACCAGGGGTGTTTGTAGAATTGCACTCACCTGTCACCACGAGGGCCAGGGCTTCACTGAGTTCTGTCCACAGACCCCTGCCCATTGCGACAGCTGTAGCTTCCTGCATCTCTGAGGACATCCACATTCCTGAGCATGAAATCTGCCTGCTGCCAGAGTTCATTTTTCCCATCTCTGAGCTTTCCATCCTTCCAGAGCTGGAATTGGTCACTTTCCAGATGGCCTTGGCACCTGAGGGTCATGTTTGCTCCCTTGGGGACCACAGGACTCGGGACCGCCCAGAGAGTGGGCCTGGCAATTGGGTCTGAGAAGGAAATGAATTTGACTCCTAGAGATTCTTCTGGCCCCATGTCTCCTTCACCACCAGATTCTGAAACCCTTCCCTGAGTCACATCATTCATTCACTACAATGTCCCTGATTTCCCTCCCTTCTTATTCTAGAAATAGATTTCTGAAATGACTAGGCCGAAGAAGAGGAAGGGAACAGTGGCTTGTTGGGGGTCGAACTCACCCATCTGTGCCCTCACTGCCCAGGTCAGACACAGCCCTGTAAGAGAAGCTCAGGTCAGAGGTGCCTCCCCTCCAGCCCACACTGACCCATCCCCACCTCTCCCCAAAGCCCCTGAGTCTCTAATTCTGCTTTGGTCAGAATAGGAAAGAAGAGCCCTTCAAGCAGACATGGCTGTTCTGTTCTTCCCCAAATGGTTCTGTCTCCTCCTTAGGTCCCTTCCTAAAGCCTGACCTTAGAGACTCACCAGTATAAAGCAAGAAAGTGCTTGTGGGGTCCATGGTGAATCTCCTGTTTTTTCCTAGGCTTCCCAACCTCAGCTGTGCAGAGAGGAAAGCTAGGCGGACTGGAGGCTAGCCCAGGATGTGGTAGCCTGCGCTGCTGCCTTGCTCCTCATAGACCAATGTCTCACTATTTCCGCTCTTATGCGATGAAAAAGGTGTTATGGTTCTTAGAGATGTAGGTCTGAGGGGATCAGCATGTATTATGGTTAGTTAAGGCAAGGACCAAAAGTCTGGTGTATCTAGTATTGAATAGAACTGAATGAGAGCGGAGCCAAAATTATTGAGGCTTGCCTAATAATGATAAGGCCTCCATAAAAGGCCTCACCCTGCAAAGAAAAGACTGGGCAGAATGGTCTAATATCTTGGCCCCAGAAGACAGCCTCAGACCCTTGGCTTAGTTGGATAGAGGGCACATGTTCCATGTGTCATGTGAGTTTTTGGGTCCATCTCATTTTCTGCTCTCTTGGGTCACCAATAATGACAACAGCTATCATTTATGTAACACTTTAACCTTTCCAAAATATTTTACACATATTTTCTCATTTGATTCTCTCCACAATGCAGGGAGTAGGTTCTATACTGTCATCATTTTTCAGATGAGAAAACTGAGGCAGACAGAGGATGAGTTAATTGATTAGATTGCTACAGCTAATATGCCTAAAGTAGGTTTTGAACTGAGATTTTCCCGACTTCAGATCAGGCATTCTCCTGATTCTGACACCAAATGTTGTAGTGATTTGTTTTTCCTGACCTCCAGATGGTTAAATTGGTGCCACTGCCTCTCCTGCAGGACACTATGTTGGCAGACCCTTTTGGCCCTGGAATGAGTACTCGCGGTGTTGGTTGCTCCAATGGGAGTTTGGTCAGGCATCACACCTAGCCTGAAAATTAAGCCTTGACCAGCACCTCTCAGAAGTCCTTTAGGACAACAGCTGCCAGTTCTGGGCTGCCTTGGCCATCATCACTCAATAGTTTCTGGATCAGAGCCCCACGAGGCAGGCAGCCTGCCACCTAGAGCAGACTCAGCTGATACTCAGTGGTCATTTATTAGTGTTCTGCTATGTGACCTGTGTTGTCCTAGGTGATGGGGACACAAGCAGAAAAAAAAATGAGAAGCATTCATGGAGCTTAGACTATCCTGATGAGGTCAAATATATATATATATATGTTTGTAAAAACTATTTATGCGTAATAGGTCTTTGGGGGGGGGAGCAGGCACAGGTCTGTCTTCAATGAATTTTTTAATGATAGAATAGTGCTTCCAGAATGTGAAAAGGAAAAGCAGAAGAGAATGGGCTGGAAAACAAGAGCCACTGAAACTGAAACAATTAGTCATGAGAGAAAAATAAGTTTTGACCTGAACAGCCCACAGTTTTGGATCCTGAGTGAACGCATTGGGTAGGAGAAAATCATCCCTTCCTTCAGTGAAACATAAGATGGACTTAATTTTCATTCCCCGTTGATGAAAAAGGGGGATACTCATGCATGTGTGGTGGCAGGTCAGATGTTCACTGGTCTTGTCTGATGCATAATCAATTGTAAACAGTTAATAAGCATCAAATATTGACCAGGCTCTAAGTTCACCCTTGGTGATTCAAAAATAAAAGGCTTCTCAAGGTGCTTCAATTCTCTTAGGTGAGACAACATGTATGTAGTGTTTGACAATGCACTATAAATTTATAAGGGTGAATATAACGTAAATATATGCATGTGTTTGTTTGAAAGGGAAGGCACCAATGTTCGGGTACTCAGGAGAGATAGGTTTCATTAATTTTTTTATATTTTTATTTAAAATTCTATCCCTGCCTACCTCCTTCCCCTTCCTTCTCCCTGGGATGGGTATGCATTAGGATATAGATAATACATATAAACTGCAAAAAACATTTCCATATTTGCCATTTTGTATTAAAAGACAAAAGAAAAAATGAAAAAGTGAAAAATAGCATAGTTCAATCTGTATTCAATCTATATCTCTTTTTTTCTCTAGAGGTAGACAGTATGCTTCATCATTAGATCTTTGGGATAGTCTTGGATCATTTTAGTGCTGAGAATAGCTAAGTCAATGGCAGTTCTTTTCTTCTAATTAAATTTATTTATTTTCAACATTTAGTTACACATAATTTTGAATTTCACATTTTCTCCCCACCTCCCCCCACACCAGAACAGCTTGCATTCTGATTACCCAGATTTTTTGAGGGTTTTGGGGGAGAGCTGAAGCAGGTCATTTCTTGTACTCTGCTCTCTTGGCTTTGCCCCTGACATTTCTTCATTGAATATAGCTACTACTGTGTGCAATGATCTCCTGGTTCTGATCACTTTATTATGCCTCAGTTTGTGTAAATCTTTTCACGTATTTCAGAAATCTTTGTGTTCATCATTTTTTTGTGGTACAGTAATATTCCATCATAATCTTATATTACACCGTCTTTAGCCATTCCCTAATTGATGGACATTCCTTTAATCTCTAATTCTTACCCACCACAAAAAGAGCTGCTCCAAATTTCTTTTTTTGTACAGATAGGTCCTTTCCCCCTTTTTTGGATGTTGTTGGAATGTAGACCAAGCAGTGTTAGATCAGAGTACGGGCAGTTTTATTGCCTTGTGGGCATAGTTACCATTTCCTCTCTATAACACTTGGTTCAGTTCAAAATTCCACCAACAGTGCTTTAGTGTCCCTATTTTCACATGTCCCTCCAAAATCGAACAATTTTCTTTTTTGTCACACTAGCTATTCTGATTGATATAAGGTGGTAACTCACAGCTGTTTTAATTTACATTTCTCTTACCCAGAATGATTTAGAATATTTTTTTTCATGTGACCATGGAGAAATTTGATTTCTTTGTCTGAAAACCAGTTGTTCATATCCTTCGATGATTTGTCAATTGGTGGATGATTGTAATTTTTATAAATTTTACTCCGTTATCTATGTATTTGAGAAATGAGGCCTTTTTCAGCAATACTTTTTGCAAATTTTCCCCCAGTTTTCTGCCTTCCTCATAACTTTCCTTGCATTGGTTTTAGTTGTGTAATTTAAAAAAAAAATTATATAATTAAATTTTTGTATTTTACATTTTATAAGGCAATCTGTATTGTCTTTCATTCTAATTTTTTCCCTTATCTATTTGTCTGGCAGATGACCTATTTCATGCTCTCTAAATTTGCTTACGATATCATCCTTTATATGTAAATCATGTACTCATTTGGAAATTGTCTTGGTATACAGTGTGAGATGTTCATCCATACCTAGTCACTACCATAATGTTGGCCAGTTTTCCCAGTAGTTGTTTCCCCAAACAATGAGGTTTTGCTGCAAAAAATCTGGATCTTTGAATTTATTATATACTAGATTGCTTTGGTCACTTAGTATAATGCAACTAATCTACCACTCTGTTTCTTATCTAGTAACAAATGTTTTGACAATTTCCACATTATAATACACCTTGAATTCTGGTACAGCTAGACCACTTTGTTTCACATTTTTTATTATTGATAGCCTTGGTATCTTTGAACTTTTGTTATTTCAGTTGGATTTCATTATTATATTTCTAATTCTATATACAAATTTTTTGGTAGTTTGCTTGTTACAGCACTGAATAAATCAATTGATTTAGGTAGAATTATCATTTTTACTACATTGACTAAGCATATCAATGAGTAATTAACAGTGTTGTAATTTTTTAGATCTGACTTTATTTGTTTGAAAAGTGTTTTATACTCGTGTTCCTATAGTTCCTGAATTTGTTTTGCCAGGTAGACTCCCCAGTATTTTATATTGCCTACAGTTATTTTAAATTGAAATTCTTTTTCTATCTCTTGCTTCTAGACTTTGTTGGTCAAATCTAGAAATGCTGATAATCTATGTCAGTTTATGTTGTATCCTGCAACTTTGCTAAAGTCGTTAATAATTTCTAATAGGCTTTTTAGTTGGTTCCCTAGCTTTTTCTAGGTAAAACATCATATTATTTGCAGAGAGGAAAAGTTGGTGTCCTAGTTGCCCATTATGCTTCCTTTAATTTCTTCTTCTTCTTTTGTTACTATAACTAACAAATAATAGTGGTGATGATGGACATCCTTCCTTCACCCCTTACTTTACTGGGAAGACTTCTAGCTCATCTCCATTATGGACATTGCTTGCTGATCGTCACAGGTAAATAGAGGAATGACTACTATATTTTGTCAAAGGCTTTTATTTTAGCACCAATTGAGGTAATCTTTGACTGCTATTTCTTTTTTTTAATTGACTTGGTCATTTCAGCTTTTAAATTTTTTTAGACTCAAATATCAGAATATAAATACAGAATACAGAAAAGAATGAAAAATATATCATAAATTAAATATAGAAACAAATACAAAATTTAAAAAAGCATGTCAAATTCATAGCAGAGCATAAGAGAGGATCCGAATTATGTAAAAATAAATTTTCTTTGAAGAAAGTTTGTATGATAAATATACTTGGGTTGAAAATTACTGATCTTTCCTTCCTTGTAAGCTTCTTTTGTTATCTGCTGTGCACTTCTTAACTTTGTTCTCCCCCCCTCAGAAGATAACAATAAAGTTTATATAAGTTTCTCTATAGCTATACTTACATGTAAAGACACATATACACATACATACCTAAATACATATGTATGTATGTATATGTATGTAATTTCCCAAACATCTTCCACTCCTGGTCTTTTTTTTTTCTTATGTTTTTTTTTATTATGTTTCTTTATGTTTTATTATGTTTCTTTTGTTTTTTCTTATGTTTATGCATATCTCTCATTTCCTATCCCACTTACCTCCTTTATTTTACTTCTACCCACTATCTTACCCTCCTATTACTTGCCTACTCCTTCCAAGGATCCCTCCATTGTCCAGTCATTCCCATAAAACACTCTACTATAACCTCCTTTTACCTAATCACTTCCCCACCCCTCTGAATATCTCTCCTTTGTCCTCTCTCACCTCCCTATTCCCCAACCATTTTACTTCTTCTGAATTTAGACGACTTTTATACACTTCTAAATATATATGCATTATTCCCTCTTAAACCCATCCCCAATAATGATGGATTACCATAAATACCAGCCCTTCTCCCCCATCTAATTCCACTGTATCAATTCTTCCTCCAGGCAAGAGGAGAAAATTGAAGATCTGGGGCAAGGAGCACCATCCCCCATACCTTAGAATAGAGATAATAACAAAAATTAAACTTTTACAAAAAAATGCACAGGCAAAGGAGAAAGAATCCAAATATAGAAAGCTAATATGGAAGTAGAGATTACCAGGATTCATTTTAATAGTAGCAATGTCAAATCGTTACCTGTCCAAAAATAATTCTTAGAAGATCTTTAAAAAGTGTTTAAAAATCAAATGAAAGAGATGAAGGAAAAACTAAGAAAAAAAGGAGTAACCCAAGAAAAAAAAGGAAGTTGTGAAAAGAAAGTCAACCAATTAGAAAAGGAGATCTAGAATCTTAAGGAAGAAAGTGACACCTTAACAATAGTATTTGAGCAAAGGGAAGCCAGGAAAACTATAAGAGATCAAGAAATAATTAACAAAAATGTGAATATTGAAAAAATAGAAGAGACAGTGAAACTTCCTTTAAGGAAAGCAACAGGCATGGCCCACCCATCACCTCCCCAATGCAGGTGTATTTCAATGAGGCCAAGGTGACGCAGGTGGATGTCCCAACCCAGGGTGAGACCTTTAGGATCCTTGCTGCGAAAGACCCACCATGCAGGTGACCATACATGCTGAGGATGACACCTCCTCCACGTATTTTGTTAGCAGTGGTTCTGTCGCAGTGAATACAATTCCTAGGTCCATCTGCTATCAGAAGAAACCATGGCTCTGGACAAGCTGGACCTGGAGATCACCAGATGCAACCTGGAAAAAGTGCACTCAGACATGTAAGAGGCATCAGATGAAGCAATTCATGCCAAGGTTCAGATCTGGATAGAAGTCAATGAAGCTATCATGAAAGCACATGAATCATGAGCTGGGAAGTTGAACTCTTGGAGTCATCTAGAGATGGTGTGACCATTCTGTTCCATGGCAATCACCCTGAACAGAGGAAACTAGGAAATATCCATGATGGAAGAGGATGCCTACCTCCTAAGAACGCTTCCTGCCTACCTCACTGCCCTCTATCCCCAGAATAAAAAATGCAAGAATTATAGACTAAAAGTAAAAAAGAAAAGCAACAAATTCGGAGAATAGATTAAGAACAGAAAATATAAAAAATAATCTGACTAAATGAAAGTTATAATAAAAAATGTTGGTAAAATAATATAAAAAATAATCAAAGAAAATTGTTCTGAATCATTAAAAGAAGGAGGGCAAGTAGAAATGTAAAAAAACCAATCACCACTTAAAAGGGATCCTATGAGTAAAATTCATAGGAATATGATAGTCAAATTTGGAAATTTCCAGCAGAAGGATAAAATATTAAGGCAGCAAGATTAAAACAATTTAAATATGGTGGTGCCAAAATAAGACTCACACAAAACCTAGCAGCAGAGACATGAAAAGATTGAAAGTCTTGGAACATAATATGTCAAAGAGCAAAAGAACTGGGTCTTCCACCAAAAATATCATACCCTGGCAGGTTAAGTGTTATCCTCAGTGAGAAAAAAGTGGACATTTGATAAATTCAGAGACTTTCAAGACTTAATTTTTAAAAAATTCCAAAGTTAATAGAAGATTTGCCATGCAAGAACCAAGAGAAATATAAGGCACATACCAAAGAATTATTGATTACATTGATTCATAAGAAGAGACTGCATGTGTATGTATATATATATATATGTATATGTATATGTATGTATGTCTATGTATATGTGTGTATGTGTGTATACATGTATATATGTGTGTATATATGTGCATGTATTTGTGTGTGTATGCACGTGTATAAATGTACATGTATGTATCAATGTATATGTGAGTACATATGTATGTGTTTATATGTATATATATATTGCCTAAGATTTTTATTAATACTAGGGTAACTCCTAAGTAAGATTTGGTAAAATCTGGGTACAATAGAAATTGAAAAAGTAAAATCATTTAGGAACAGTTAAGGAAAGGGAGGGGTGTGATAGAAGGGAGGGGAGATTGGGGCAAGGGGTAATCAGAATGCACAGAGTTTTGGGGTGGGGGAGGGGAGAGATGGGGAGAAAATTTGGAACTCAAAACTTTTTTGAAATGAATGTTGGAAACTAAAAATAAATAAATAAACATAAAATAAAATAAAATAAAATAAAATAACAATTCACTCTCCACAGTCTGTAAGAGAGCAAAACTTCCCCTGAGAAGGCTCAAGGGTGTCACAAAGTTTAGGGTGGTGCATTTGGAGCCCCTGGGAAAATGTAGATCACACTACTGTGTTGGCAGTGTTCAGAGTACCCTCGATTTCCAAGTGTTCTGATATCTCTAGAGCTCTGTACTGAGATTTTCTAATGATTACTTCATACTCAATTTTCTGAGTCTCAAATATCCAAAGAAGCTTAATCCTTGGAAGCAAAGGTCAGTGAAGAAATGCTAGGGACACTGGGTGAGACTAAGTAGGACTGATCATTTCACCTCACCCACAAATGCAACACAGCACAGTGACTGACCTTGACATGGAGTCTTAGGTCTGGAACTCATGAAGCAGAGATGAGCAAATGAAAAAGAATACTGACCAATATTATAAACACAAATACACATGTGTATATGTTTTATATATATGTGTGTATTTATATGTGTATACATATGTGTGTATGCCTATTTATAACCTATATAAACATACCATACTATATATTTCAAGAAAACAAAATGTATATATATATATATATACACGCACAAATATAAACACACACATATATATATACACACATCTGTGTGTGTGTGTGTGTGTGTGTATATATATACAGATGCATACAAACACACACCTATATATAAATGTGTGTGTGTATGTGTGTGTGTGTGTGTGTGTGTGTGCGTGTAACAGTAGTAGAGATCAACAAAGAAAATCTTTCTTTATCAATTACAAGCAAAGACAGAGGAAAATTTGGATTCTTAATATAATTAAGTTAAAGTATATGGAATAGGAATCAATGATTCCATGAGATAGAAAGAAATTTTAAATAAAAAAAGAATGAAAATAGCACATCTGATATGGAAAACAAGTTATGTGGACAAAAGGTCGAGAAAAGATATTTTAAGAATCTCTGAACTTCTTGAAATCCATGACCAAAAAGTCCTCCTGTACACTGTATTTCAAAAAATCACAAAAATGATCCACTTCTATTAAAACCAGAGGACAAAGTGGATATGAAAAGGATACACCAGTTATTTCTGAAAGAGAATCCCAAAAGAAAAGTCAAAAGATTACACATCCCAAATTACTGATCTCTCATGGTAAAGAAAAACAATGCTGCAAGCTTTTGAAAGAGGATCTTCAAATGCCAAGGAATCCCAGTCAGGATCACAAAATCTAGGATCTTCTACACTAATTCAGTGTAGATTTTTGAATAAAATATTCAAAAATGTATTAACTCAAACCTCAGAATTGCATATACTGTAAAGCTGAGTATATGCCTTCCAGGGAGAAAAATGGAGACAGGAGACCTTTAAAAGAAAAGAGAACTTGCAACCATTTCTGATAGGTTAAAAACAACCACAAAAAAAGCAGTAATATTTGAGTAGCAGGAAAAAAAAGGCTAGAGAAAACTACAAAGGTCAATTTATTTGAGGAATTGAAAGGGGCTGTACTATGGTCAGGTACTAACCTTACTGCACTGGAAAAAATGACTCTCTGTGACTTTCTCTTGGTTCTGCTTCTCAGAATTTGGTTTCACACATTTTCTTGGTCATTGTGGAGGTTTTAGGGGAGCTGATGCAAAGCTGCTAATACTCACTCTGCCATCCTGAGTCAGCCGTTGCTGACATTAAAATAGAAAGCAAAGAAAGACGTTTCTCTTCAGAAGCTTAAAATTTTCAAAGGCTACATACAGAGTTTAATAAAAAATCACAGGATTTGTTTTAATCATTTTAAGAAGCAGAAAACTAGGGAGGGTAGAAACAATACATTACTATAGCTGTGAGGAAGGGAGGCTAGCTGCTCCTCATGTTTGGGGTGCAAGAGAAAACAGTATAAAAACAGGTAGAAAGAAGTGGGACAGAGGCATCAGAACAACCTCACCTTTATATGAAATGTGCGAAGAAGAATTAAATGCATATATACAGAAATAATTTGGTTTAGAAAGACAACAAACTCAATAAGGAAACAAGCAGGAATTTTGGTAGATTGTGTTAAGAGGGAGGCTAACAGGAAGGAGGAAATATTCATTAGTAAATCTAACTTTAGATTTACATGATCTTATAGAAGGAATGACAAGGAGGGAAAAGAGAAGACCAAAAACCTAAATGGGTGCTCTAAGGTCCTTTAGACCATTTTGAGGGAGCTGCACTAGTAGGAAATTAAAATGAATGTGTGATATTGCACCATATGAAACTGTAAATGAGATGATTTCAGAGAACGTTGGGTAATATGAACTGATGCAGAATGGAGGGAGCATAACTAGAAGCATAATTTGTTCAAGGCAACTACTATTATAAAAGGAAAAGAAAAACTTTGAGAGAGGAAGAACTCTGAAAAATGCAAATACCAACTATGCCTTCAGACCTCTGATGAAGCATGGTACACAACTCTTAACTGAAAGTAATAAATGCACAGAACAGAAATATATTTTTGACATCTTGGATTAATTATACTTTATTCTGCTTATTTATTATAAGGATTTTTTTTATTTTGTAATTTTGATACAGATAGTGTTAACAATTGGAATACCAGAAAAGATGTAACATTAATAAATTTTAAAAATACAGAAAATTTAAAAGGAAGTACATGCAGAGGCTGGTTTTTAAAACAATGCATGGAAGTTATGTGTGTATGTTGGCCTGTGTGTGTATGCACACGTGTGTGTGTCAGAGAGAGAGAAGAGAAAGAGAGAGAGAGAGAGAGAGAGAGAGGGAAAGAAGAAGGGAAGGAAAGAGGCAGTTAGGAAGGGAGAAAGGGATGGCAAGTAGGAGGGAAGGTAGGAGGGAGGGTGATGGAATTACACACTTTCTCCACTTACGTTCCATTGGGCATGCAGAAATACTCCGTGGTTTTGGTACACGTTTCACTTAAAGCTAATTTTAAAAATAGAAACCACAGTGAAAAAGACCAAAACGTTAAAAAAACGCAACTCCGCACAAAGGCAACCACCTAGTGACCCACAGGAAAGTAGACAAAAGACAACCTTCAAATAGTTTAAGGTGAAATAACTGAAGACGCAAAATCCTATATTTTTTGAAGTGGTTAAAATTACATTTGGTGGAAATATTTAAGGCAAATGAGTAAAATGTAAATCTAAATGTCAGAATTTTATATGATACAGTAGTGATATTTTAAGAAAATGAAGAAAGAATGACAGAATGGATCTGAAAGGAGTATTCACAATTCGTTGCTTAGAAGAAACAAATTTAAAATAAACATAAGCAGAACAAAAACTAGTAAATGAAAAAAATTACTACACACTGAAGGAATAAAAAAAATAGAATCTGCTCTCAGACAACAGGAAATCTCAAAAACAAGCATTTAAATCATAAAAAGGGAGAAACAAGGGAACTATATTTCACTGAAAGAATATTGTAGACAATAAACCCACATCAACATTAAAAATAGAGTTTCGAAAGGATCTAGCATCTACATTCATAAAAGAAATACTAACTGAACAACAAGTATTTATAGGTGATTGCAAAATAATAGTAGCATAAATTTCACTATCTCTCAGTTTTGGTTATGTGGAAAAGAGTGTCAAAGAAAAGGGAAAACAAAACTGAAAAGTTTGCTAGAGAAGATACAGCTAAAGTAATTATCATGTCTTCTAAATAAGAATGCTAATACATACACATATCATAATGAGGTATAGAATTTTATCTTGCCCTACAAGACAAGAGAGACAATGAGAATAAGGGAAGGGAGGGGTGTGATAGAAGGGAGGGCAGATTGGGAGAAAGTGTAATCAGAATGCAAAGCATTTTGAGATAGAAGGAGGGGAGAAATAGGGAGAAAATTTGGAACTGAAAATTTTGTGGAAATGAATGTTGAAAACTAAAAGTAAATAAATAAACATAAAACAAAACACAAAAAAATTCAATGTCTAGAGGCTGTAGAGTGCAAAACTTTACCTAAGAAGGTCCAAGGGTGTCAGAAACTTCAGGGAGGTGGTTTTGGAGACAGTGGGAAAATGTACATCATATTGTATTGGCAGTGTTCAGAGCAGCCTAGATTTCCAAATATTCTGATGTCACTAAAGCTCTGTACTGAGATTTTCTAATGATTTCTTCTTATTCAATTTTCTGAGTCTCAAATATCCAGAGAAACTCAATCCTGCAAAGTAGAGGTCAGTAAAGAAATGCCAGGGACGCTGGGTGAGACTCAATAGGACTGATTATCTCACCTCACCCACAAATGCAACAAAGCACAACGATAGGCCTTGACCCGGAGTATTAGGTCTAGAACTCATGAAACAGAGATCAGCCAGTGAAAAAGACATTGCTCAATATTTTAAACTCAACTACACATGTTTACATATAGATACAGATATAGATATGCATGTGTGTGTATTTTTATGTATATATGTGTGTGTATCTATACCTACATACAAACTATGTAAACACATCAAACTATGTATTTAAACATAACAAAACATACATACATATACACATGCATACACATAATCTATCTATCTACCTATCTATCTATCTATTTATCTATCTATCTATCTATCTGTCTATCTATCTATCTATCTATATACAGAAGTGGATACAAAATGCGGATCTATATATAAACGTTTGTGTGTGTGTGTGTGTGTGTGTGTGTGTGTGTGTGTGTAACAACACTAGAGATCATCAAAGAAAATCTTCCTTTAGCAAAGACTCAGAGGAAAACTTGGATATCTTAAAATAATTAAGCTGAAATATGTAAAATAGCAATCAATGACTCCATGAGACAGAAAGAAATTTTAAACAATAAAGACTGAAAATAGACTGTCTGATATGGAAAACAAATTACGTGGACAAAAAGTCGAAAAGAGATACTTTAAAAATCCCTGAACTTCTTGAAATCCATGATTAAAAACGTCCTCCTGTGCAGCGTATTTTAAGAAATCAAAAAAAATGATCCAATTCTATTAAAATCAGAGGACAAAATGGATATGAAAAGGACATATCAGTCATTCCTGAAAGAGAATCCCAGAAGAAAAGTCAAAGGAACTACACATCTCAAACTCCTGATATGTCATGCTAAAGAAAAATAATGCAGCAAGCTTTTGAGAGAGGATCTTCAAATGCCAAGGAAACTCAGTCAGAATCATAAAAGACCTAGGAGCTTCTACATTAAATGCGTATTGATTTTTGAATAAAATATGCAAAAAGCTAATATGTCAAAACTCAGAATTGTTTATATTATAAAGCTGAGTATATGCCTATAAAGGAGAAAAAATGGAGACAAGAGACCTTTAAACGAAAAAGGAACTTGCAACTATCTCTGGTAGATTAAAAACAACAACAAAAAAGCAGTAATATTTGAGCAGCAGAAAAAAAAAGTCCAGAGAAAACCGGAAAGGTCAATTTATTTGAGTAATTGAAAGGGGCTGTGCTATGGTCAGGTACTAACCATCCTGCACTGCAAAAAATGACTCTCTGTGACTTTTTCTTGGTTCTGCTTCTCAGAATTTGGTTTGGCACATTTTCTTGGTCATTGTGGAGGTTTTGGGGGAGGTGACACAAAGTTACTAACATTCACTCTGTCATCTTGAGTCTTCCTTTGCTGACGTTGAAATAGACAGCAAAGAAAAACTTCCCCTTCAGAAGCTAAATATCGTCAAAGGCCACATACAGAGTTTAATACAAAGTCACAGGACTTGGATGCAAATTGTTTTAATCATTTTAAGAGGCAGAAAACTAGTGGGGATAGAAACAATACATTACTATAGATGTGAAGAAGGGAGGCTAGCTGCTCCTCGTATTTGGGGTGCAAGAGAAAAGAGCATAAAAGCAGGTAGAAAGAAGTGCGACGGTGACATCAGAAGAACTTCAACATTATATGACATGAGCCCCAAAGGGTTAAATGCATATACACAGAAATAATTTGGTGTAGAATGATATCAAATTCAATAAGGAAACAAAGAGGAATTTTGGTGTTAAGGGGGTGGGTAATAGGAAGGAGGGAATATTCATTAGTAAATCTACATTTTGATTTAGATAATTTTGTAGAAGGAAAAACAAGAAAGGAAAAGAAAAGCTCAAAATCCTAAGTGAGTGCGCTGTTGTCTTTTGGACTATTTTGAGCCAGCTGCACTAACAGGAAATGAAAATGCATGGGTGATACTGAACCATGTGAAAGTGTAAATGAGATGATTTCAGAGACCCTTGGGTAATATGAACTGATGCAGAATGGAAGTAGCATAACTAGGAGCATAATTTGTGCAAGCAAACTATTATTGCAAAAGGAAAAAAAAATTCAGAGAGGTAAGAACTCTGAAAAATGCAAACACCAACTATGCCTTCAGAAGACCTCTGATGAAACATGGTACCCAATTCTTAACTGAAAGTAATGGACACAGAGAACAGAAACTTATATTTTTGACAGGAATACCATCTGGATTAATTATACTTTATTCTGCATATTTATTATAAGGATTTTTTTCTTTTTCTTTCATTTTGGAAGTTTTTTTTTTGATTCAGGTAGAGTTAAGAATAAGAAAACCAAAAAGAGGAAGCATTGATAAATTTAAAAAATAGAGAGGATACGAAAATTTAAAAGGAAGTATATGCAGCAGGTTGGTTTTTAAAACAATTCAAGGAAGTTATGTGTATATATGTGCATGTGCGTATATGCACAAGTGTGTGTGTGTGTGTGTGTGTGTGTGTGTGTGTGTGTGTGAGAGAGAGAGAGAGAGAGAGAGAGAGAGAGAGAGAGAGGGGAAGAGAGAGAGAGGAAAGGGGGAGGAATGGAGGGTGGTAGATATACACAGTCTTTCAACTTATATTTCGTTGAACATGCAAAAATGCTCAGTGGTTCTGGTGCACGTTTAAATTTAAATTAATTTTAAAAATACAAAATATCTTCTCTTGAAAACATAGTGAAGAAAAAAAAACAATAAAGAACCCAACTCTGCACAAACGCAACCACCTAATGACCCCTGGGAAAGGAGATAAAAGGCTACATTCAAATGGTTTAAGGTGACGTAGCTGAAGATACAAAATCCTGTATTTTTTGAAGGCGTTACAATTCCATCTGGAGGAAATGTTAGTCAAATAGAGTAAAATGTAAACCTAAATGTCAGAATTTTAAGAGGAACGGTAGTGATATTTTACAAAAATGAAAAAAGAATGAGAGAATGGATCTGAAAGTCATATTCGCAGTTAGTTGCTTAGAAGAAACAAATTGAAAAAAACATAAACGGAACAAAAACTAGTAGATGAAAATAATTACTATATACTAAATCAATCCAAAAAAAATCAGGAGCTGCTCTCGGGTCATAAGAAATCTCAAGAACAAATATTTAAATCACAAAAAGGGATAAACAAGGGAACTACATTTCACTGAAAGGTAATTATAGTCAATAAATCAATCAATATTGATGTGGGTTTATTGTCTATAAGAATCTTTTCTGTTGTAGAACTGTGAAGAAGGTCTGGCCCCTCCATTTTGGCTGCAAGTTCTTGTGTGCTAATGCTCCTCCTCATTCATTGATTGCCAACTAGTACTGTGAACTGTATTTGAGTATGGGCAAAGGAACAGAGTCCTGCTTCGGTGCTAGCAAAGATGCCCCTGTAATCCCCTTCTGGCCAGCTGTTAGACCCCCCCCCCCAACTCTTACCCTCTGTGGGCTGACAGCTCCAGAAGCAACTACTGCTGATGATTATTCAGTCACTCTCAAGGCATGCTGTTGTTTACTATGACCAAAACTTACTGGAGCAGCCCTGCACTGGAATGTGCTCCAGTCTCATCCAGGACTGACAGATTTTTCTTACTGACCTTCTCAGATTTCTTTGATATCTATAAACTGAAAGGTCTGGAAACCCCTACTTCAGGCAGTGATATAGTTACCCTGAAGCCACTCAGGATTTGTCTGGGCAAGGTCTGTGGTGGTGTAGCTTGCACTGGACTATACTGCAGTCTAACCCTGGCACAACAGAATTTCCTCCTCACCTTCGAAGTTGTCTTGGGCTGGAGATTTGTTTCACTCTGTCGTTCTTGGATTCTGCTCTTCAAGAATTTGTTTAGAGTAATTTTTAGAAGTGGTTGGATAAGTTTTGGGGAACAGTTCAGTTGAGACCGGGCTGTTACTCCACCATCTTTGCTCTGCCTTCTCAAAAGTTTTTTCTATATCTATTGGTATAATCACATCTTTTCTTTTTTACTTTTATTATTCATTTAATCAAATATGGTCATAGGTTTCCTTATGTTAAACCATCCCTATATTTCTGTTGTGAATTCCACTCAATCATAATATGCAATCTTTGTACTATATTATTGTAATATTTTTAGCTTTTCTTTTATTTAGGACATTTGCATCCATATTCGTTAATGAAACTGGTCTGTAATTTCATTTTTTTCTGTTTTTATTCTTCCTTGCTTAGGTATCCACATCATATTTGATTCATCAAAGGAATTTGGTAGGATCCCTTCCATAGCTATTATTCCAAATAATTTATTCAATATTGTCATTAGTTGTTCTTCAAATGTTTTAATTTTAAATCCATCTGGTAATGGTTCTTTTTTCTTAGGGAGCTCATTTATGGCCTGTCCAATTTATTTTTCTAAAATAGGTCTGTTTAGATATTCTAGTTTTTGTTCTCCTAATCTATATGATTTATATTTTTGTAAATATTTCACTTCATTTAAATTGCCAAATTCATTGACATATAATATTCTAAATAACTTCTTATAATTCTTTAAATTTCATCTTCATCAGTGTTTTATTTGCCTTTCATTCTTTCTGCCAGTGGTTTGGATTTTTTTCTCCCTTTTTTTCCAGAAAACCAATTTTATTTAAAAAATAGTTTAAATACATTCCATAACATTTAAACTAAAAAAGGGGGAAAAATAGAAACCAAAACCAAACCAATCTGTTACTTTCCATGGCACTGGGCAGCGGTTGCTAGTAAATTGCAATCTCTGTAGTTATTCCATTGATTGTTTTGATACATTAATTCAAGCTTGTTCCCTGGTCAAAAGATTAATTTAGGTAAAGATGGCCTCATTGTATGGTTTTTTCTCCACTTCTGTATCCCCCAGTGTTTGGCCTTGAGGCCGAAGGGCTACCCAAGCCTTTCTTACCTGTCTTAGGCCTTCGGAGATCAGCCAGATAAACGTGTTGAGAGAAGAGACTTTCCAGAGTTGAACAAGGGTTAGGCTTTATTCAGGGTCTTAGTTACATGTGCAGGGTGAATCCTTCCTCAGGAGAGAGGAATCCTCCTCCTCCCAAGGGGCAAAGATCGTGCAGCAAGAGGATGGGAGCGGAAGAGGGGTGGACCCTCTTCCCTCCAAGGGCCCCTCAGCCCGAAGAGTGCCTTCAGGCTTTCCTGACCCTATTTAAGCTCTCCCGCTGCTTAGTTTGCACGTGAATACCGTGCCTGCTCTCAGCCCTTAGCTAGTCAACAACAGGTGTGTTCAGACCATGGGCCAATCTCAAGGGTGGGATGCTCTCCCCAGCAAGTTTCCCACGGAGAAGAGGGGGAAATGCACGAGATAGCCCGTGTCTCACTCCTCAATTCCCAGCTGTTCCCCGGGGGGCCTCATGAGAACTCTGAGGTTTAGAAGTCCTTACCTTTTCCTGCCCAAGACTGTCCACGTGAAAACTGAGCTTACACCCCCAACACCCCAGAGGTAGGGCACTACTGTTACTAAAAAAAAAAAAATGTCTGGTCAGACAACAATGGACCTTGGTGTGATGTGAGAAAGAAAATATGCTGCTATTGCCCCAAAATGAAACACCCCCTGATTCTTCTACCAAAGGTTAGCTCTTTATCTTGGTGGCATAACTGGACTGGGTGTTGGTGGCCTTAACTTCCCTTCTGAGAATCACCAAGGGCAATTCAGAGGGTAGTAAGGTTCTCTTAAAAGACCAGGAAGCTCTTAGGATGTAGCACCAAGGAGCCTCTGGACAGACATGCTCTCAGATGATCTTAAGACTTTGAACTTGACTGAAACATTAGATTATCAGGCATGGAACTGCCAGGCTTTCCTCTGTTTAAATGAGGGACTGCATGATTAGACAGCATAGCTCTTTTCAGTTTATTACATGAATGATTTACCCTAATCCAAATTAAACAGTGAACCCTAAATGGTTGCATCATACAAGCTGTGAAGTTTTGAAATTTGTGAGAAGGGACAGAAGGGAATTTTTGTACTCATTGCAAGGAAATCCACACTTAAACTTCAGTAAGTCACAAGCCCTTAAAACTCATGAACTTTCAGCTGGTTTTTCAGAGTCAGTCCAGTCTCAAGGATGAACTGGCCAATGCTCTTGTGTTGATGTCCCTGTAGCTATATTTTTTAAAAAATTTATTATTATAAATAATAAAGTTCAGCATAATATTTCAGGTAAGGATATTGACTTTCAATGAAAAAATAGATTTCCAGACCTTCCTGATGAAAAGGCCAGATCTCAATGGAAAATTCAATCTTCAAACGCAGGTCTCAGGAGAGGCGTAAAAAGGTCAACAGGAGAAAAAACAACAACAACTTGTTACCCAATAAGGGCAAACTGTTTACATTCCTATAAGGGAAGATGATACTTATTAATTTTGACAATTGCATATTTATTATGACATACAAAAGGAATATACATAGATGGAGGATGTGGGTATAAATTAAATGATGTGATGATAACAAATGTGATTTAAGGATGGGAAGGGATTGTAATGAGACATGTGAAAAGGAGGAGGCAGAAAAAAATAAATTTCATCTCAGGGAGAGGCACAAAAATGTATTACACTAGAGGGAAAGAGGAGATGACCATTGTTTGAGAGGTACTCTCATCTGATTGGGTTCAAGGAGGGAACCACACTCAGATAAGTATAGACCCATTTTTCTGAGTTCAAATCCAACTTCCAACACTATCTGTACGGGCAAGTCACTGATCCTCAGTTGCCTCAATTTCTTCATCTATAAAATGAATTGGAGATGGAAATGGCAAAGCACCAAAATATCTTTGCCTATAAAATCTCAAATGGGGTCACAAAGATTGAGATACGATTGAAGAAATTAATCAAAAATAATTGGTTCAGAAATCACAAATAAAAAACATGGGCCCAAGTTAATAATTATCAATAAAATTTTAATTAATGAAGGGATTAAAGAGAAAATCAGAAAAATAATCATTATAATAGACATAATTATGATGAAAAATGCCAACTTTCTGGTGTACTGCTATTGTAGTCTGCATGAGATACCGGATATGTTTACGTAGATATGTTAACAAAATAAGAAAGAGAAAAATTAATTAACTGAATATTCATTGAAATTAGGTCACCAAAGAAGTAAAAAATAATCACAAATGATGTAGTAAGATTAGAAAATGAATGAATTGGAAACCAAAAATACTATAGAAACGATAAAATTTAAATCTTCGAAAATTAAGTTTTTGAAAAGAATAATAAAATTGGTAAATTGTTAGCAAAACTTGCTGAGAAAAGATGCTAGAAAACCTAACCAATAAAAATTGATACATAAATATATATCATATATATAATATATCCAGATCAAATCACGAAGAACTGGAAGAGAAAGAATCATCCCAACACTTTGGATAAGTTTGTGTTAAGAAAACTGAGCCCAACAAGAAGTATAGCAGTAGCTTCAAAAGCATAGGCTACTCGAAATGATAGACAATAGAGTTGGTGGTGCCAGGGAGAGCTTTGGGAAAATGTGAGGCGATTAGAGTAGGGTAGGAAAAAAAACGAATCGAAAGAAAAAAACAGTCTGGAGAACAGAATGAAGACCAGAAATAAGTACAGTCAAGAGCATTTTGACAACTTAGAGAAATGAAAGGATTAAATGAAAGTATAAGAAAATATTTTTCTTGTTTTATTGCACCGTAACTGGTAATAAGTATCATGGGTGATTATTTCCAAGTATATTCAATACCCAGATTATCAGAAAATAAAATAAAGAATTTATATAAGAAAAAACTACTGGATAAAGTCAGAAATGAGATCCTTAGCTAAAATGCCTGAGATACAAAGAGATTTACATGGAAATTCTATCAAATGTTCAAAAAAAATTGTCCTTTTTTTGATAAATCATTAGCAGAAGAAAATATGGTATGTTATACAATTACTATGAAGAGATAAGTGGTCATTTTGATCATGAAACTTGAGAGTGCTAGGTCAGAGAAAGAAAACACATGAGTGACTTTAATGAATGTCAGTGAACAATACTGGATAAAATATCAGCAAGGAGATTTTAACCATATACTTAAAACTTACACATGTGAACAGGTTGAGTGCTGTCTCTGGAATTCAATTTTCATTCAATATTAGAAAAACTAAAGAATTACAATACATAACACAACCAATTAATTATAAATAAACAGGAAAAAAAACTTTTGAGAAACTACATCTTATATTTTTAAAAACAAAGGACGGTACAAAAAAAGAACTTTTGCCTAATCAGGTTAATATTATCTATAAAAATTCTAGAGCTTGAATTCTTAGTAATGAAGAAAAATCAGAAGGCTATATGGCAACAACAATCTCTCATCACTCCCATATTCAAATTCTTGCGAAATTCTTTGGACATTTCTTTTGCAATATTCACAAATACCTGCTTCTCTCATCTGACACTCGACTGCAGTGTCCTTATCATCTTATTCCTAGACTAATGAAGTAGGTTTCTGGTTGTCTTCTCTGCCCCATCTTTCCCATTCTTTCAGTCCATCCTCTACTCATCCGTCAAAATGGTAATTCTAAAGTGCAGGTCTGATTGTGTCACTCTCCTATTAAATGAACCCCAGTGACTGCTGTTGCCTCAAGAATCAAATATAAAACCCATTTTTTGGCTCTTAAATCCCTTTTTAAATCTAGTGCCTTCTAATCTTGACGATCTTATTATATTTAATTAACCTATATTATTTCATATATTTTTTCATTAATTTCCTTGATCTTAACTGATTGCTCTTCTGTTGAAGTTTTTATCATCATTTCCTATAGCTCTGTAAACACAAATCTTTGGCAATTTGTTTAGTATGGCACTGAATAAATGAATATAGGTAGAACTATAATTTTTATTACATTGGCTCAGTTGACCCTTGAGTAACTTATATTTCTTTCCCAGTTCTTTACATCTGACTTTATTTGCCTAAAGTGTTTTGAAATTGTGTTCATTTAGTTCCTGAGGTTGCCTTGGCAAATAGACTTCCTAGTATTTTTTGTGTTCCCTGGCAATACAGTGGAGCCTTGTGAGGTTGAAATGGAAGATGCAGGGAGGGTTCTTGTGAAAGAAAAAAGGAAGAAAGAAAAGGATCTCATCTCTGAAGCTAATTGCCTCAAATCATTCTTTGCAACTGAGCTGAGAAGGGAGAGGGTAGGGTGAGAGTGCCTGGCCATGCCTCCTTTCCCAGTCCTGCTGTCTTTTCATGACTGGGTAACTGGCCTCCCTGTCCCCAGATGTTCTGGCTCGGAGGAGAGAATGGTGAGTGGAGAAGGAACATGGGCAGAAGTCACACTCCCCCTCCTTCCCGTCTTCTCACCTCCTCTGGCCCTACAAACTGGTCCTACTGGATGAAGTCAGGGTGCTGATGTAGCCTTACTGGCAAAATCAGACCTTTCTCTTAAGTCCTGAGGTTTGCAAAGCCCATAACTAGGGAATAGACCAAAAACCCAGACTCTCAATCAGGGGCCCAACCCATTGCCTCCATTGATATATATTGTCAGGTCCCTGTCCTGCCAACCCATGCCAACCCCTCAGTGAACCAAGAACAAAGGTGGAAGTGCTGTGTGTCACCTGTGTGCGCAGGGACTGGCAGAGCACGGGCTGGCAGAGCAGCTCCCACTGGACTGTTCTATAATGAATTGGATTTTCTCTGGTTTTCCAACCCTCATTCATCATCAGTTTGTCAGGCACCTCCTTCTCAGTGATGGGGGAGCCCCAAAGATTTAGGGAAGATTCCACCCCTACTGCCTTCAGGAAGCTTACAATCCAATGGATCATAGAAGTTTGAGCTCAAATGATCCCATTAGGCAATCTAGCCCATGAGCTCCATGACGTGGAAGGAGAAAGGATTCAATAGAATCAGGGACTTTCCTCTAGTCACCTAGCTAGGATCTGGTCGGGGAGGCAAGTGTTTGTAGCCATTGCTACAGTCTCCCAATCTTAAGCTCCTTCCCTCTTCAGCAGACTGCCTAGTAACTGAGGTCAGATGGACAGCAGTCTGAGATGGAGGGAAGGGAACCAATGCTAGAGTATGTACAAGAGAGAGGAGTAGGGCTATGGTTAAAGACATTGTCAATTGATACAGTCAGAGACAGCTATCTGGAGCTTCAGGATCTGATCTGGGCTTTAAGAATGTGTAGTAAAGTAATGGATGAAGGTGGAAAGGCCATCCCAGGTAGGGGGAAGTGTAGGAGCAAAAGCAAAATGGGAGGACATGATGGGAGGTGATGTTGTCATTTGTCCAGGCAGAAGGAAATGTAACAAGGGCAGAGAAGGACAAGGGGATACACTTGGATTGGTTGCCACTTCGGACCATTAAGAAGACAGGAAAAGTTTGCTCTGGTAAAACTGTGTGCCCCTTCTCCCAAAGGCTTCTGTGTATCCTCTAAAGGAGTAGCAGCCCAGTACTCATGGCTGAGTCACCAGGGAACACTGACAGATGGGCACAGGTCCCTGACTTTGGGGGTGGGAGACATGGGTTTCAATCCAGATTCTGACATTAATAACCCGTTGACCTGCTCAACTTTATCTTTTCTGCTTGACCTTACCTCCTCTTTAGACTTCAGTTCCCCAACTCTCAAAGTGAAATCAAGCCACATATGCTCTTCCTTTTGCAAGTTATTGAGGGGAAAGAATTTGGAACCTTGTTTATACTTTTTAATTTGAGTGGAGGAGACAAGAGTTCCTAGGACTGTAGATGAGGGTATTTAGGGGAGACAGGTAGTCAAGCCTGAGGGTTTGTCCCACTTGTAGGTGACTCACCAGAGAGGGGCCCGGGGCTTTTTCTCAGGCCTGTCAGCCTTCCTACCAAGGATGGTTGTAGGCCATCACCCCCTCACTTGTCATTACCAGGGCCTGGGGTTCACTGAATTCTGCCTACAAGGGCCCCTGCCCAGAGCAGGAGCTGGAGCTTTTTGCATCTGTCAAAACATCCACCTTCCTCAGCATGAACTCTGCCTGCTTCCATGAAGTATTTCTCTCCCCTCTGAGCTCTCTATCCCTCTAGAGCTGGAATTGGTCAGTCCACACTTGGCCCTGGCACCAAAGGTCACATCTGCTTCCCTGGGGCCAAAGAACTTGGGACAGCCCAGAGGGTGGGCCTGGGAAGGTGATCTGAGAAGGAAAAACAATCTAGAATTCCAAGGATACCTCTTGATCTAGTGTTACTTTCAGCTGTAGATTGTATCTCCCTGAATCACCCTTCTCTACATCCCAATGTCCTCTGTTTCCCTAATTGATTAACCTGGGAATGGATATCTGTATTGATCAGGGAAAAGGAAGCAGAGTGCGGCATTGTGCGATGCGAGGGTCAGACCTCACCTGTCTGTGTTCACATAGCCCATTGCAGACACAGGAGAAGCTGTAAGAGAAACTCAGGTTATAGATGCCTCCCCTCCAGTCCACATTTACCCATCCCCAGCACCCACAAGTGATACATAGACACATATCCATATGTATATATGTGTGTGTGTTTGTAGATGTAGATTGTGTATATATGTATATATATTTATATGCACATACTTGCATGTTTATATACATACATATGTACATACATATCTATATGTAATGAAAGTTTTCCATAAAACAGTCTTTTTGACAAGCATGCCTTATGCATTCGAACAGCATGGGCTGAGCCTTTGAGTTGTGCTCTCTTAAGCAAAGTTTGAATGTTTGGTAATTTAGCTCGAGCAAGGACTTCAGTGTCTGGTACCTCATTCTGCCATGTGATCTTCAGAATCTTTCTGAGGCAGTTCAAATAGAAGCGATTTAGTTTCCTGGCATGGTACTGATAGACTGTCCGTGTTTCACAGGCATACAACAAGGAGGTCAGCACAATGGGTCTGCAGATCATCAGTTTGGTAGTCAGTCTAATATCAGTTCTCTCCCATACTTTTCTTCGGAGTCTCCCAAACCCTGAGCTAGCTCTAGTAATGTGTGAATCAATCTCATTGTCATTGTGCATATCCCTGGAAAGTATGCTACCAAGGTAAGAGAACTTCTCCGCAGCTTACAAAATTTCTCCATTTGTTGTAACGACTAGTCCCACATATGGATAGTGTGGTGGTGGCTACTGGAGCACCTGCGTTTCTTGGTGTTAATTATTGGGTCAAAATTAGAACACGCAGTAGAGAATAGATCCATAAATTATATACACATGCATGCATACATGTACACAATATATATATATACATACACACATAGATACATGCATACACATATACACACATGCACCTGCATATGTATTCTTGATAATAAAAGATTGGTGTAAATATCTTTGGCACATTTATTTTAATATGGATTTTTATTAATATGATAAAAATTTTGCACTCTTAGAATTTCTTGAAATGTAATTTCCCCTCACACAGCATTTTCCCATAAAAATAATTATATTTTTAAAGGCAAAAATAGAAGAGGAAAAGGAGGAAACCTGATCATTACATCAAATAAGTTTGAAAATATATGACAGTGAAGTTTATACGAGCATTGCTGGAGCTCTCTCAGCGTTTGGGAGGCTCTGAAGGAAAGTATGGGAGAGAAGAGGCATTAGACTGCCTACCAAACTGCAGATCTACACAGTAGCTGTGCTGACCTTATTGTTGTATGTCTGTCTTGGGAAAATCTTGAAGATCACCTGCCAGGATAAGGTAAAGACAACAAGTCTTTTCTCGAACTAAACTGCCAAGCATTCAAACTCTTCGAGTGGGCAGCACCGATGGATTGACCATGCTGTTCGAATATAAAATGTACAGTTGCCAAAAGGACTATTTTATACAGAACTCACATAGACCAAGTGTTCACATGGTGGTCAAAAGAGGCAATACAAGGACACTCTCAAAATCTTGCTTAAGAATTTTGGAATTGATTGTGTGACATGGGAGACACAGGATTGCTCATCATGGCATGCCCACATCAGACTAGGTGTTGTGCTTTGTGAGTAAAGCTGAATTGAAACAGGAAATGCAGGGTGCCCAAATTTAGAGAACCCACCCCAAAAATTCACACATACTATTTGTGCCTAACCTATGGTAGATCATTCCAAGCTTATATTATTCTGATCGGACCCAGTCAGACACCTTGAAATGTGACTCCAGCATGGTGACATCATTGTGATCTTCTTTGAGGATGGACAACAGTCAACCACCTTCTGTTTATGCTTGGATGCAGATAACATCTTCCTTCCTTTGCAGTTAAGTTGAGTATTATAATAGTCAAAATGATTCATTTCTTCAAAGTTTTTCTTAAAAGAATAAAGCTATTAATATACACAACATTCTGTTGTATTTTGCTATTCATTATTTCATGTAAGTGTATCCATGTTTTTCTAGGATCATCAAGTTCATAATTTCTTATAGCACAGTAGTTTTCCATCACAATCATGTACCACAGTAGTTCATCCATTCCTCAATTGATAAGTATCCTTTCAATGTCTGTTTCTTTGTCACTTCAAACAGAGTTGCTGCAAATATTTTAGAACATATAGGTTCTTTTCCTATTTGCCTAATCAACTTTCCAAACAGACCTAGTAGTGTTATGGTTTGGTCAAAGGGTATAGTCACTTTAATAACTCTTTGGGCATAATTCCGAATTGCTCTCTAAATTGGATGAATTAGTTCACTATTCCATCAACAGCGAATTACTGTCCCAATTTCCCCACATGTCCTCCAACTTTTGTAACTTTCCCCTTCAATCATTTTAGCCAGTTTGACAGGTATAAAATGATATCTCAAGGTTGTTACAAATTGCATTTCTCTAAGCAATAATAATTTTGAGCATTTTATACATAATTATAAATTGTTTCTATTTTCTTTATTAGAAAACTGCCTGTTCATAGCCTTCAACTACTTATCAATTGAGAAATGACATACATTCTTGTAGCTCTGATAATGTTCTTTATCTGTTTGTGATATAAAACTTTTATCTGCGAATCAATCTAAAATCCTCCCCCCTCTAATTTACTGATTTCCTTCTGATCTTGACTTCATTTGATTTATTTGTACAAAATGTTTAATCCAAATAATCACAATTGTCCATTTCATAACTAACTTTGCACTTTCTCATGTTCATTCATATATTGTTTTCCTATTCTTACATCTGATGAGTAATATATTCCATGTTCTTCCACTTTACTCATAGTATCTCTCTTTATAGCTATATCATTTAGATCTTATCTTACCTTAGTAAGTGGTGTTAGACATGGTTGAGAACCTGAAAACTTCAGGCTGCATGTGACTTTCTAAATCTATAAGTGGGGCCTATTGACTAAATCTAAATTTTACAGGATTTGTTTTGCAAAATTTGGATTCAATCAAAAAGCTTCCCTTAAGAATTTAGAAGGCCACAAGTGGCGTTAAGGCTGTAAGTTCTGCAACACTGGTAAGGCATTGCTCTTTGCCAATTTCTGCCACACTGCCTCCAGGCTTTCCCTGAAATTTTCACCAAGTAATGAATTTTATCTTAAAATTTTAATTCTTTACATTTGTCAAAAACAAGATAGATATATTTATTTGATGCTCCTAACTGTATGCCTATTTTGTTCCACTGACCTACTTTTTTTTCCTAGCCAGTAGCAGAATGTTTTGATAAGTACAGCTTTGTAATATAATTTAAGATCAGGTACTGCTACATGTTCTTCCTTTATGTTTTTTTCATTAGTTTCTCTGACATTCTTGACCTGTTATTTCAAATTAATTTTGTTACTGTTTTCAGCCTCTACTCCACTGAACTCTTCTTCTCTGCATTGTTGAGGCTGGGCAATGTAGGGAACCACTGAGGACCCACCATAAGCCCCACAGTCACTGACCTGACTTCCATTGGCACATCTCCACTGTCAGGCCTGAGGAAGAAGGGGCATTTTGACAAGGTCCGTGGCTTGCTGACTGAAGGATAAAGAAGAAGCCTAAGAAGGAGACACAGGAGAATCCTTGTGTCTGCTCCAAGAACTCTTTCTTCATATTCTGACCAAAGCAGACTTACAGGTGATGAAGAAGGAGGCCTATCAAATTTCTTTTATGGTATAAATATGGTTATGATACCTATACTGGGAAGAGCCAAAACAGAGAAAGTATATTATAGACCAATTTCCCTAATGAATATAGATGCAAAAATTTTAAATAAGATACTAACAAAAAGATTGCATCCATTTATCAAGAGAATAATAATTTCCTCAAGGACTGGATCTCCAAGAATTTCAGTCTTTTCTTATACTGGGTAAGTCATGATTCACTATCCTGGTATTTTTCTTAAAATAACTTTTGGGTGGATAAAACTGACCTCACCTTTACCTCAGCTTGGGTTAGAATGTCATGAATATTACGTCTTCCCCTTCATACATTGTGACATATTCCAGTATATTGTCCTCCGCCCCCTGTTCCCTGGTTGTCTGTTACAGCACCAGCCATTAGAGAGTTATGGCACTTGTGCTATGGTTTTGATCTCTGTAATTGGATTACCCAAGGCTCTGGGATGATGTGTGGTATGGAATGTGAAGTGGAGCTCTTTTTCAAACCCAGACAAAAACCTTTCACCTTTCTGGTTCTTCTGCAGAAACCTTCTGCTTCAGAGAATCCTACATCCCTAGAAAGATTCATTCCTTGGAATGCTGGTGTGGCGTTTACTTTGTAGCCCCAGCAAACCTCTGCTTCTGGAGCACAGTCTATAGTGGTATGTGCAAACTTCCAAAACTTGGGACCAGAATAATCACAACATTGTAGAGAAGAAAGGACAACCAGGGTGTGTAGTTGGATTTTGTTGAGAACTTCCATGTCAACGTTTTCGGTCAGATCACTGAGTTGACTAAGTAAAACTTTGCTAAGCAGAATGGGAGGCTGCTGAGGGAATGCAGGGCAGAATTAAGGTTATGGTATGTTTGACTTTTTTCAACTTTTAGATTCCAGGTGTCTTAAGTAATGCAGACAGACCAAGCTGCTGTATCTTTGACTCATGATGTTTGTTCTGGAGAAGTTTTGTGGAAGGGGAGGGCTGTTAGGAAAAAAAATGTCCAATCTTCCATCTTGTTGATCATGTGATCCACACTATTACGGTCTGATTATTCTTACTCTTTCCTTCTAGGGACTAAAGGTTATGTTTATTCATGCTGTTGCTTAGGTAATTGAGAAATGTCTCAGTTTATGTTGTCAGCAGCACTTTTCAAAGTAGCAATGAATTGGAAACAAAATGAGTTTCTATTATTGGGGGAATAATTAAATAAATCAGCATTCATAAAAGTAATGAAATTTTACTGTGTTTTATGAAAAGATGACTATGGTGAAGCATAGTAATATTTGTAAAGTGTAGTACGGCTTGAATTCTCCCAAAGCAACTGCAAATATATGAACAAAATAAAACAATGCAAGTAGAAAGAACAACCACAAAACTCTACAAAGAGAAAAATGAAAAATAATGAACCAAATATGGTATGAAAGAAAGGAAGTGATGAGATGTCCCAAATCCCAATCCTTTACCGGCGGTTTATTGGATATGGTACATTACACACGTATTCAGATATTTTTAATTTGACGATTAGTTTCAGTATTAGAAATATTTTTGTTACATGGCATGACTCTCTAGAAGGGCAAAAAGAGGGGTTCTGGGAGGAACTTTAGTGACATAAAAATAAAATATTTCAGTAAAATTTGTTTTTAAGCATAAATCAATAACGTCATCGTGAGTGATTTTATATAAATTGGCAGTGTACCAGAGGGGACTTAAGCACTACAATGGCAGCTAACAGCTGTATATGTCTATGCACATAGCCACCATAAGACCCTGTGCATTTGTGTCAAAGCAATAAGAGAGAAGTAGTGATTTTCCTTCCTCTAGAGAGACCATCTTGATTTCCTGAAGAAAATTCATGTATGGAACTGTTCTAGAGAGAGAGATAGTGATAGAGATAGAGATAGATAGATAGATAGATAGATAGATAGATAGATAGAGAGAGAGACAGAGACAGAGACAGAGAGACAGAGACAGAGAGAGAGACAGAGAGACAAAGACACAGACACAGAGACAGAGAGAGAGACAGAGAAGGAGAAGAAGGAGGAGGAGGACAAGGATAAGGACGAGGAGGAGGAGGAGAGGATAGAGAACTTGAGAGGAGTATACTGTACATAACACAGAGGAAAGAGATCTTGTAGAAGACTAGAGATCAATGAGATGTAGGGTACCACACTTACAGGTTGCACTTTGGGGGTTGGGATCCATGCCCAGTCTGTGTTACAGATCAATAGAAGGATCGTGAGATGTTTAACATGTAGATGAAAAGCCTTTGGGAAGACATGTAGCACTTGCATTTGTATAGAGGTGAGACTCTCAAGTAAACTCTACCTCAGATTTCACCAAGTAATGATGCATTTTACCTTAGCTATCTGCGATCGCGTTTTCTAGGGGGCTTCAGTCAGGAAGCTCAAGCAGCTATTTCCCTCTTACTCACCCTGTGAAGCCTATTAAATTGAGGCTACTCCCCTTAAGCTTTAAACAACTGTCTTTCCCTTTGGAAAAAAGGTTGACCTCAGAGGAAGAAGGTGAATTGGAGGAATGTTTCAATGAGTTGTGATACATGAATGAGATGGACTCTTGTGCTGTGAAACAAAAGCAAATTGAAGCTTTCAAAAAGACATGGAAAGACTTGTCTTAAAGTGTGAAGAGCAGAGAGAGTAGAATTAGAGCAATTAAAAATCTAGCACATTCAGTACAAAAGTGAACGGTTTTGACCCTGATGAAGAATGGAGTGAACACAAACAACTTTGGAACCTTTCAGAACTCTAATTAACACAGTGACTATTCACAATCACTGAAGACTGATGATGAAGCCTACTATTCACCTCCTGAAGCAGGGAAATGAATGTACAGGCAGAATTTTATGTATTATACGTGCCCACACAATGTATACATAGGCATGTGCATATATTTGTATAAATAGATTTCAGTATATATATATATATATGTATACATATATACACACACATATGTGTGTATGCATATATGCATATATAAGTACACACACATCTAGACACATATGTACACATGTACATGGGTAAACCTGTACACACATATATGTGTGTGTCTGTGTATATATATATATATATACACACATATATATACATGAACATATAATATTACAAATATATACATATGTCTCGTCACTGGATCCAGATGGTTGCTGAGGAGAAGTGAGGCTGGTTACCTTGCACATCCTTCCCTCATTCAAAACAAAATCAAGTGCCAGTCCTGTCATCATTTCTGTGATGGCATGGTCTGCTTCTGCAACGAAGGACAGAAACAACAACCTGTGAGCAGACCCAGCTGCCTGAATGGGGACCCAGCTAACTAGGTAACTCATCTCCTCTACCCCTCCCCTTGTTCTCCTATGCCAAAGGAAGGTAAATTTGGATGGTCAGAGTTTGCCCCATTTACATGGAGCTTACTAGCTAGATCCCTTCCCTTCCCTTCCCTTCCCTTCCCTTCCCTTCCCTTCCCTTCCCTTTCTTTTCCCTTTCCCAAAACCTTAAATCTACTAGACACTGAAGCTCATAGATTGTACTACATTAGATCTCTGCCCAGGCTCTACTTAAGGGCTATTTTCTGTACCCTCCTGGCTTAAGAGTGATTATCAATAGTAACTGTTGCTATTTCTTTCCCAGTATGATTTAGTTCTTTTTCTTTGCCTCATTAAAGGGGCTATCAGCTGACTACTTCTTAAACAGGTCTATTCACTAAATGGGCTTTAGCCCACTCGAAGTAAGTGCTGAAATGGCCTTAGCCTAAAGTGGCCAACGTCTCCCAATGCATCCTGGGTCTCCATTCATCCTAATGAGTATCTGATCACTAGATCAATACAGCTCCTGTGAAGAAGTGAGGCTGGTAACCTTGCACAGACTTCCCTCACTCACAACCAAGTCAAGTGCAAGTCATGTCATGATTTCTCTGGTGGAATGGTATTCTTCAGCAATGAAGGATGAACACAACAACCATCCGGATTATTTTCCCTAACTTTGTTTATTTCATACAAGTTTCTTTCATCTTGTTATTTGGGAGGTGTCTGGGATGTAAGCAGGTGATATTCATCCCTGGGTATCCACTGAGTAGTAAGGCTTTTGGATATCTCAAACTAAATATGTCATGGACTTCTAAAAAGCAAAATGACCAGTCACATAAAATATCAATAATGTATTTATTAAAAGAAATTTTTCCGTGAAAGAATTTCCCAAACCGTCAATCCCTGGGCACAGCGACAGATGGTGGGCTCTGTGGATTTCTTCTTGAGATTGGATTTCATCTCATTCAAGGCTCTAATGTTCAGCTGAGCATAGGTTATTTCCTCGAGGTCTTCAGCCATGGAGATCTGAAGAAGAAGTACAAGGTTAAGGGAGCACTAAGTGACTTTGGACCAGGAGTTCTTAATCTATTGTTATGTCATGAGGCTTAGACAGTCTGTCTGGTCAAAGGTATGGATGCATTTCTGTGTTTCATTCCTTTAGTTACATGAAAATGAACTCCATAAAATTTCAAGAAAATAAAAAGTGTGGAAGTACAGTGACTGGAATATTTAACAAATTACCCCAATAAGGTAAGGAAACCCCAGTCTAGAGGCTTCACATTGGGTGACTAGAAGAAAAAGAATAAGTGATTAAGAAGTGGTCCAGGGGAGGAGCTAAGATGGTGGAGTAGAAAGATGAACATACACAGAGCTCCGAACCTACAACCCACAGAATGGCTTTAGGGGACCAACTCACGGTGAATTCTGCACCCAGAGGCCACGGAATACTGGACCGAGGGAGATTTCTGTTCCGGAGAGACCTGCAAACCTCTCGTGGGGGGTCCTTCGCGCTGCGGACTGGGCGCTGGGACTGGGAGCAGAGGGCAGCCCTGCAGTGGCCGGGCCGAGCCAGCTACGGGGGACCGGACCTCCAGCGGCGGCACAAGTCCCCCCACCGGCAGGTGATGGGGGTTGGTGAGAGAGTCTCTTTGGCAGGTCGAGAGGGGAGTGGGGTGCCCCCATGGCTCGGGTTCCCCGGGAGATAGAAGCTGAGAGGAGGCTGCAGACAGGGGCTC
>CM052674.1:392626501-392642091 GCA_028533205.1 Lagorchestes hirsutus | reverse complement strand
GGGGATGAAAGGGGAGAAAATTTGTAACCCAGAATTTTGTGAAAATAAATGTTAAAAAAAAAAAAAGAAGTGGTCCAACTTTGGGACAAGAGGCTATTAGGAAAAGGTAGGGCCACGGATTAAACAGGCTCCTTCAGATAGAGGAGAAGATAGGCTAACTCACCAATGGTTCCCTTGGTCTTTCCTGGGGCCCTCTTGTATCTAAGGAAGAGTTTTCAACATTCACACAGATCCCAGGACCAAAATTCCCTTCTACAATACCGACGTTTTAATCCAATATCTTCCTCCCCAGATATCTTGCACAAGGTCTTCTCTCTAGGAGTATCTGGTGGATGATGAGGTTTAGAATGTGTTCAGGGAGGAGCAGTACCTTTGGTGTGATTGCTGCCAAGCCCTTCCCTGGGCTCTTTCCTCCTTTGGTGTCCACGTGTTCCACTCAAGTCTTACCTGTTTCTCCAGGAAGTTACAGCATGTGCAGTGGCCACATCACAGTAAATCACTTCAGCAGAGGAGTCAAACCAGGTTGAGGGTCACCAAGAGGTCTCAAACCGATTGGTGAGTTAGGGGGTGTCTACCACAAGCATGTGAAGACTTCTTCTGGTGGAATTGGTGGATGAGAACAATTTATTCCAAAGGCCATGATGGCAGCTGAAGCAGGTGATGTGGAGCACTTACAGCTTTGGTTAGAGGCTGAAGACACCAAGGTCATTCATTGCATCCTGAGCCATCACCAGCCATCTTGACTCTGTTCTGCCACTGGACTATGATGACTTTGGAGGAGAGAGTGAACCTGATGACTTCCTGCAGCTCTGCCTCACTTAAATCCAATTTAGCCACAAATCAAGACATCACCCATACCATTTTACTATAATGCCTCAAAATTCTGTGGCGACAGGCAAGTGATGAGGCAGCAGGTGTGGATATACTGTAATCTGAAGTCACAACCCTGCACACAGGCAGCCCAGGCCAAAAGGTATTTTTTCACTGGAAGCAGCAGCGGGACTTGGCAGCGTGGGGTTTGTGAGCAGCCTTTTAAGGATCACAGTGATTGCTTCCGGGTGTGAGCAAGGGGCTAGGGAAGGTGCCCTAAAAATTGTCTGGTTACCCAACCCTGGCTTGATTACCACGGCAGACAGGGAATCCCTCTATCATGTTGAAACACAAAAAAAGCACAAAATTAACAAAATCATCTGCAAAGATGATTCCATTCACCACCAGCTAATGGAACATATGCACACTAATAGACAACACAAAATCCAGTAGACCTGAAAGAAAAACTGCTCTTGTTGCAAGAGAACTCAACAGGCATCGTAACTAAATAGCATCCCTGAGTGAAACAAGGTTAGGAAATGAAGGCCAGCTTACTGAATTTGAATCTGGATACACATTTTTTTCTGGAGTGGGCATAATGAAAGGGAGAGCCATGAAATTGCTGTGAGTTTTGCAATGAAAACTAATCTAGTCAGAAAGTTGGTCTGCCTGCCAAAAGGAGTGAATGACAGGCTCATAACAATGTGATTCCAACTGGTAGGATAATGCCATGCCACCATCATCAGTGCCTATCCTCTCACCATGACAAACCTTGACGAGGTCAAAGAAAACTTTTATGAAAATCGAGGGACTCTTATCATCAATGTGCCGAAAGAGGACAAGCTTATAATTCTGAGTGACTTTAATGCTAGAGTAGCCTCAGACTTCCAGACTTGACAGGGAATCCTAGGGAAACAATAACAGCAGTGGTCATTTACTGCTAAAGACTTGTGAATCTCATGACCTTCTCATCACCAACACTGTTTTCCATTTACCTAAACGCCATAAAACTTCATGGGTGCACCCTTGCAGCAAACATTTGCAACTAATAGATTATGTGATTATAAGGAGAAGAAACAGACAAGATGTGAGAATGAAAAGGCAATGTGTGGTGCAGAGTGTTGGCCTGATCATAGACTTATCCTTTCCAAGCTAAATATTAGCAGTCATGAAAAGTGCCATCCCCGAAGGAAAAATGACTATCAGACGATTTGATGTCAACAAATTAGAGCTCTTCTCTGAGCGTTAGCAGTTTGTTGTTTACTTGGAGGGAAAGGTGAGCCAACATATAGTTGGCAAAAATGGATCAGAAAAGGAGTGGACAACTTTCAGAGATTTGGTGTACAGCACAGCATTTGCTCATCTGGGTCAGAACTAAGACTGGTTTGATGAAAATGAAGGGGAATTCCAGAAGCTGCTAAATTAAAAAGGAGAACTCCATAGGATATACTAGCAGTATGGTTCATCCATTGCTTAGAAGGCAAAATTTTATTCCATCAAAAGCAAAGTACAAGCAAAACTTAGAGAGATGTAGGACTCCTGGCTCAGTAAGAAGGCAGATGAAGTTCAATTTTATGCTGATAGTAACAATCCAAAGCGCTTTTATGATTCCCTGAAAGCTATTTATGGACCAAAAACCTATGGAGCATCACAACTACTCAGTGCTGATGGAGTTACATTGATTAGTGATATCGACAAGATCCTAGAGAGATGGGCTGAGCACTTCCCTAGTGTTCTCAGTAGACCATCATCAATCAATGCTGAGGTCACTGACCTCAAGTTGAAATCAACCCCTCCTCAGCTGAACTTTCAACTGAAGAAAACGTTTTGAATGTCATTAGGCTCCTTTCGTGTGGCAAAGCATATAGAGCTGATTTTATTCCAGCTGAGATTTACAAGGTAGGGGGGTTATTGCTCACAAGAAAGCTGAGTGAAATATTTCAGGTTACACGGCAAGAGGAGGTTTTCATCCAGGAGTTCAAGGATGCCTCCATCATCCATCTCTACAAAGGTAAAGGGAATAGATTGTCCTGCAACAATGACAGGGGGTTCTCTCTCTTAGTCATTGCTGGCAAGATTCTTGCTACCATCCTCCTTAATAGGTTGATCCTTCATCTGGAATATGGTCATCTACCTGAGAGCCAGTGTGGCTTTAGAAAGGGCCAAAGACAGTCGATATAGTGTTTGCTGCCCGACAACTCCAGGAGAAATGTCAGGAGCAGAACAGAAGTCTCCACACTACGTTTGGAGATAAGATTGAAGCCTTTGACACTGTTAGTCATGAGGGCTTATGAAAAATTATGTCAAAATATGGTTGCCCAGAAAAGTTCATCAGTACTGTATGTCAATTCTCTATGTATTTTAGAAATGAAACCTTCATCAGAGACACTGGTTGTAACAATTATTTCCTAGTGTTCTACTTCCCTTCTAATCTTGATTGTTTTGGCTTTGTTTGTACAAAACTTTTCAATTTAATGTAATCAAAATTATCCATTTTGCATTTCATAAGGTTCTCTATCTTTTGTTTGGTCACAAATCCCTCAATTCTCCATATATCTGACAGAGAACAAAAACTATTCCTTGTTCTCCTAATTTTTTCATAACATTAGACTTTATACCTAAATGGTGTTCCCACTTGTATTTCATTTTGGTGTATTGTGTCAGACTTTGGTCTATATCTAATTTCTGCCATACTATTTTCCAGTTTTCCCAGGATTTTTTTCAGATTCTCTTCCCAGAATCTGTGGTCTTTGGATTTATCAAACAGTAGAATGCTACGATAATTGAGTACTTCATCTTCTGTACCTAACCAATTCCACTGGTCTACTCCTCTGTGTCTTAGCCAGTACCAAGGAATTTTGATAATGGTTGCTTTATAATACAATTTAAGGTCTGGTATGGCTAGATCAGCTTCCTTAGCATTTATTTTCTTTACTTCTCTTGACATTCTATACTGTTTTTCTTCCAGATTATTTTTTCCTAGCTCTATAACATAATTTTAGTAGGTTTATTTCTATGGCATTGAATATTAAAAATAATTTGTGCATAATTATAATTTTTATGTAATTATTTTCACCTACCTGTGTGCTATGGATTTTTTGTGTGTGCAAAATATTTACATCTGCCTTTGTGTGAAAAGAATTATGTAAATGTGCTACTATAATTCCTGGGTTTTTCTTGGCAGAATACCAAATATTTTATAATATATACAGTATATCTACAGTATATTTACCTGGCATTTCTCTTTTCATGTCTTGATATTGGGCTTTGTTAGCAATATATAGAAATGCAGATGATTTATGAGGGTTTATATTTTATCTTGAAACTGCTGAAGCTGTTCATTATTTCAAGTAATTTTTTTTTACTTGATTTTCTAGGATTCTCTAAGTATACCATCATATCATCAGCGAAGAGTGAAAACTTAGTTTGGTCTTTGCGTATTCTTTTTTCAATGTTTATTTATTTATTTTCATTTTCAACATTCATTTCCACAAAATTTTGAGTTCTAAATTTTCTCCACATCTCTCCCCACCCTCCACCCCAAAACACCATGCATTCTGATTGCCCCTTCCACCAATTTACCCTCCCTTCTATCACACCTCTCCCTTCCTTATCCCCATCTTCTCTCTTTTCTTGTAGGGTAAAATGGATTTCTATACCCCATTACCTGTATTTCTTATTTCCAATTTACATACAAGAAAAGTTCTCAACATTCGTTCCTAAAACTTTGAGTTCCAACTTTTCTCCCTTCCTCCCTCCCCACCCATCCCCACTGAGAAGGCAAGTAATTCAAACCAGGTTATATATGTGTAGCATTGTAAAAGACTTTCATGATAATCATGTTGTATAAGGTTATATTTCCCTCCATCCTATCCTGTCCTCCGTTAATTCTATTCTCTCTTTTGACCTTGTCCCTCTCCAAAAGTGTTTACACTCCCTCTTTTCATTTTCTCTCCCTTCTATCATCCCCCACAACTCCACTAATCCCCTCACCCCTACTTTCCTGCAGTGTAAGATAGATTTTCATACTAAATTGAGTGTGCATGTTATTCCCTCCTTAAGCCAAATGTGATGAGAGTAAACTTCACTTTTTCCCTCTCACCTCCCCTCTTTTCCCCACTATTGGAAAAGGTTTTTCTTGCCTCTTTTACGAGAGATAGTTTGCCCCATTCAATTTCTCCCTTTCTCTTCCCAATATATGTCTCTTTCACCTCTTAATTTAATTTTTTTAGATATCACCCCTTTTTATTCAACTCACCCTGTGACCTCTCTGTATATATGTGTATGATCCCTGCAACTACTCAAATACTGAGAAAAGTTTCAAGAGTTACAAATATGATCTTTCTATGTAGGAATGTAAATAGTTCAACTTTAGAAACTCCCTAAGGATTTCTCTTTCCTATTTACCTTTCCATGTTTCTCATGACTCTTGTGTTTGAAAAGCAAATTTTCCATTCATCTCTGGCTTTTTTCATCAGTAATGCTTGAAAGTCCTCTATTTCATTGAATGACTACTTTCCCCCTGGAGTATTATGCTCAGTTTTTTTGACTAGGTGATTCTTGGTTTTAATCCTAATTCCTTTGACTTCTGGAACATCATATTCTAAGCCCTTCAATCCATTAAGGTAGAAGCTGCTAGATCTTGTGTTAATCTGATAATTTTGTGAAAGTTGATGTCTAGATTCTGTTTTTGATTATGGCTTTCAGGTAGCCTCATATCTTTTAAATGAGATATTTTACATTGTCTTCAATATATTTTATTCTTTTTGTTTTGTTTTGTAATTTCTTCTTTTCTGATACAGTCATTAGCTTCCATCTGCTCTATCCTAATTTTTAGAGAACTATTTTCTTCAGTGAACTTTTGAACCTCCTTTTCCATTTGGCTAATTCTGCTTTTTAAAGCATTCTTCTCCTCATTGGCTTTTTGGACTTCTTTTGCCATTTGAGTTAGTCTATTTTTAAGGGTTTTATTTTCCTCAGCAATTTCTGGGTCTCCTTTAGCAAGGTGTTGACTCGCTTTTCATGATTTTCTTGCATCACTCTCATTTGTCTTCCCAATTTTTCCTCCACCTCTCTTACTTGATTTTCGAAATCCTTTTTCAGCTCTTCCATGGTCTGAGACCATTGCATATTTATTTTGGAAGTTTTGGATGCAGAAGCCTTGAGTTTTATGTCTTCCTCTAATGGTATACATTGTTCTTCCTCATCTGATAGGATGGAAGAAAATACCTGTTCACCAGGAAAGTAACCTTCTATAGTATATTGTTTCCCTTTATTGGCATTTTCTTAGCCAGTTACTTGACTTTTGAGTCCTTTGTCAAGAGGAGGGTATGCTCTAGGGACCTGTAAGTTCTCACTTTCTCCAAGGTGGCACAATCAAGGGAGGGGAGTTTACTCCTCTCCTGCCCTGTGCTCTGGACTTGAAGCTACCACAAGCTCTTCTGTCCAGGATCTATGAGTACAATTCCTTGTCCAGAGCCTCCACCAGCTCCACAACGTCAGCACTCTTCCTCACCCCAGGACTGCCACTCAGGGCTGAGACTCAGATCTGCTGCTCAATTCCCTCACAGTCTTTATGTAGATGGCTCCAAATATGCATGCTGCCACTGCTGTGGCTGCTGCCTTTCCGACCAGACCGTGTTCCCTTCTCACTCAGGTGAAAGAGGTTTCTAACTTGGAAGCCGTCTTTGGTGTTTGTGGGTTGAGCAATGTGTGAATCGCCAGGGATTCTGTGTCCTGAGGCATGCTCAGGTCCTGTCACTGCCATGCCATGCCATGGCCCAAGGCTGTGCTGTGCTCCACCCTGTGCCCTGAGTGACATACCTTTCCTGTTGGCCCCTCAGGCTGTCCTGGTGTGGAAATCTCCCTCGTTCCCTCGTTCTGTGCCCCTGCTCCTCTAGAATTTGTTTAGAGTCATTTTTAAAGGTGTTTTATGGGCTATGGGGGAGAGCTTTTACAGGTCTGTCCTTCTACTCCACATCTTGGCTCCTAGTCTTTGCATATTCTAATTCCTTCAATTGCCTTTTCTGCTTATATTGCTAAAGGTAACACTTCTGGCACCATATTGAATAACAGTGGAGATAATGGACATACTTATTTTTACTCCTGGTCTTACTGGAAATGATTCTAACTTATCCGCATTACATAAAATGCTAGTTGAAGGTTTTAGGTAGGCGGTAGTTATTTTAAGGATGGCTCCATTTATTCCTATTTTTCCTACTGTTTTTAATAGGAATGGGTGTTGCATTTTTTCTAAAATTTCTTCTGCATCTTTTGAGATAATCATATTTTCTGTTAGTTTTGTTATTGATATGATTGATTATGCTGCTGGTTTTCTTAATATTGAACCATCCCTGCCTTCCTATTATAAATCCTACCTGATCATAGTGTATTATTCTAATGACAAACTGCTGTAACATGTTTGAGAATATTTAATTTAAAATTTTTACATCTATATTCATTAGTGAAATTAGTCTATAATTTTCTTACTCTTTTTGTCTTCTCAGTTTAGGCATCAATATCGTATTTGTATCACAAAGAGAATTTTTTTGGGACTCAACTAATTTTCACAAATACTCTACATAGTATTGAAATTAATTATTCTTTTAAAGTTTGATAGAATTTTCTTGTAAAACCATCTGGCAAAGGAAATTTTTTTTCCTAAGGACATCACAGATGGCTTGTTCAATTTATTTTTCTGATATGGGGTTATTGAAGTATTTTAATTTCTCTTCAGTTAATTTGGGCAATTTATATTTTTGTAAATATTCATCCATTTCACTAAAACTCCAAATTTATGGGCATAAAACTGAGCAAAATTGTTCATTATTATTATTTTAATTTCTTCTTCTTGATAGTGAAGTCACCTTTTTCATTTTTGATACTGTAATTTGATTTTTCTTCTTTTTCTAAAAAATCAAGTTAAGTCCAATTTTATCAACCACATTGTGTTTTTTTAAACTAACTCCTAACTTTATTTATTCGTTCAATAGTTCTCTTAATATCAATTTAATATTCTCTCCTTTTTTCTCTTTATTTCTAATTTGGTATTTAATTGAGGGTTTCAAATTTGTTCTTTTTCTTGCTTTTTCTGTTGCAAGCCCAATTAATTCACCTTCCTTTTCTCTATTTAATTTATGTAAGCATTCAGGGATATAAAGTTATAAAGCTTCCCTTATGAAATATATTTCTTTTCTATCCCCATTCTTTTTTTTTTTTGCAGAGAAGTGTCATATCTAACTTAAAAAAAATATTCTGTTAATCTCTTTCACTTATTTCTTTGTTGTTGCTGTTGTTAGATGTATCTAATGCTGAGAGTGGAAAGTTGAAGCCCCCAATAATATTACTGTACTGTTAATTTCCTCCTGTAACTCATTTACCTTTTGGTACTATGCTCTCTGATTCATATATAAGTATTAATATTTGGGGCAGAGACAAGATGATTGAATACATGAAGGGATCTGCTTGAGGTCTCCCCTTATACCCTTTAAAATGCCCGAAAAATATCTGTAAAATGACTCTAAACAAATTTTAGAACATTAGAAGCCACAAAACGGCAGAGTGAAACAGATTTTCAACCCAAGACAATATCAAAAACTTACAGAAAGTGTCTATTGCACTAAGCTCAGAGCAGAACACAGTCCAGGGTGGGCCACACCACCACAGACAGGACTGGAGCAGAACTCAGGGTGCTGAATCACAAGCAGCTACTGTGGTTTCAAAACATCTCAACCCACAAAAGTCAGACAGCTTCAAAGTCAGTGAGAAAGTTCTCTCACCTGGGGGAGAGGAGAGCAGGGTTGGACCCCAGGGCAGCAGCAGCCAATGATACACTGACCAGCTTCTTCTGGAGCTTTAAACATACAGATGAAGTGGTAGGGGAGTTGAAGGACTGATCTGCTACACAGTCCTGGGGCTAGGAGGAGTGGTGGCATGGCAGAGTTGGTGGTGACTGTGGGAAGGGAATACTACTCACAATTTGTATCACGCAGAAAATATTCACAGCACTGAGGACAGCTATGAATATGCTGACATAGTTCTGATCACAAAATATAAAAGACTCTCTATATAGAAGGCAGAAGAAAAATACTTATTCACAAATCTGAAAGCCAGATTCCAACATGAGAAAGTCAAATCTGTCATAGTAGCCAAGAAGTCAATACACATCAGAACTGCTGGAGACAAAGACATTCCCAAGCCTTCCCTCCCAACTCCCAGGGGTGGTCTCACAAGCAAACACTCACGAGTCTTGCTGTGCCTGTTGACCTGAATCTTCTTTCTTCCACCCTGACCACTCTCACTAACTAAAGGCTGGTTCTGTTCCACCTTTCCTGTTCCACCCATTTCAGGAAGCTCATCCCACCACATGTGATTTAGGATTCTAGGTAATTTAAATAGGTCATAAGGACCTGCTAATGAATGGGAAAGATCTTTCCACTGAAATTGTTATTACATTCAACCCCAAGAGCTTTCTTATTCATCACATAGGTCAGTGGGCAATGGGTATCAAAAGAATTGAAAAAGGGATAACAGAAAACAAGCATATAAAACAATATTTTAGGCAGCTTGAGTTAGAATACCTTTACAACAATATAACAGGGATCATACAAAATGAAGAAATAAGATAACTTCTTAGGGTGATACTTGAGCACAAGCACTCCATCATTCCTCCCTTAAATAAATGGGTCTTTATCAAGCAGTTGACATTTTTTTCATTATTTTCTTGCATAACTTTCATTTCTCTTTCAAATTATTGCTCTAAAGAAGAGTAGCTGGAACTCAAAGGTTTAAAAAGGAATGTTAAAAATTGTTTTTGCATGTAACTTGGAAATAAGATATACAAGCAATGGGGTACAGAAATCTATCTTGCCCTATCAGAAAATACAGGGGATGAGGATGAGAGGAGTGTGATAGAATGGAGGGCAGATTGAAGATGTGATAATCAGAATTCACACTATCTTGGCAGGGGGGAAGGGAATGGATGGGGAGAAAATTTGGAACTGAAAATCTTGTGTGTCTGTTGAATACAAAAATTAATTAATTATTTTTTTTAAAGAAAGAAATGATGAGTAGGATCCTGTCAGAAAAACCTGGAAAGACTTACATGAAATGATGTGAAGTGACATGAATTGGACCAGGAGAACACTTTACAGAAATATTTTACAAAGATTAATTGTTGAATAACTTAGGTATTCTGAGCAATTAAATGATCAAAGAAAATTCTGAAGGACTTATGATAAAAATCCTATCCACCTTCAGAGAAGGAAAAGCAACAATGGATGGAATATGAATGTAGATCAAAGCAAACTCTTTTTAAAAAATTTCATTTTTGTTTTCCTTTTTTTTTTTATTTTTGGTCTCTATCTTTCTGCACAATACGGCTAAAATAGAAATTTGCATGAAAATCCTGTATCAAATTGTTTGTCCTCTCAGGACAATACATCCTACCCCTTTCCTCCCCAAGATGGCATGCAATCTTATATGGGCTCTATACATACATTATTAATAAATGCATTTTTACATTAGTCATGTTACACAGAAGAATTGAAAAGAATGGGAGAAAGAATGGAAAAACAAAACAAAACATAACAAAAGATAAAATGGTGTATTTCATTCTGCTTTATAACTTCATAGTTCTTTCCCTGGATGTGGATGACATCATGAGTCCTTTGGGAATGTTTTATGTCCTTGCCAGAACATATCTTTTTTTCTTATCATGATAGATGGTGTTGATTATTTTTTCTGGAAATTTCCTGTTCATACATCTGACTATTTATCATTTGAGGAGTGTTCTGATAAATTGGACTCAGTTCTCTATATAGTTGAGAAATAATGTCTTTATTAGAGAGAATGTAATCACCCCCCTCCAGCACTCTGCTTTCTTTCTGATAATGCCTTCATTGTTTATTTTAATGTGAAATATTTTTAATATAATGTAATCAAATTTATTAATTTTACATCTCGATATTCTTGTTGATGAGTTGATTCAATTTTGTCTGTTTCTCCTTGACCTATTTAGGGTTTTCTTGGCAAAGAAAATGGAATGATTTGCTATTTTCTTCTCTATCTCATTTTACAGATGAAGTAGTGAGGCAAATAGGGTATGTGATTTACTCAGGGTTAAACAGTTAGTAAGTGCCTGAGGCCATATTTTCCTCAGGTCCTCTGGATTTCAAGACCAGTGTTCTATCCACTAACCACCTAATATCTCATAATGCTCTCTGTTTTTTGTTTGGTAATTAATTCTTCCTTGATCCACAGATCTGACAGGAAAACTATTCCATGCTCCATTTATTTCCTTATGACATCACTCTTTAATCCCAGATCATGTACCCATTTTGGCCTTTTATTGGGATATGGTGTGAAATTCTGGTGTATTATCATTATTATTATTACTGGTGTGATATAGCAACCCATTTTCCTTCATATGTTTTTCTTTAATTCTCTTAACACTCTTGACCTTTTGTTTATCCAGATGAATTTTGTTATCATGTTTTCTAGTTCTATAAAGCAATATTTTGGTAATTGGATTGGTAGGGTACTAAATCAACAAATTAATTTAAGCATAATTGTCATTTTTATGATATTAGCTCATCCTACACTTGAACAAATAATATTTTTTCTAGATGTTCATATCTGACTTTATTTGTGTGAGAACTATTTTGTTACTATAGTTCCAGGGTTTGTTTTGGCAGATAGAATCCCAAGTATTATATGTAATCTACATGTATTGTAAGTGAAATTTCTCTTTCCATCTCTTCCTGCTGAGCTTTCTTGGTAATATATAGAAGTGCTCTCCATTTATGTGGGTTTATTTTATATCCTGTAACTTTGTTTTACTTGTTAATTATTTCGAGCAGTTTTTTAGTTGACTCTCTAGAATTCGTGAAAACCTGAAATTGCTACATACATGACGGCAATTTGTTATTCATGTTATTCACCACGAGCAGAAGATGAGACTGACCCAGAAGGACTAACACACATGGAACGTATACTCAAAAAACAAACGAAATGAGGGTCTGAGCCCTAATTTTCCTAGGCCATGGTCGAAGGCTTTTATGGCCAATCTCATTTGTTTCAGGGTCACACTTTCATGGGGGACCCTGGTAATTTGTAGAAAAGCACAGCTCTTTGTGGCCCTGGCCCTCTCCTGTGATCTTCAATACTATTTACCCATCAGAGTCATTGGTCTTTGGTAGGCTATATTTACCTGAACACACCCTGATCCCCTCAGAACTAATCTTAGAACCACCACGGTCACTCATTCATCAGTATAAAAGTGGAAATTCGACTGGTGCATTTTGTGGGGGTGTAAGTCAGTAGGGCTGGCCACCACATCCTGGGCCAGCCTCTTCTTCATCTATCTTTCTCCCTCTGCACAGTTCCCCTGTGGTCTGTCCAGGAGAGAGCTGAAGACCTAGCATGGGTCCCACAGTCACATCCCTGATCTCCATTGGTGAGTTTCCAGGGTCAGACCTAGGGAGGGAGGGACATTTTGACAAGACCCATGGCTGAAGGACAGGGAGGAAATCTGAGGAGGAGACAGAACCATTTGGGACAGAGCAGGAGTCAAGGGTCTACTCAAAGGGTTCTTCCATCATATTCTGATTAAAGAAGAATTAGAGGTTCAGGGACTTTGGTGAGAGATGGGGATGGGTCAGTGTGGACTGGAGGGGAGGCACCTAACCTGAGCTTCTGTTACAGGGCTCTATCTGGACTGGGTGGTAAGGGCACAGACAGGTGAGTCCTGCCCCCAACATCCCACTGTTCTCTTTCCCCTTCTTGAACCACATCAATCTCAGAAATCCCCTTTTAGGTTACATAGGAAGGGAAACAAGGGACATTGCATTGAATGAATAAGATGACTCAGGGAGGGGCTTCTGAAGCTGAAAGAGTAACACACTGGGCCCAGAGGAATCTCTGGGAATCCATTTTGTTTCCTTCTCAGACTCCCTTCCCAGGCCCACCCTCTGGGCTGTCCCACATCCTGTGGTGCACCAAGGAGCACATGTGACACTCATGTGCCAAGGCCACCTGGGTAGTGACCGATTCCAGCTCTGGAAGGATGGAGAGCTCAGAGAGGAGACAAATGCCTCCTGGCAGCAGGCAGAGTTCATGCTCAGAAAAGTGGATGACTTGAGAGATGCAAAAAGCTACAGGTGCCACTTTGGGCAAGGGCTCTTGTGGTCAGAGTTCAGTGAAGCCTTGGATCTGGTAGTCACAGGTGAGGGGTTGCTGGTCTACAACCATGCCTAATGGGGAGGAGGCCAGGCCTGAGATATGAGCCCAGACCCCTCTCTGCAAAGTCACCTACACACAGAACAAACCCTCAGGCTTCACTACCTGCCTTCTTTTACCACCCCTACCTCCTCAAGCTCTGGGAATGCCTGCCTCTCCACAGTTTGGGGCATAGATAAGGTTGTGAAATCTTTCCCCTCATTAACCTTGTGAGGAGCAAATCACTATGAATTCCATTTTAGAGGTAGGGAAACTGAGGATTGGAAAGGAGGCAAGGTGACTTCAGCAGGCCAGAATTTTAACCCATGTCTCCCCCCACCAGACCTAGGGATCTTTCCCCTTCTGGTCAGTGTCCCATGGTACCCAGCCAGGAGAATTGGGCTGCTCCTCCCTCAGAGCTTACACATCAGCCTTTCAGAGAAGGGGCACACAGCTTTACCAGAGAAAGCTTATTCTAGATAAACTTTTCCTGTCTCCTCTAAGGCACAAGATGAAAACATGTGACCCGTCCAGTTGTGTTTCCCTTGTTCGCTTTTGCCCTGACAGCATTCCCATCAGTCTGGATAGGTGACAATATCACCTCCTATCATATTCTCCTACCCCCACTTTTGGTCACACAGTTCCCCCTCCCTGGAATATCCTTCCCACCTTCATCAACCACTTTCCTGCACATGTTAAAGCCCAGTTCCAACCTTTGCTGCTCCATGATGCTGTCCCTGATTGTGTCAAGTTGTACTCTGGGCTCTTGTTCACCCCATCATTGTATCTATCGCTTTCTTGGGCGTGTACCCCTTCTCAGCTCTGGTTCAGGGAATGATTTGAAGGGATTCTGGGGAGAGATCACGTCCCTAAATTTATTCTTCCTCCTTTCACAGGAGCCCTCACAAAACCCTTAATTTCAGCCTTGCCTGGCTCTACAATATCCCCAGGCAGAAGAGTGACCATCCAGTGCCAAATACCATCACAGGCACCCCTTCAGAACTACAGTTTTGCACTGCTGGAGGCAAACACCTTGGAACCATTGCAGAAACAGAGCCCTACAGGGACCCTAGCAGTATTTTCACTTCTGTCTGTAACTGCTGAGAACACTGGAAGCTACAGCTGTATTTACTACAAGGAGACAGCCCCCTACAGTGGGTCCCATCCTAGCCAGACCCTGGAGCTGACTGTGTCTGGTGACTGGAGATGGGAACACCCCAATTCTGATTCTATCACTCACATAGGGCCCCACAGAGTACGGTGACAGCATAAAATCTAGGGAATTCTGAAGAGATGGTTTGTGGGTGGCTGGAGTAGATGCAGTGATTCCTGTTTTCAGTGTGCTCAGTTTTGTGCCACAGGACACTTGAGGTGTTCCCAGGTTAAGGAAAGAAATTGAGAACAGAGGGAAGATGACTATTTTCTACCTCACCATAGGGTTGGGTGGTTCTGGAGGAGACCTAGAAATGACATCTGAACTTGACCTTTCCTTCCCCTTTTTGCTCAGGACAACTCCCCAAGCCTACCCTGTGGACTCAGTCTGGGCTTGTGGTGGCCCCAGGGGCTAACATTACTCTCTGGTGCTCAAGAATTAAGCTGTCTTCCCTTGGTGAGGTGACTTTCACTCTGGGGAAGGCTGGGACCCAGAAGCCCTTAAAACAGCAGATCTCAGCAGATCTCTGGACAAGCTTCTCTCTCTCATCTGTGAGACCTGAGGACACTGGGAACTACAGCTGTGCTTACAAGGAAAGGAGAGTACCTTCTAGACTATCAAAGCCCAGTGAGACCCTGGAGCTGTTGGTAACAGGTGAGAGGTGTGTGTGTCCCAGAATAACTCTGAGAAAGACCCCTCTGCTCTCTGCTCAGCCAGGAGCCTCACAGAGTTAAGGCCTGATGTTTACACAGCCAGTTCTGCCTTGGGGTCCTTCAGGTCCCTGGGGTCTTGGAAGACATGAGGCATTTGTATTCTGATCTAGAATCTGGTGAAGAATTATGATGGTGGGGACTGCATTGGGAGTTAGGAGAAGACTCACAGAGACCCAGAGCTGAAAAGGGCCTTGGAGATTCTTGAGACCAAGCCCTCCCCTTGCCAATAAGCAAAGTGAGGCCCAGAGAGAATGGAATTGTCCAAGATCACAAAACATGTGAGTGACAGTGTCTGTAAATAAGCCTGAATCTCCTCCCTCTAGGACTACGATTTGAGCCTTTGTTTTAGGCTGAGCTCTGGGCCTGTATGGGATAGCTCAGGTGAAAAGTGAAGGGTCATGATCTTCCCTCCTGTGAGTCATCAGAAGCCTGTGATCATAGTTTGGGTGATCTCCTTCAAATGTGAAAGTCTCCTCAGATCCATATCTAGCTATGACTAGAAAGGTATGAGAGATCTTCTGGTCAACCACTCATTTACAGATGAGAGAAGTGAGGCTTATGGGCAGCTAGGTAGCTCAGTGGATAGAATACTGTGCTAAGAGTTAGGAGTTCAAATCTAGCCTTAGACATTTACTAATTCTTTGACCCTGAGAAAAATCACTTAACTCTGTTTGACTCAGTTTTCTCCTTCATAAAAT
>CM052674.1:392598411-392626001 GCA_028533205.1 Lagorchestes hirsutus | reverse complement strand
CACAGTGACCCCTTGCTGCTCATAGTGACAGGTGAGAGGGAGAAATCCCCTACTCTCACTGGAGGGTGCCAATGACTCCCATCCTCAGCTCCTACTAGGAAAGTATTGGCTTGGCTCTGGCCAAGAAACATGACATAAGAGAGCAGCAACCTTGACATTTTCCTTAATTCCAGGCCCATATAGAACAAGACTGTGAACTAGGACATGAGGCTTCCCACTGCCCATACTTCCCTGGGACCCACATATCTCTATCCTAATTTCTGGGGTTCTCAATCTAGTTCCAAGGGATAAATCCACTCTGAGAAAATTTGTGCCAAAATGTTGGATGCTAGTAGTGATGGGCAGCTCAGGAAGGAGATAAGAGTAGAAAATACAGGGGCAATTTCAGGGGCAAGGTGAGGGGCCTCTAAGGACAGTGCTTTATGAAGATTCTTCTCTCTCCCCCACCTCAGGTTCAGAACGCTATAAAACCCTCATTATCATACTCAGCTGTGTTTTCCTCCTCCTCCTCTGCTTTCTCTTGCTGGCAATCCTTGGCCAAAGATTCAACCCTAAGGGTGAGATACAGTTGTATACTGTAATTTCTTAAGCAATAGAAATGGGTAAGAACTGGGACCTCTATTTCCTCCTTTGAGAGCTTCTGTGACCTTGTTTCTTCCCTTCCCATGTCTGTCTCACCAGGGTCTTTACAAGGAGAGAGCCCAAGGAGGTAAGGAGACTCAGCCCCTCTTCCAATAGTCTCCTGTTTCTTCCTTGCCATGTAACCCTGCATCACCCTCTTCATGGACATGTCTGATGAGGAAAGATAGTCACAGAGGCTTCCAGGGTGAATTCCATCCTCTTGTACTATTTCCTTCTCTCTCTGTCACAGGTGGCTTTGTTGCCCTTATCTCTCTTGTAGTACTTGCCTGCCACATCAACCTGAGTTCACCAGAGAGGAGCCCCTATGTAGGTTACCTGGGCAAGAAGGGGGTATGATGATGGATCGGGAGAGAGGACTGTGGAGGGGGGTCCTGGTCCTGGGAGTTGTGGGAATAATGCAAACTTCTTCCCATTTCAGATACTGAAGCAGACTAAGAAAGACCAAGAGAACCACGAGTGAGTTAGCCCATCTTATTCCCACCTAGAGGAGTCTGTTTCATCCTTTACCCCAAGCTTTCATGATGAGCTTTATGCCCAGAGTTGTGCCCCTTCTTAATTGCTTATGTACTTTTATTCTTCTAGTTACTCAATGCAGATCCTCTGAACTGTGGATCCTTTTACTTGCTGGGATAATTGGTTAAATATTCCAAAAACTGTACTTCAATAGCATTCATTCCCTTTATAATCTTATGGAGTCCATTTCATGGAATTAAAGGCATGAGACTTAACAGGCATCCATAGCTTTCACTAGACAAGTTGTCAAAGCATTCATGACACAGCACTAGACTAAGAACTCCTGCTCCATAGTCACTCACTGTTCCCTCACTATTGTATTTCTTCTTCAGGTCGCCATGGCTGAAGGCCCCCAGGGAGTGATCTATTCTCAGATGAACACAAGACCCTTGAATAACAAGAAATCCAACCCCACAGAGAAAACTGAAGGGTCCACAATCTATGCCACTCTGCTCAGGCACTGAGGTTACCTTTCCCACATGAATTCTCTCCCTTTCTGTCTTCCATGTTCTCTCCTCTACCTCATACCCTAGCTCTCTTGTTTTCTAGTGCATCTTCCCCAGCTTCCCAGCTCTGAGGAGTAATGATGCCTACTGGAGTTTTCCATTGGAGTCTGGAGTTGTGTAAACCAAAATGGTGTAAATCATCCATCTGTAATGATGAGAAACTTCTAAGAAACATACAGAATGGAAGAGGGGGTAATAATCTCAAAGGAGATATCAGTAGTTGTTTTGGAAACCAAGAAAGACCTTCTGCCATAGACTGGATTGGTCCTGAGTTTTAAAGGCAACCAGGCAAACTAAGAGGCAGATTGGGAAAGGATAGCATTCCAGGTAGGGGGACAGCCAACTCAGAGGCATGGAGTCAGGAGACTTCTGTGTGCAAGGACAAAAATTCAGCCAGTGTAGATAACTCCTAGAGTGAATGAGGGGAAATATAGTGTAGAAAGGAGAAGAAGGAAGCTACTGAGGCTCATGCCCTCACTTCTGTCCTCCACTCATCCCTGAAATTCACTCCATGTATCCAGTCTGGTGTCAAGTCCTATATTTTCCACCATCACACCATATCTTGTATATGTCCCCTTCTCTCTATTCACACAGTGACTACCCTGGGGCTCACTTCACACATGGATTATTGTAATCACCTGCTGGTGTTTCTGCCTGTCACCAGTCTCTCCCACTCCAGTCCATCATTCATTCAATTCTCAATTTAATTTTCCTAAAGTGAAGATGTGACTATGTCAACCCCCAGTCAATGAACTGTACTTGTTCCTCAAAACTCTAGGCTTAGATCTGAAATCTTCAGTCATTTGAAGTCCTTTATAACACCCCTCAAACCCATGAACTTCCCAGTCTTACTCTATATGCCCGCTCTTGGTGTCAGTGCTCTTTGGATTCTTTACTGGTATTTTTGTGGGCCAGTACCACTCTCCAACCAATCATTATTAAAGAAATTACTACTTGAGAGGACAATTGATGTCACATTTAACCACATACATATTGTGAAAATGGATATGAGCCCTCCTCATCCAATCCACATCAGCTGTCTTCCCCAAGTGAATATAACAAAAATGGAATCATGGACTTCTGCAAAGACATGGACTGTCTTTGCATCTCTGGGGCTAGCCCAGTTCCTAGCAATGTCTATTCTTTTAATAAATGTTTGATTGATAGTTGGAGTAACTGGTCATTTTGAGTTTGAGAGGCCAATGAAATAATACAGTTTGAGATGTCCAGGAGACTTATTACTTGCTAACTAGACAAAGAATTATCTGCAGCAAGATGAGCATTCAGCCCATGAGAGCTGATGAGTTTCATGTGGAATCTTCTTTTTGATTGTATTATGTTATGGAAATGCTTGTTTTATTTCACAAATTAAAGGTCACAAAGGAATAAAAATGAAACAGATAAAAAACTGAAAAAAACATTATCAAGAGTGAAAATATCAAGAGATAAGAGAAGAGGATCTAGGTTTACTCATGGCTCCCACAAAAGTAGGATTTTCTTGGAATACAGGATGCAAGAAGAAATGAGGGGGAGCCATGGAAGCATCAATTACAGATGAGGACAAACACTCACTAGTTTACCCCTGCTCTTGTGAAGACATGGACAGATTTGTGAGAATGGTCTGAGGTCTCTATCACAATCTTTAGCTCATATCCTTTGGCTCTTAGTCTCTCCAAGGATAAGTAAAGGAGAAAATGGGGACATTGTGATGAATTGATGGGGTAACTCAGGGAAGGCCCTCAGAATCCAGAGGTGAAAGAAACACTGAGGCCAGAGGGATCCAATGTGTTTCCTTCTCAAATCCCCTTCTCAGGCCCTCTCTATGAGCTATTCTGAGTCCTGTGATCCCCAAGGAAGCAGATGTGACCTTCAGATGCCAAGGCCACTTGGGCAGTGAATGATTCCAGCTCTTAAAGGATGGAGAGCTCAGACAGGAGATAAATGGCTCCCAGCAGCAGACAGAGTTCATACTCAGGAAGGTGGATGACTTGAGAGATGCGAGACGCTACAGCTGCCTTACTGAGCAGGGGCCCTTGTGCTCAGAACTCAGTGAAGCCCTGGCCATGGTGGTGACAGGTCAGGGGGTGCTGGTCTATAACCATCCATAGCGGGAAGGAGACCAAGCCAGAGAGATGAGTCCCAGATCCCTCTGTGGGGAGTCACAAGGGGGATGAACCCTGAGGCTTCAGTACCTGCCTCCCCTTACCACCCCCACCTCCTCAGTCTCAGGAAACTCCTGGCTCTCCTGCTCACAGTTTGGAGGCACAAATAAAGTTCTAAAATTTTTACCCTCAACAACACAGCAAGGAGGGAAGCACACACAGAGGAATTTGCCTTTCATAGGTAGAGAAACTGAAGACAGGAGAGGAGGTAAAATACCTTGAGCACGTCAATAGGTTCATTATTGTCAGGGCCAGGATTTGAACCCATATTTCTCACTGCCCAAACATAAGGATCGGTCCCCATCTGGTCAGTGTTCCCTAGTGACCCAGCCATGAGAGCTGGGCTGCTCCTCCTTCAGAGTTTACACAGCAGCCTTTGGGAGAAGGGGCACACAGCTTGACCAGAGCAAACTTTATCTTTCTGTCTCCTAGAAGGCCCAAACTGGTGACATTCAACCTATTCAGTTTTGTTTCCTCTTTTTCCCTACTGCCCTCACTACATTTCCATCAGTCTGGACAGATCACAGCATCACCTTCCATCGTATCTCTCCCTTTTGCTTTTGCTCACACATTTCCCTTGCCTGGCATGACATTTCCATCTTCTTCCATCATTTATCTACACAACTTAAAGCTTAGTGTAGATCCTGGGTCCTCCAGGATTCTGTACCTGATTTGGTCAAGGGACAATATCCTGGCCCTTGAGCCTCCCAGTATCGTACCTTCACCTTTTGTGGGTATCCTCCCCTTCCCAGTTCTGTTTTAAAGAATCATTTGAGGGGATTATGATGACAGATCAGGTCCCTAACTTCCTCCTTCCTTTGCCAAGAGCCCTCCCCAAACTCTCCATTTCACCCTTGTCTGGCTCCACAATATCTCCTAGGAGAAAAGTGACCACAAGTTGCCAAATATCACCAGAAGCACCCTCTCAGGATTACAGTTTTGTCCTTCTAGAAGTAAAGAGTGTGGAGCTCTTGCAGAGACAGAGTCTTCCAGAAACCAGGGCTGTTTTCTCTCTTCCATCTGAGTACCCAAGGATACTGAGATGTACAACACTATTTACTACAAGAAGAGAGCCCCCACCTCCCCGCCATAGGGAATCCCATTCCAGCTAGACCCTGGAGCTGATTGTGCCTGGTGACTGGAAGTGGGAACCCCCAAAATCTCCAATTCCATCCCCCACACTGGGGCCAATGGTGTGATGGGTACCACATGAAATCCTGAGAATTCTGAAGGAATGGTTTGGGGGGAAGCTGGAGAGTTCCCTGGGACCCTGTCTTCTTCTACATGGAGTCATTTTGGGGAAACATGGTACTGGGGGTGTTCCCAGCTTGTCACGCCACAAACAAGGAAGACACACGATTGTTATTTCCCCTCTCATTAGGATTAGGGAGTGGGGGCAAAAGGCATACAAATGACTATGAACTTGACTTTTGGTGCCCTTTTTTCCTCAGGACAAGTGAATGCGAGAGTCACAAGACTTTGTGACAGTAAAAGGTTTTTGAATGCCCAATGACCAAAAAGTAATTCAAAATCAAATGTGCAATGAATATGAGCTGTTTCTGGTAGTGCTTACCCAGGGTTCACCCTGCAACTTCAATGTAGCCTTGGTTCTGAACACACAACATGAGTAATTTGAACTATGCATACCATCACACCACACAACATCAGTGAAAGCCCATGACTCTGATTTGAGATTATTGTATGTTATCAATTGCAGTACTTTTCCTGTGCTTACAAAGTCATTAAACGAATTTTGGCTTGGGTTTTGGGCAGAATTTCCAACAATTTCCGAAATGACCCTAAACATACCTCTGCCATTTTTTAAATTAGTGTTTATGTGAAGCAGTGTTCTCAGCATTCATGATTATAAAATCAAAATATTGATCAATGTTGAAAAAAACATTGAAGATACTTTACATCCTGCAGTATCAAATATTCCTCCAAGATTTGATTCTTTTTGTTAAACAAGTACGTTCATCTCAGTAGAATGCAAATTTGGTTTCATGTTTAATAACTGATAAAATTTTATGTATGCCAAAGAATTGTATTACAATAAATTTTTTAAGATTTATTATCTCTAAATGTTTCTTTTATATACTTGTTTTATATATCTATGTATATGTGTATGTAATTAGTCATGTATATATGTACATGCATCATATGTATTTACATGTTTATGTAACACATTTGTATATATAGATATGTCATTTATATACATTTACCCATACACACGCACATACACACATGTACACACACATATATGCATACTATGTACAGATACATATGTATACACACACACACACACACACACACATATATATATGTATATATATATAATTTCTTGGGTGAAAAAGGGGACATGATTGGAAAAAATTCAAGAAATTTTACCCTATACCATATCCCCAAAATAGTATTCTAGTCTCTCCCTAAATATCTCCCTGAATGCTTGTGTTTTTCCTCTGTTGCTTATCTTTATTTCATCCTTTTTCTGTGTATACACACACACACACACACACACACACACACAAGTCCTCTTTGTACATAATTTTTTCACATAGAGACTACCTCATTAAATTGTGATGTCTTTGAGAGCATAGGGATGTTGGTGTTGTCTTCCTTTACATCCGTAACATTTATTACAGTGCTTGATGTATGGGACGTACTTAATATTTGTTAAATGACAAACCTACTGATTTTACTTCACTCATAAAACTCTGCTTTCAGCTAGAGTTACCTTGGAATTGTTTCACTTCCATTTTCTGTCATGTCTGGCAAAGTACCATCTTCTTTCCATTCCTCTTCCGAGTTTACTTCTGAATCCTTCTCAATTTTATTTAACCTTTTTACATCCTCCTTAATCTTCCTTGGCGCTGCTCTTCATTTAATTCAGGTGTTGAATCTGGGCCAGTATCTGGATTTGGAGACTGTAAAATGTTCTCAGTTTTCCTAATCCCCCAAATTCTCTCTCAATCTCAACTGTTCAACTACTTCCACAATTGTACTTCCATAAATCTCCTAGATAATTTCCATCATTCTCTTACTTGTGGTAAATCCTTCTGTGAGCTTTCCCCATGGAATCCAGAAGTAGAATATTTGTTTTCCATGATTGCCTGTGCCCATGACATAAAGTATGGTTATGTAAGCTAAATTAATTTGTAGATTTAGTGCTACATAAAAATAGTTTCAAAATATTGATATTTAGAACAACGACATAATTTAAAGTTGATTCTCAGGAAGAAAATACTTTTAAAACTTACAGAGAAGTTACAACAACAACAACAAAAGGACAGGAACTCTAGAAGAAGGACTTAGTTTTTAACAGATCTCTGTCTCTATTATATAAAAGTATTCAAAATTATTTGGCATTGATTAAAAGTAAATGTAGATTCATGGACCAGACTATCTTACCAAGACTTAGAATTAACTGACTATAGCTACTTCATCTTTGATATACCAAAGAAATGAGATTACTACCTATAAGAATGGAAAACAACCTAGTTTCTAAGAACTGTAGAAAGGTAGTAAAAGTGATTTGGTAGGAAAGGGGGTTTAACTCATACTTATACGATATAATAAAATAGCCTCCAAATATATAAGATATACAAGTTGAAGGATAGAGTGCATTACTTAAACAGCTTTGACCTAGAGTCAAATTCTTATCTGCCTCAAAAGAAAGTTGCCTCACACTGGCTAAAGTTTGGTCCCTTACTTCTTTGATCACAGTAGCCTTGGTTAGTGATGTGAATCTGGGGAGGCTAAATCAAGCCAATGGAGATCTACAGGAACCATGCCCAAGGACAGGATTTATATAGTTTTTTTTTTTTTAGAAGAAGAAGCAATATCTAGACGATGTGAAATACTTTTCTCTGGGTCAGCCATGGCTAATAAGTGTTACAGATGGGACATAAACAGAAGACTACTGAACGTGAGATAACTTCAATTCCATCATAGTTTTAAGATCTTATATTTATACTTGGAAGAGAATTCGGGGGGCATCTAGTCTAAAGCCACAATGTTTACAGATCAGGAAAAAACAAATGAGGCCAAGCGTAATGTATTTCTTAGAATTGTGGTGACCAGAGATCAAGAAGATTTGGGACTATTTTGAGGAGTGTGCAGCATTCTCTGACCACATACTGCCAACAAAACTGAATTTTCAGAGCATACCTCTTTGGGGGAACTGTGAGGTTAAACATGTCGATTGAAAATGTGTAAGGGCACAAGACAATGCTGGTCATGTCTTTCCCTCGAAAGGTATTGCTTTCACCTTCACATCATCTCTCAACTACATCTCCTTCTCTACTCTTTGTCATCACTCTGGTGCAAACCCCCTCATCTCAAACCTGGACTACTTAAATAGCCTGCTGGTGGGTCTGAATTCCCGGAATGTCTCTGCAATACATTTTCTAATCACCTGTTAAAACGATTTTCCTAAAGCGCAGTATTGACCATATCATCTATCTTACTCAGTAAACTCCTATGCTCTTCCAAGAATGAAATAAAAAAATACTCTACCTTCTTCCAACCTTTTCAGCCTTCTTACCCCTTACTCCCTACTATTCTCTCTTTCATCTTGTAAAACTGATCTCATTGATGTTCCACAAGGAAAACCTTCCATCTCTTGACTCAGGACATATTTTTCTGGATTCCGCACCACCTTCACCCTGCCATGCTTTGAATGTTCTCCCTTCTCTCTACCTATTGCCTTCTCTGGCTTTCTTTAAGTATCAACTAAATTGCTGTGTTCTGCATGAAGTCTTTCCCAATCCCTCTTCATTCATATTCTATTAATTTTCCATTGTCCCGTGTATAACTTGGTCCAAAATAATATTTTCCAATTATTTATGTGACTTCTCATTTTCTCACTTTTAGCTTATAAAGTCCTAATATCAAAATTTCAGATCATCTTCTCTCTAAAACTGTCCATAATCCTGTACCAAATGATTTCTTCATGGATTGTTAGCAGTGAAACAAAATAATAGCAATATTCTAAATACTTTAAGTATTTTGACGTGGCTGCATATGCAGAAGATGTAACTTTGGATTGATGGATGTAGTGATGTGATCCTTTAGACCCACATGAGGGGTAAAGTTGCTACTAGAACTTCTCTAGAGAGTGATACTCATATTTCAATACATTCTTCAGAGAAGTAAAGAAGACTTTGGAAACCGTAAACATGTAGGGGGATCAGCTCCTCAACATGTCTTTGATTTCCAGTTTGCCCTCTTAGAGATTTCCTAGAGAGAATCTCCCCTTTAGTTAGGGACCTCTCTCTTAGTTGAACTGAGATATTACTTCAGTCCAATATAAGGAGCTGATTTATTCTTGCATGTTTTCAAGTATATTCTAATCCGTATCACCTCTTCAATTTCAATTTACATTTACATAGGTAAGTCAATTTCTTCTCTAAAAGAAGTAACATTTTTGGTCTTCCTCATTATATTGTGAGCTCCTTCAAATCAGGGGTTATTTTTTGCCTCATTTTGCATCCCTACCACTTAGGATAATGGGTAGCACATAGCAAAAGTTTAATCCATATTTATTTATTTATTGGAAGTAAAAAATGACTAGTGTCAGCACAATATGAAAATATTTCATGTATTCCATCTTTCTTTGTATTGTAAATGTGGGAAATTCTTATGGCATCATATATGAATGCATCACCACTTTCGATAATACTGATGGATCTCAAAAGTTACAAGTTGGCCAGATTCCACCAGGCTGAAGACAGAGATACAAATAGGATTATAAAGGGTTGGACACTGCTGAAAAATGATAAAAACCAAACAAATATTGTCATTTGCTCCCATATAGGTGGTAGGGAAATGGTAGGAGGCATGTTCAGATCTGCCATGTAGTACGATCATTTCAAAGGCTGATTGGAAAATGCATAGGAGAACAGAGAGTCCTGAGACAGGGAAACAAACACACAGCCTACTGCAATGGCCTGAATGGAAGATATTTAGGGGAAAACCAAGGTGCTGGAAGTGTCAGATTAGAGAAGGGGGTGGGAAGGGGAAATTATTCAAGGCATATATTAGAGGAATTAGGAGAAGATTTGATAAGGCAATTGAGAGAGAAAGAGGATTTAAGGATAGATCCTAAATTCAAGCTTAGGTGATTGGAAAGTCATACATAGTCATTACTCATACCGAATAAAATCATGATTTGGTGGGACATTTTCTGATTGGGAGTTCATTTTAATTTCATAAACATTTGTAGGAGGTGGAACCAAGATGGCAGAGTAGAAGTGTAGACTTGATTAAGCTCTACACCTAAACCCCTCAAATACCTGTAAAAATGACTAAACAAATTCTCCAGCAGCAGAAACCACAACACGACAGAGTGAAATAGATTTCCTGTCCAGATAATCTGGAAGGTTTACAGGAAGGGTCTGTTGCACTAGGTTGAGAAATGAGTGTAGCCCAGCATGGGTTGTGCCAGCGCAGACAGGACTGGAGCAGGCCTCAGGACAATGAATCATTGAAAGCTGTGGTGGTTTCCAGACTTGTCAACCCACACATGCCAGATAGCTTCAAAGATCAGGGGGAAACTCTCTCACCCGAGAGAGGAATGTGGTCTAGCTGAGCCCCAAGCCTACCCCCAGGTAGAAATAAGAGCCATTCCTCAATAGTTAAATAATCAAAAACTAAGAACAGGCAGTTTTCAGATGAAGTGATCAAAGCTATCTATGGTCATATAAAAATGCTTTAGAACACTTTTGATTAGAGAAATGCAAATCAAAACGACTCTGAGGTACTCTTCCACACCTATCAGACTGGCTAATATGACAGGAAAAGAAAATGACAAATGTTGGAGGGAATGTAGGAAAACTGAGGCACAAATATTGTGTTGATGAAATTGTATACTAATTCCAGTATTCTGGAGCGCAATCTGGAGCTATTCCCAAAGCATGATAAAACCCTGCATACACTTTGACCAAATAATACCAGGTCTATATTCCAAAGAGAATAAAAACACAAAAAGGAAAATGATTTGTATATACTTAAATATTTATGGTAGCTCTTTTTGTGGTGGTCAAGAATCAGAAATTGAAGGAATGTCCACCAGCAGGGAAGTGACTGTAGAAATTGTTGCATATGATGGTAATGGAATACTATTGTCCTACAAGAAATGATAAGAAGGATGCTCTCAGAAAAAAATCAGAAAGACTCATATGACTGAAGTGAAATGAGCAGAACCAGAAAAAACACTGTATATAGTATAAGTTTGTTATATACAGTATAAGAAATATTGCATGATAGTATGGTTATCAACTGTGAATAATTTAGTCATGTTCAGCAATGCCATGATTCAAGACAGTTGTGATGAAAAACGTTATCTATCACCAGAGAAAGAACTGATGGAGTCTGAATTCAGATCAAAGAATGGTTTCTCTTTATTTTTCTTGGAATTGTTGTCTTTGTTTTCTTTCACAGCATGACTAACTTGGAAATATGCTGTGCGAAGCTGTATGTGTACAATCTGCATCAAAATGATTTTCTTCTAAACGAGCGGAAGAAGATAAAAAGGTAGGAAAAATTATAGAAATAAAAAAATGGACATTAAAAATTTTACAGTTAATTGTGGAAAACTGTTTACATATACATATAATATATACCCATATATATACACATATATGAACATATACACACATATATGCACACATACATATATACACATATACAGGTATACATACATGCATGCATGTGTGTATGTATGTGTATATATAGTAATTACTATCACGAAACAAAAATGACCAAATTCCCATGAGTAGATTGTCATATCTACACCCTTTGAAAAACCACCGTGTGAATTACTATTAACCTTTGTAAAATATTTTTTCCACATTATGACATTCTCAAGGATGGAAAAATCTTCACGAAAGGGAATATGAACATAAATTCTCCCATTTTCACAAGCACTTCTGTGCCATTATGAAAGTCTACAAAATTTATAATATCATAGTTTGCCATGGAGATCCTCTTCTCATCCATGTACACCTGGTTACCAGCATTGTTATTAAACTGAATGTTTGTAAGAAAGGTGTGCACCTGAATGGGAGGATAACTAAAAATGACTTCAATGCAGGGACACCCAAAAGATTTTCAATTGTCAAGATTTTTTCCTCCCCTTCAGTCAAACATAGGGATTATCATAACCTGTATCCCACTCTTATGAAATGCACAAGACTCCACTTCCTTAATTAAACCCTTTCAGTTCATTCATTTGATCAAAACTTTCTTTGGTTCATTTCTCACCGTGTCTCACCTTCTTAACCCTTTTTTCATCACCTTTAGGGGGCCTTTCCATTGCTTCATCTCTCAGTACCTTTTCAAGTTATTAGAGCTGTGAAAATTATTTTACTTCTTTGACTTTGCATTCTTGACCCCATCATTTGTCTTTGCAACTCTACATCTTTTTATGCTGTCAAATCATTTGCTTACTTCTATGCTTGGTATTCGTCTTCTGCAAGAACGATCTATGGGATATTCACCCTATCAGCTTTCTTCAGTGCAACTCTTCTGTTTCTTATCAGACCTGAAGGCAGTCTTAGTACTAAGTACATTATTAATTGATATTAACAAACTGCAACTAAACACTCAAAAATCAAGGAAATACTTGAATTCATCTATAATTAATTTACTTTCTCACTGCCCACATTAGTTTTCTACTTTCCTTAAGCCTCCAGTACCACCTTGTCCTTTTTTCATAAGCTTAAAACTTCAATGTGAAATCTTAAAAATTATGAGAAATAAAATAAAAATACCATAGGGATATTTGTAGGAAAGACTTGCAGACAATCCATTTCAACAACAACATTTTACTGGTTTCAAGGATGAGGGTCCAAACATGAAGTGATATACCGAAGTTTGCACAGGTAACAAGATTTTGATAGGAAGGATTTAAACGTGGGTCCTCCTGACTTCAAGTTTTGTGCTCTATTTCCTGTAACATCTAACTTTCCCTCAAAACCCTTGACGATAGTCCCAAGCATGCTCTCCTCGTTTTCTCCTTTCTTGGAGAGCAAAGTGTTCATTTTTCTTGCCAACACCAGTCTCACATATTGTACCCTTATTTCCATATCTTTCACTCATTTTCAGCAACCAGACCTACCCGGTGTAGTGAATAGAGTGCCAGACCTGAAGTAAGAAGGATTAATATCCATGAGTTCGAATCTGGCCTCAGACACTGAATATCTTTGTAACTCTCAGGAAGTCACTTTGCTCAGGAACCAAAATGAGCTGGATGTGGTCAGGCAAAAGGTGGAAAATGTAAACGTGGGCATCTTGGGTATCCATAAACTTAAATGGATTGAAGGATCAATTTAATTCTGGTGATAATTATACATATTATTGTCAGGAGGAATCCAATAGAAATAATCAAATAGCCCTTAAAGTCAAAAAAAGGCTGAGAAACATAACACTGGGTTATAACCTACAAAAAGACAAAATAATTTGAGTTCAAATTCAAGGCAAGGTATTCAGTCTCATAGTATGACAAGTCAGTGCTCCAACCATTGATGCCAAAGAGACCAAAGTTACTCAAATCTATGAAAACCTATAACATCTTAAGGAAATAATACCAAAAAAAATATGTCACATTCATTTTAGGGCATTGGAATGCAAATCTAAGTGATCTTTATACCCACATTCTTCCTTGATTTGCCTGTCTTAGTATGTTATAACTCCAGACTCTCCTACAAACGGCCATCAAATGAATTTTCCTTAAGCACACATTTGACTATGTCACACTTCTAAAAAGCCAACTGCTGTAATTCTCCATCACCTCTAGGATAAAATGTCATATATCTATATCTATACACACACAGCGCGCAGACAGATACACACATATATGTATATATAAGTGCACAGATACATATAAACATATACACAAATACACACATATATGTACGTGTATGTATATACATATAAGTATGTTTACATGTATATGTATATATGTATATATCTCTATGTAGATAGGTAGGTAGATAGATAGATACACATACATACATGCCTGAGTGTGCTATATTGTATTCTAAGATCTCTTCTTTATTATATTAATTTTCAGATGTTGTATAATCCTGTTTCTTTGGTACATGGTATTGCTTATACCATGTACCTTACTGATAAACTTTCACAACTCTGCTTTTGATTTTTTTGATCTAATATGCATGGGTAGGTTCTCTTCATGATTTCCTGAAGGATAATTTAAGATTTACTGAAAATTACATACATGTATGCATATATATGCATACACATACACACACATTATAAATTATATATATGCTATATATATAATATGTGTATATGTATGTATGTATGTATATGTGTTTTCTTTGACTTATTCATCTCTTCAACTTAAGACCTTAAATTGAATCTTTTTGTAAGACTCAGGATATCAGTCCTGCTTGGCTTTTGAGTAGGATATACGCCCATCCTTAGTCTCACTCTGGATCCTTTATTTTACTGAACTGACATAAACCTCCAAGAATGAGGTTTCCCTGGATCTTAGGGGTTCAAACATTGGGTTAATTTAGTAAAAGGATTGGGATTCTTTAAAAAAAAAAAACCCTTACACCTCCGCCTAACAACTGAATTATTGATTCCAACTGAGCACCATACATTCTATGTGTTAGTAATTTTATAAGTGGCCACTGATTTTGGCTGAATTACATTGGTACATGGACTCACATATACACATATACATACAGACATATGTATACACACATATATGCATGTACTTTACAGTTACGTTATGAAAATATACATTGGACAGCATATTTATTTTCCTGTTTTTCTGTTGTATCAATCAGGTCATAATCTTCATGAACCCATTTGGGACTTTTTGACAAAAACGGTAGAGTGGTTTGACATCTCTTTGTGCAGATCATTTTACTGATTAGAAACTAAGGAAAACAAGGTTAAATGACTTGCCCGAGGCCACACAGCAAGTGTCTGAAGCTGTATTTGAATTCATAAAGATGAGTCATCCTGATTCTTAGTGCAGTTCTTTTTCTATTGTGCCATCTGATTTCCCATGTGTACATACACATACATACATATATACATATACATACACACGTACATACACACATATATATACTCAGTTATACATATATATTAACTTATAATATGTAAATGCTAACATGAATATAATAATTGTAATGTGCTAAAACTATAAAGTGTTTTACATTAATGAAAAGGAATAAGAGACAGACAGACAGACGGACAGATGGATGGATGGATAGATGGATGCATGGATAGAAACATACACATCAGTACATATTAACAGAGTTAAGTCCTAGTCAATTGGGCAATAGTGACCCCTCATTTCAATGTCTTATCTCTGTTCTTTCATTTCTCTGAGCATCAGCTGAAGAATATTTCCAGAAGACAGGATTTCTTAATGTTTACCATGTCGTATATTCAGTGTTAAGTGCCTGATGTTGCCCCCTCCCAGTCATCAATATTCTGGCAATCTGTGCTGTGTTCCTCATGATTCTTACCTGCGGATACTTGTAGAGCTCAAGTAGGGAAGCCATTTCCACTGACAATTCAGAGTAGGTTCCTCCAATGATAGCCAAGGATTTGCCCTGCTTTTCACAGTGGTAATTTCGAACAGCGACTCCTTGTCCTTACAGCCTCATTAAGGAGCTCTCCAAGGTAAGACATCACTGGGGTGGATGTTATAGATGTGAAATCCTAAGGTAATATTAGGTAATAGATTAGGTTCCTTTTTTATCTCCTATACAGCAAACACCAAAGACAGGACATGATTGCAGTGCTTTTCTTGCGACCTCAGTCAAAATCAATAGTGTCAAGACTCAGAAAAATCTTCTATCCTCGAAAAGGAATCTTCTTTCACGACGAGAATATCTAATTTTAGAATATATAATTCAGGCAAGTTCATGTAATTCTCCTTGCTAACTCTCAAGTCCTAATTTAAACATTATTTTCCCTCTTTTAGAAATTTCACACTTGTAGTATATACATACATATATATATCACATATGTATAAATATGTAATATAGATAATATAGTCATTCATCTACAAACACACATACATGTGTGTATTTATATGTGTATGTATGTATAGGATTCCATTCATTTTTATGGTTGTCTATATATCAATCAATTTACCTATATATAATATTAATATATTATATATAATTGTATATATTATGTAGATAGATATAAATATAGAGAAATTCATTCATTTACAAGCACACATACATGTGTGTATTTATATGTGTACATACGTATAAGGTTCCATTCATTGTTATGGTTATCTGTATATCAATCAATCAATTTGTCTATCCATACATAGATATTATGAAATATACCGAAGCTACTAAATATTATATTAGACTGAGTGTGGCTCCATCATAATTGAATTCTTTCTTTCTGGCTGTTGACAATATTTACTACTAGACATGGGGAATCAGGAATTTGACTATAATATTCCTAAGAGCTTTTGTTTTGGGAACACTTTTAAGAGGTGATCAGTGTACTCTTCCAATTTGTATTTTATCCTGTCATTCTAGACAGCAAGGCAAGTTTTTGGTTATGATTTCTTGCCATTTTGTTTTTACAGTAAGATATTTCATATTGTCTGCTCCTCTCACATTCTTTTGGTTTTATTTTACCATTTCTTGACTTCCCATAAAGTCATTAGCTTCAAATCCTACATTCTAAATACTAAGGGATTATTTTCTTCAGTGAGTTTTTGGACCTCCTTTTCCGTTTGGCCAGTTCTGCTTTTTAAGACATTCCTCTCCTCGTTGACTTTATGGCACTCTTTTACCATTTGGCCTAGCCTGTGTTTCAAGGTGTTATTTTGTTAAGGATTCTTTTGTGTCTCCTTTACCAAGGTGTTGATTAGTCTTTCATGATTTTATTGCATCACTCTCACTTCTCTTCCCAATTATTCCTCTACTTCTCTTAATGGATTTTCAAAATTCTTTCTGAGCTCTTCTTTGGAATGAGACAAATCAACATTTTTCTTGGAGGTTTTCGATATAGGAACTTTGACTTTGCAATCTTCTTCTGAGTATGTGTTTTGTAACTCCTTATCAATATATTCATTTAAAATAATCAGTTTTTTCTCGTTGTTTTCTCAGTTTCCCAACTGATTACTTGTCATTTTTTTCAAAATAGAGCTTTGCTTCCAGGGTGGCGGGCAAAATATCCCAAGCTTCATGGGTTTTGTGCAATTGTTTCCAGAGATACTTCCAGGAACCTGAAAGTTTTCAGTTTTTTCAAGGTGGTATGATCTAAGAAGAGATGTTTACTCTTCTCCTGGCCTGTGCTCTACAAGGACTCTTTTCTGCCATGGAACAGTGAGGAGGGCCCCTCCTCTACTGTGTCCACAAGCTCTGTTGTACTAGTGCTCCTCTCTTCCCTGGAATTGCCAACCAGGGCTGCTACCTGGATCCAAGTATGGGAACAGGAACAGAGTCTTGCCTCAGTGCTAGAAAAGAGATCTTTGTAGTCTTCTTCTGACCATGTGTTTGATGCCTTTACTATCTGTGGGTTGAGAGTTCCAGAAGTAGCCACTGCTGCTGCTGCTGCCACTACTAATTCAATCACCCTCAAGTCCTTCTTATGTTTTTCTGGGACTACACTGGCATGACTTGAGGTGGACTGTGCTCCTCTCTCATTCTGCAACAGACCTTTTCTCCTGGCCTTCTAATTTGTCTTTAGCAACTGTGGGCTTAGAGATCTGAAAAGCACACTGCTGCCAGTGGTTCAGTGACCCCAGGCCTGTTGCAGGTTTGCTGGAGTACAATCTGCCCTGGGGCAGCCTGTGGTGGACTGCACTCCACACTCACCCTAGAGCAACTGTGCTTTTCTTCCTACCTTACACGTTTTGTTGAGCTGCAAGTTTATTTCATTTCATCTTTTCATGGGTTCTGCTGCTCCACAGCTTTTTAAAGAGGCACTTAATGGTATTTGGAAGGGCTTGTGGGACAGCAATGGTGAGTTCTTACCTTTAATATTGTCTCCTCCACTCAGTGTACATCAACATAAATACTGCTGATACTTAGCTCCATAATACTGAAGGTGAAAAACTGATACAGCAAGAGACTAACTAGTTTTGACTTTCAAGATTGGTGGGAAGTGTCACTGTGAAGGTGCCAATTTCTACAAAAGTAACTATCAGCAGGAGAGAATAGGAGTGGATATGTGAAAAGGAACAATTCCAGATAAAGTTCATGGAGAAAGACTAATTCCTGCACCTGGTGGACTTGACTCCAATGACTTACTTCCCATGCATTACCCAACAACTTCCTGTAAGGTGATTGAATAGAATGATGGGGATAATAGTGATAGCTTCTTGAAGATGAACTTGAAAGAGTAAACATGTTTTTTGACTAGTGTTATGTAATTTTCCCCATTTAAATTGTTTCTATTGCCTGATTTTATTTGATATTAAAAAAGTATTATTGATTATAGCTGTTCTATGATGCAGTTGGTTGAGTGAGTTAAATGTAATTACGTACATCAACAAGCATTAATTAATTACTTGTCTCCCTGATATTATGCCAAGCAGAAAATGCAAAGGAGCATGTTGACCTAGACTGACATGTACAAAAAAAAGGTAGATCAGGGGATTACATTTCTGCCTAGAATGTAGAAGTGAGCAATATGGGAGTTAAGCTGGCTAGCAGGTAAGTACAGGGTTTTCTCTTTTTATAAATTAAATGTATAAATTACTAAGAGATGAGATTAAACCACTTGAAACTCAAAAAAAATATACTCTCAGTCTTAAGTAGTCATTATTAAATATGCTCATGTATCTTAATATACAGGCAAGTAAGAGATATGACAAAATAATGTCATGTGTTCTGGATTTTCTTCCAGAAACAGAGAAGGTGTGTCCCAATAAATGAGACCTGGATTGGGATAAATGGAAAAATCCAATCAGGTTGAGTTATTCCTGTACTTTCAAATCTTTAAAATTCACTACATAGTAACATTGGTATGTATTTTCAAATCTGTCATATCTTTGGGACACGTAATTCTCACTCATTTCAGAAATTACTTTAACCAATTTAACTATGCAACTTACAGACCTAGAGAGTTGCCTGGATACTGAGTCATTTGTCCATTGCTGTTAAGCTAGTAAATATCAGTAGCAGAATTAGAAGTAAGGACAACCACCCTTCCTCCTGCCTTCTTCTTCCTTCCTCTCCTCCTCTGTTTATCACTTTTCTTAACTTTCTTCTTTGTTTCATGTTCTTATCTCTGCTTTTAACTTTCTCTCTAAAAATCCATAAATATGATGCTGTTGACTTGTTTTAATTGTGTCCCATTTATTGTTACCCCAGGTTTGTCTGTTTGTTTGTTTTTTGCCTAGACACTGAAGTGCCTTCACATTGCTTTCTCAGTCTCATTCTATAGATAAGGAAGTAAGGCAAATAGGGCTAAATGATTTGCCCAGACTCACATAAGCAGTACTTGTCTTGGGCCAGATTTGAATTTTGGAAGATGAATCATTCTGCCTTTAGGCTTAGCAATCTAGTCATTGTACCATCTAACTATTTCATACAGACATAGATAAGACTGATATCAATGTTGATAGCTTTCCATATAGGTAATCAATATATGAAATAAGATATGTTGATATTCTAACTAAAATTCTAACTAAAAATACAATGCATTTAGTATATTTAAATGTAGGACTGTGGATCCACTGTGGCAAGAATGTACCTAAGAGTTCTTTTATTCCAATCTACTTATTTAACCTGAAGGAAATCTGATAACTGTTAAAGGGAGTTGCGTTGTCAAGGTCAAATTTAGAAAAATTTTTGGGGAAAAAAGTACAAAGGAATAACTCTCTCAGATAGGAGAGAATATATAGAAATTGAAAAGAGCATAAAGAACTTAAAAATCCATAAAAACTCCGCAGTTTGAGAAACACTGACAATCAATCCTTCAATCAAGCAAAAAGTTGTTCAATATATCCTATGGAACAAGGACATAGAATTCAAAAAATAATGTGAATAACAACAAAAAATATACATGACATTCTTTGGAAACAACCTCTTAGGAATACCACTAGCACTAAACTGGTTAGGGAAAGACTTCTAGCAGAAGGTTAAATTTTAGCTAAAGCATGAAGGAAAGTATCCAATGAATCCAGAATGTAATGGTGAGAAAGGAGAGTCTTCCAGGTGAAAACAGAGCAGTAGGGACATGGAGTGAACATCTTGTGTGAGATCCAGCAAGTGGCCTAGTGTACCTAGGATCCTAGTGTATGTAGAAAGGAATACAAGAAGGCTGGGAAGGTAGCAAGCTGATAGGTAGGGAATAGCTTTAAAATCCAGCTGAAGTTTTTTATGTTTGATCTTGGAGGTAAGAAAGAAGCGTGGAAGTCAATAGAATGTGTGTAATGTAAATATGATTTAGGAAGATCATTTTAGGAACGGAGAGGAGGATTTCCTGGAGCAGGGACAGAGATCACCTTTATAAACTTTCATTTATTCAAATTAAGAAGAAGATGGATAAAAATCGGATAAAACATTAAAAATGAATATGTATTGTTAAAATGAGAATGAATTTAAAAAAAAATAATGATGAGAATTGAATTTTTATGGCAGCTGAGTGCCACAAAGGATGCAGTTCTGAACTTATATTCAGCAGAGCTGGAATTAAAATATCATCTCAGTAATGTGAAATTAGGTAGTTTCTCAGCTACTTTCTGCCTCAGTTTCGCCATCTGTATAATGTGGATGATACTAACATCTCTGCCATGGAAAGTTATGAGATTCAACTAAAATAAAAGTACATAAGGCAATTCAGAAACCTGATTCCAGTAGATTATGAGAGAATTGTCTTTTTTTTAATATGAAAAGCACAAAATATTGAGAATGAGTGCACTGTGCCAAACTGCTGATATAAAACAATTATAGTCCTTTGCCATACTAATGGAAGACCGAGAGAGACAGAGAGAGACAGATAGAGGTAGCAGGCTGAACTGAGAATCAGGAAAACCTAAGATACAAAACGACTTGCATAATTATCAGTAATTCACTTAACCTCTCAGTGCACCAGGCTACACTCCAAGAGACTAACTTATTGTTATGACACCAGTCATCATCATATTTACTCCAAGACATGCAAATTTTGAGTTACATGTAATTATATCATCAACAGTTATGTTCATTAATAGCTATATGTTCATATATAATTATATATAAATATGTGTATGGTAACTATCATGTATTTGTGAGTATATAAAATTATGTGTAAGATGTCACAATCATATATTTTGTATATGTACATAAACATAAAGTCATATACATATACAGGTGTATGTGACTCTTTGTCAATATAGTATAGATAACATGGCATAATAAAGCAGGTGTAGTAAATAACATTTGCAATAACTTTCTCACAGTGTCCATAAGGGGTGAAAATGAGAAGAGATAATATACTCACAGCATTTATCTGGCAATTAAGTTTTCCAGGAATGTCAACTGTTAGTAAAGACAAGCAAGGAAGACAGAGCTTGGATTTCTAAAGGGGGGAAATGCCAAATCTTCCTTCTATGAGAACTTTTCCAGAAACAGAGCAACAACAAAAAAAGAAAGCTCTTGGTTGACTACTCTGTGGGTCAAAGTGTATGTATATATCTGTGGTGTGCTGGGGAGAGAAGAGGTCTTTCTTTTATATGATTTTAAAAAGAAACAGACTGAGACATTAAAGGCATGAAAGGCAGAAAATAGGACAGGGAATGACACTCTGTACATGGAAATGTTTAGTTATCTTTTATCACCCTCCCCTTCAATAATACTTCTTAAAATGAAAATAAAAGCAAAATCTTACTGATTATGATGTAGAATTTCCTTAGGATGAATATGAAAATATTTCCATTTCTGTCATGCAATCATTTCATATATCATTAAAGGGAAAAATTCCCCCCACAATAAGGTTCCCATCCCTGTAGTAGGTGAGAACTAAATCTCTTCTCAGGAAGCAGAGAGGAGTTTCTTTATGACTAATAGTCTGAAGAAGCTCCAGCACCAGAAACAGGAAAAGAAGTGTAGGCATCTGGAACACCTCTCTTTAACTCGAACACACCGACAGATAACAGTCAGACCGAGATGGAAGAGTACGGTGGATCAGACTCAGTCACAGCATTCATTGTGAAGAAGGTGCTAATGCTGAAACTCTTCTGCAGGCAAATGATCATTTAATTTATAAAATCTGAATTCCACTTTTCTTCCTGAAACCTATGAAATGTGATTGTTTCAGAGCCTTGCCCAAAACAAGAGTACTGAGGGAAGAAGCAGGGGATTTTATAAGGATTTGATTTTGCTTAATTATTGCTCCAGGAATATTTACTGTAAGAGACTGATAGGATCCTTACCATTCTATCCCAGATGCAATCAGAATGAGTCACACCAATGTGCGCTTTGGGACCATCTCTCTTTGGGGCATTGCACCTGAATTCCCATGTCTGATTGATAAACATGTTTTTTTTTTCTTTTCTCTTTCCCTTTCCAGGTATTCTCAGCAAAGTACATGGGAAAGACCGGGAGGAATCCCAGGGATTCACATTGAACAGTTTTTGTGTCCCAGCCCTTGTGACTCTATGTCAACAATCAGGATTCCTATAATGACACTGAAGCTGACAGATGTTGCATCTGGCAGAAGTCTGTGTGAGATGATAAAGTCAGCGGGGCAAAGTGGACGATTTGTTTCATCAGGAAGCCTGGAAGCTGTCATTCTCTTGGGGTCCAAGGGGTTCACTTCCCGAATCCCCTTCCCTAATTTAGGTCTTATACAGGGGTTCTTTTCCCAGTTAAACTAGCATTTCATAAAGACTGTTCTACATGCCTTCTCTCTTAGAAAGAGTACAAATTGGCAGACACTTTGCATGGGCCTTTCTCATACTATCTGATTGATTAGAAGCAATCTCTCAGAGACTCATCTTGGAATGAATTGAATCCGAGGTGTATCTCCTTCAGTTTATCAACCTCTCAGCCAGGTGCCCTGAACTAGTCATATTCATCATAGTGTTTTCCTTTTCATTCCCTTTACTAAATAAAGTAGTCTTGGATGAATTAGAGAATCCAAAGAATAGCAATCTTGCAGTTATTAAGGGATTGAGAATGAAAGGACATTACCCACTGTCTGGAACTTGATAAGAGGAAAAAAATAAGCATAGAGTGATATTTCTTGAATTACCATGGAACCAATCCAATGGATAAGGGTGAGGGGAGAGTTGGAAACTCCTTGAACTCTGATGAAAAAGATGTCTGAGGACTGGGGTCTTCATTTCCTCCTGTGGGATCCTCTCTGACCTGGCTTCCCTTCCCATCTATCTCTCACCATGGATCTTGCAGGTAGGTAGGGATTCAATTCCTTGTTCCAGAGACCATTATTCCTTCTTTCCTATGTAATCCTGGATGCTCTTCATGGACAGAGTCCCTGGTGAGGTATGCTCCCAGAGCAACCTCTGTTCCACTCCCCTCATTCTAGGCCCTCCTGCTCTCCTTAAGGTTCCTCTGTTGCTCTTGTCCTTCTTGACATATCTGACTCCCTAACAACCTGAGCCCCTCAAGAGGAGGCCCTATGAAAATTGTCTGGGAAGGAAAGGAGCATGAACTTAGGGAAGGAAGAGGATATGATGGAGGGCAGTCCTGGCCCTGGGGGCCAATGGAATGAAGGATCCCTCAGGGAGTGAGTCATACTGAACTGAAGATAAGGATCTTGATTTGGAGGCACACACAGCATGGATACTTCCTCACAGCTCACTCTCTGGGTCCCTGTGTCCTTGGAATGAATAATAAGCACAGAGACATTCCTCTCTTCTCTCATCCTTTCCCCTCAGTTCTCCACTCCCTTAGTTCCTTTTCATCTGACCTCTGATACATCTTACTCAGGTCCCTGTCACTGAGCAGCCATGATGCCTGTTAGGGATGTCCTTTTGGGGCAAGAGTTCTTGCCTCCTCTCTGAACTCAGACTACAAATCTCTTGCAACATTGATTTCTCCCTTACAGCTCCCCTCCCACCAGTTTCATTGGACAGGCTTCCTATGGCTGCTAGTCTTTTCTCTTCCCGCCACATCTGCACAGGTCCTCAGACGTCTCCCTAAATCTCAAAAGGAAATAAGATTTTCCTCAGTCTCTCATACACAGTTTCTAAAGTGGGTCATACCACGCCTTGTTGGGGCCACTGGGACAATCTTTGGAGTGTAGAATAAAAATAAGGGGGCAGTGGAAGCATAAGGAAAGAAGAGAATTTTGTAAAAATGATTCATAAATTTCATCCCTTACATAACAAAGTTAAAGCCATAGAAATTACCTTATTTTCCAAATAAACACACAAAATGCAAGTTATAACTTGTAAGTGTTTAAGTCCTCTGACAGATCATAAGGAGCAAGTGTTGACAGGTGAACTTGTGTGTCTGGGAAATGCAGCATATTTTGGCGCTAATATTTGTGTGTGTAATGATGGGTACAATATGAACAACATTGTTTCATCAAAATTTCAATAAAAACACAAATGTGCAATAAATTGTTAAGTTAAAATGTAACATTTTAAAAATTGAAATGATACAAATTAAAAGAAAACATTAAAAAAAGTAGATTTCCAGGGGTGCACCAAGTAAATTTTTTTTGAAAAGGGGCAGGAAATCAAATAAATTTGGGAACCTTTGCTCATTGATTAAACCCAGATTTTTTTATGTGCAGAAGGAGTGACCTCTGTGTATTTCTTTCTATATTGTTTCTGTTTCTGCCTTTGTCTCTGTCTGTCTCTGTCTCTTTCTCTTTTCTATTATTGCTGTCACCCACTTATACACATGCTCCAGTTTCCTGACTTAGGCACATAGGATGTCTCCTAAGGAGACTGTATTACAAATTGAGGGGATTATTGACTTAAGGTAGAGCAGGACATGCGGATGACGCATTTTGCATGTTCCTTGTGTAGACAGCAGAGGTGATGATTCTCCCAACCTCATGCTAGGAGGAGACCCAGCTGCCAGGGTCCTTCCTCATTATTCTCCTGATTCTCAAATCTTTCCTCAGCAACAATTTCTAAGAGACTGCTCTTTATCTTACCCTTCCCATTAGGGGCAACTCTCTCTTCCTGCCTCTTGTGCTTAACAACCTGGGTCACTCAATAATTACATTAGTGAGTAATTACAACTTAAGCAGAGATAGTCAACTACACAATATGTGCATGATTCTAACCAATGCAAAAAATGTTCAAAAGGGAACACATTTGAAAAGGAGTGTGGAATAACCATATGAATACCAATGAAAAAGTATAATTTCACACAGAGCACATAAGGTATTATTGAGCATGACATTAGTGAGAATTGGTCACATGGATAACTAATTCCTTCATTTCACTAGGGGCATTGTAAGGCAGTTTGGTCATTGGTCCAGCAAGCCTTGCTCTCTTGTGACCTGCTGACCACTCTCCCCTATACCAAGGGATTGTTTCAGAGGTGGGGAACCTGTGGCTTTAAGGCCACACGTGGCTTTCTAAATCCTTTAATGTTAACTGAATCAGAACTTTATAGAGAAAGTCCTAAAGGATTGGGCTCCACGTGCTCTTAACATGCTATCAGGTAAAAGTCCTAAACTTCCATCTGCACTGTAATCTGTTTGTAGTTCAGCTCCCTGGGTTTGACATAGACCTTTTCACCTTTCCATATGTCATCTGAACTTTGGTACTCCAAAGACTTTTCAGAAAATGGCACCTGAATACATGTCTTTCCTAGTCAGTGATGGATATTGATTTTGTGGACTTGAATCCACATCTGACCAGTCACGTCCATCTTGGTGCTGGTCAAGAGGAGTTCCATCCTAGCAAAAACTTGCAGTTTTTACCCTAGAACAATTCCTGGCACTCTGCTTGGTATATGTCCAATAAATGTGTGTTGACTATCCACTTGAAAAACTGTTCTCTAAAGTTAGAGAACAGTTCCAAAGCCTGGCATACTGCAATAATGAGTTTCTTTGTGATTTGATGGACTGTGCTGAACACTTCTTCTTAATCTCCAAATTCAGAATGAGACTTAAGATGAAAAATTGATGTTTTTAGTCAGTGAAACCACTAACAGATTCACAGTATTCAGAAGGGATTGTGATTAGGTCATAGGGATGGGTACAAGGGGTTTTTCTGTGTCCCAAGCTCTGACTGCTACAATAGCCCACTCTGCTCCTCTCCACCAAACATGAATGAATAAGAAATGCATGAAACCCAATCTTGTCACTGCCATAAACATCCTAGAAATTGCCAAAATTAAGATCTTATTTAATCAACAAATAAAATTAAAATTCTTCCTTGGACACCCTGAGGCCTAAGGACTTCACTTCTCCTGCTTCCTTGATTTCAGCAGGTCCTTTTGTACCCACACACCAGGATAGATCTTTAGTTCTAATAGCCTGGATTACAGGAACATTGATTTTCTACTACACTTTCAGTGCTTCAGTGCTGGGAAGTCCCTGATGTCTTTCTGCAATCCTGAATCCTACTACTCGTTCACTTCCTATTTCTGGTGGGCCTTTCTGACAAGCATGTCTTTCTTTTTCATGACTTATTTACACATTAATTACCTGGAAGGGAATATCATTTATAAAACAAAATCAAGTCTTATCCAAATGATTTTTATAAAGTCCCTTCACCCACAATTCATAATGTTTTTGTCTCAGACAATTCATGAGAATCTATTAACAGAAGACTTCTTCTGATACATGCTGAGGTTCTGGTTCCTTCCCTGACTACGCTATGGATGCCACACTAATGAGGGAGGACCTATAAATCCATTGGCTCAGTGAAATTATGATTCAAGTCCAATCCCCCATTGCCTAAATATCTCTGGGTTCCAAGAGTTCAACAGGGTATTTGCCCAGCGGTTACTTCCCTCCTTGAGCAAGGTTTTATTTTCGGTTCTAGACCCTGTGAAATCCCTGGTCTACCAGTCATGAAACCGCTATGAACAGTTCATTTTCTTATTGATAAACGTACATTCCTTTTGTCCACTCATCAATCCACTCTCACTAATTTCTTCCCCTCACATCCCTGTGCCATGCTGAAATGTTTTACTGTGACTTCCTTGTGTCCTACATTTTTTCTTCCTCCATTCCAATCCAGACAAATATATACTTTCGTCCTCCTTGCCTTCATTTTATCAGTACACTTAGACAAGGCTGTTGCAAGGGTATAGAGGCTCTCTCATTTTCCTCTCAGCTTCTGAAGAATTCAAGGTCCTCCCTTCCTCTGGACCTTCAACCTTTGTACAGAATGTGGATGATCTTTTACCAGTCTCTTAGTTCTGATCATTTTGACCCTGAATTCAACAATGACATAAAGTTACTAAGGGTAAATTGCAGTTTTCCCTTCCCCAAGTGATATATTCAGAGTATATAACATAAATAAGGAATACAAATACTTAAATAGCTAACGTATATAACATAAATAGAAAAATGACATTGTTTTTTTTTTCTTGAGTAAAGGCCAACAACCCATTATCAAAGTCCAATTCAGTACCTCTGTGAGGTCATTGATTCACCTGGGGCTCAAGGACTGACTTTCTTTCATTTTTATTTTGGATTTTTTGTCTTCTACATTGATAACGCCGAGAAAACAACCAGATACTTTTTTTTAATTTTAATTTAGCATTTAACATTCATTTTCACAAAATTTTGGGTTACATATTTTCTCCCCTTTTATCCCCTCCCCCCCAAACACCAAGCATTCTAATTGCCCCTGTGTCCTATCTGCTCTCTCTTCTATCAT
>CM052674.1:392562956-392597911 GCA_028533205.1 Lagorchestes hirsutus | reverse complement strand
TCCGCCCCCCCCCCCCGATCTTTTTCATAAAACAATAAGTAGTACCTACCTAAAACCATCAGCAAACATTACATGCAATGGGGACAAGCTAGATGCATTTCCAAGAAGATCTTGGGGTGAAATAAGGATGTCCATTATCACCACTGTTATTCAATATGGTATTAGAAATTCTTAATGTACCAATAAAAGAAGAAAAATAATTTGAAGGAATTAGAATAGGCAAAGAAGAAACTAAGTAATTACTCTTTGCAGATAACATGATGATATACTTAGAGAATCCCAGAGACACATATAAAAAAACTACTTGAAATAAGAAACAACTTTGGCAAGGTTGCAGGTTACAAACCAAACCCACATAAATCATTGAATTTCTATATGTTGCTAACAAAGTCTAGCAGCAAGAGATAGAAAGAGAAACCCCATTTAAAGCTATGGTAGACCCTATAAAATATCAGGAAGTCTACCTGCCAAAACAAATCCAGGGACTACGTGAGCACAATTACAAAACACTTTTCACACAAATAAAGTAAGATCTAAGTAAGTGGAAAAACACCAGTTCTTCATGGGTAGGCCAAGCTAATATAATAAAAATGACAATTCTACCTACATTAATTTACTTATTCAGTGCCATACCAATCAAACTACCAGATAATTACTTTCTAGAGGTAGGTAAAATAATATCAGAATTCATCTGGAAGAACAAAAGGTACAAAATATCAAGAAATGCTAGGGAAGGTGATCTAGCTCTATCATATGTCAAATTGTATTATAAAGCAGCAATCATCAAAACCACTTGAGACTGGCTAAGAAACAGAAGGGTAGACTAGTGGAATAGGATAGGTACTCAAGATACAGTAGTTCATGAATATAGCAATTTAATGTTTGATAAACCTAAGGACCCCAGCTTCTGGGATAAACATACTTTTTGACAAAAATTGCTGGGTCAAACTGGATAATAGTGTTGTGGAAACTGAGCACAGACCAACGCCTGACACCATACACAAGAATAAAGTCCAAATGGATACATGATCTATATATAAAAATTGATACTATAAACAAATTAGGGGAGCAAAGAATAGTGTATTTGTCAGATTTGTGGAGAATGGAGTAATTTATGACCTTACAAGAGACAGAGAATATTGTGAAGTGGAATGGATAATTTTAATTACATTAAAATGAAAAGTTTTTGCACAAACAAACCCAATGCAACCAGGATTAGGAAGGAAGCAGGAAACTGGGGAAAAATTTGCAACTAGTGTCTTTGATAAAGGTTTCATTTCTAAAATATATAGAGAATTGAGTCAAATGTACAAGAACACAAGTCATTCCCCAATTGATAAATGGTCAAGGGACATGAACAGGGAATTTTCAGAGGAAAAAATTAAAACTATCAATAATCATAAAAAAATGCTTCAAATCACTATTGGTTAGAGAGATGCAAATCAAAACAACTATGAGATATCACATCACACCTACCTAATTGACTGACCTGACAAAACAGGAAGATGATAAATATTAGAGAAGATGTGGTAGAGTTGGAACAATAATTTGCTATTGGTAGAGCTGTGAGCTGATCCAACCATTCTGGAAAGCAATTTGGAACTATGTCCAAAGGGCTACAAAAGTGTGCATACCCGTTTACCCAGAAATATCACTTCTGGGACTCTATCCCAAAGAGATCATAGAAATGGAAAAGGGTCTCATATATACAAAAATCTTTATATCAGCTCCCTTTGTGGTGGCCAAAAACTGGAAATGAAGGGGATACCCATCACTTGGGGAATGGCTAAACAAGTTGTAGTATATGAATGTAATGGAATACTATTGTACTATGAATGATGAACAGGAAGACTTCACAGAAGCTTGGAAAGACTCATATGAACTGATGTTGAGTGAAAGGAGCAGAATCAGGAGACCTTTGTACACAGCAACAGTACTTCATTGAAATGCATGGACTTAAAAAATTTCCCGTGCATTCTTGAAGCAAAATGCAATCCACATCCAGAGAAAAAACTGTGGAATTGGATGGCTGAGAGAAGCAGATCATTTTCTTTTGTATTATGTTTTGTTTTGTTTTCTGGTTTTCTCTCATTCATTTTATTTCTTCTATAGAACATGCCTTTAGTAGGAATGTACATATATAATCTATATAAGATTGTACGCCATCTTAGAGAGGGAGGGGGAATTAAGAGGGAAGGAATGAAAAAACATCTAAGATAATACAAAGTGATTCTCGAACACTGAAAGCAAATAAATTAATTATGTTTAAAAAACTCATTCCAAATAGCAACTATACACACGAAAAAAGACACTATATCTCTCAACTCTTGGTAGTTTTTTTGGCTCTCCGCCTGTCCTGAAAGTCTCTCCTCCTCCACTCCAACTATTGACCTCCCTGGCTTTCTTTAAATCCCAACTAAAATCCCACCTTTGACAGGAAGCCTTCTCTAATACTTCATAATTCCAGTGCTTTCCCTCTTTTAGTTATTTCCTATATTTCCTGTATGTAACTTGCTTTGCATATATTTGTTTGTATGTTTTCTCTCTCATTAGAATACCAGCTCTTTGGGGACAGGGATTGTCTTTTGTTTCTTTTTGTATTTTTGGCACTTAGTACAGCATCTGGCAGGCAGTAACCACTTAATAAATGTTTATTCAGCTGAAGTGAAATGAAATAAATATATAAAAACTGTAAAAAAAAGAAAATTGAAAATGTAGAACTGAAATGATTGCTGAAGAAACTAGAGCTAAAATACTTATGGTGTCTTCTCAATGATAGTCTTAACACATACGTATATCATACAAAAATGACTACCTATTAAGCCCAAGATATATTTGAAACATTTAGAAAGTGTAGAAGCAGAAAACACATTCTTTATAGACCATAACAATATAAAAAATAAATTCGTTCTGGAATAGCAAACAGAAAACAGAGAGTCAAATATAGACTTAACAATGCAATTACAAATAATGAGGGGTCAAACAACAAATCAGAGAAACAATAATTACACTAAAAAGATGAAATAGTCATAACCAATTTACTGGGATAGAGCTAAAGCATATGTCTTCAATTTGCACTACAGAATGATTGAATCAGTTCACAATTTCACCAACAGTGCATTAATGTCTTGCTTTTTCCACATCTCCTTCACCATTTGCATTTATGTTTTCTGTCCTCTTAGCTAATCTCATAGGTTTGAGGGAGTATCTCAGAACTGTTTTAATTTATCCTATTAGTAATTTTTTCAAATATGTTTGTGTGTGTGTGTGTGTGTGTGTGTGTGTGTGTGTGTGTAGCTTTGATTACTTTATCTAAAAATCAATCATGTCCTTTGATCATTTATCAACTGAGGAACAGCTCCTATTTTTATAAGTTTGACACAGCTCTCTATGTTTCAGAAATATAGTTATGCTTGTCTTTCTCGAAGAGGACCATGTCATGAGGGAGTTGATGAGATTACTTGCAGTTGACTTCTGTTTGAGTGAAGGAGGGCTGTGCAAAATCAACAGTCTCACATTCTCCTCCAGAGTCATCTGGATTCAGTGGCCAGATATTCATCAGGATGACTAGAGATGGCCAATGATACAAGCTGAGAACCTGGTCCCACTAATCTATGTTTTTTCACATTTTCACTGTAACTGACATAACACCCATTCAGTGAAAAGGCATCTTTAAGAAGTGAGTCAAGGCCCCTTTAGCAGCAGCAACAGCAACAACATCAAGAACAATATCAATAATAATAATCACACATCATCATAATAAATCAAAGTGGAAGGAGAAGAGTATCTTAGTGTAGAGGAATGGTTAATATTTATACTCACTCTGAGCCAGGAGGACTGAAAAACAGCCATTAAGTGGTGCTTAGGCAAGGACTTATTGTTGTCCAAGAGAAATTTGCTTCAAAATATTTTTCACCCTGCCATATCCCCCACATCTTTCCTTTCACCTTGTACCCCCTCAAAAGTGTTTTGTTTCTGACTACCCCTTTCCCCAATCTGCCCTTCCTTCTATCACCACCACCCCCTCTTCTATCATCCCTTTCTCTTCCTACATTCCTTCAGGGTAAGAGAGATACCTATACCCAATTGAGTGCATATGTTATTCCTGTTATGAGCCAATTCTGATGAGAGTAAGGTTCATTTACTTTTCATTACCTCCTCCTTTTTCTTCTCCACTGTAAAAGCTTTTCCTCACCACTTTCATGTGTAATAATTTATCCATTCTGTCTCTCCCCTTCTCTTTCTCTAAGCACATTCTTTTCCTGTATCTTAATTTTATTTTTAGTTATCATCCCTTCATATTCAACTGACACCTGTACCTTCTGTCTATGTATATGCCTTCTAACTACACTTACAGTCTTTTTGGCAAAGGTACATTTTACATTTGGACAACATGGCCAGCTCATTGGAGTTGCACTATCTGAAGCATAGTTTGAATACATGGGAGTTCAGTTAGAGCAAGGAGGACCTCACTGTCTGGTACCTTATCCTGCCAGGTGATCTTCAGAATCTTCATGTTGTCCAGAAAAAGTGATTAAAGGACACTCTCAAGGTCTCTATCAAGAACTTTGTATTGGATTGTGCAACATGGGACACACTGCATGGAAATGCTCAACTTGACATGCCCACATCAGGTGCTGTGCTCTATGAGCAAACCAGAATCGAAATGGCACAAACGAAACATGGGATCCACAAATTTGGAGTAACCACCCCAAATGTTCATGCAGACTATCTGTGCTCAATCTGTTGTAGAGCATTCAGAGCTTGTATTGGTCTGATCAGCTACAGTCATACACACTGAAACTTCATTTTATCATTGTGATGCAATTTTAGTCCTCATTGAGAATGGGCAGTAAACAATCAAGTCTTTCTAACTTCCCTAATAATGAGAAAAGTCTCATGACTTACAAATATCATCTTCCCAATTAGGAATACAATTAATTTAACCTTATTAAGTTCCTTACTATCTACCTTTTCTGGTTATCTTTTTATGCTTCTCTCGACTATTCTATTTGAAAGTCAAATTTTCTGTTCAACTCTGATCTTTTCATCAAGAATGTTCTAAAGTTTTCTATCTCACTGAATGTCAACTTTTCCCCCTGAAGGAATTTACTCACTTTGCTGGATAGGTGATTCTTGGTTGTAATTCTAGTTCTTTGCCCTCCAGAATCTCATATTCAAAGTCCTTCAGTCCTTTAATGTAGAAGCTGCTTAATCTGGCTCCACCACACTTGAATTGTTTCTTTCTGGCTGCTTGCAATATATCCTCCTTTACCTGTGAACTATGGAATTTCACTATAATATTCCCGGTAGTTTTCATTTTGGGATCCTTTTCAGGAGGTGAGATATGGATTCTTTCAATATCTGTTTTGCCTTCTGGTTCTAGAACATCAGGGCAGTTTTCCTTGATAATTTCTTGAAAGATGATGACTAGTCTCTTTTTTTAATTCTAGGTTTCCATCTGCTTATTTTTATCTCTCTTGCACTATTTTCCAGATCAGTTGTTTTTCCAATGAGATAGTTCACATTTTCTTTCATTTTTTCATTATTTTGGCTTTGCTGGATTGTTTCTTGATTTCTCATAAAGTCATTAGCTTCAATTTGTGCCATTCTAATTTTTAATGAATTATTTTCTTCAATGAGCATTTAGGTCTTTTCCCATTCGACTATTTCTGTTTTTTAAGGCATTCTTCACCTAACTGACTTTCTGGACCTCTTTTTATCATTTGGTCTATTCTGTTTTTTTACGTTTTTTTCCTCAGCAATTTTTTTGTGTCTCCAACAAGTTGTTGACTTCTTTTCTCATGATTTTCTTTTATCATTCTTTTTTTTCTTCCCAGTTTTCCTCTACCTTTTGTACTTATTTTCAAAATGCTTTTTGAACTTTTTCATGGTATGAAAGAAATTCATATTTTTCTTGGGGGTTTTGGATGTAGGAGCTTTGACTTTGTTGTCTTCTGAGCATGTGTTTTCATCTTCCCTGTCATCATAATAACTTTGCATAGTCAATATTTTTTCCTGGTTTTTTTGCACCTTTTCCTAGTTCTGCTTTTAGTGCACATTTCCCCAAACTTCAAGGTTTTTTGCAGCTGTTTTCAGAGATACTTCTAGACACCTGTAAGTTTTCAGTTCTTCCAAGGTGGTATGAAACAAGGATAGGTGTTTCCTAGTATCCTGGCCTGTGCTCTTCTCTGTGAGCAACCACAAGCACTCTTTTCTGTTCTGGAATCGTGAAGATGGTCTGTCTCTCTCCACATTGGCTGCAAGTTCTAGCAGCTAATGCTTCTCCTCACTCTGGGATTGTCACCCAAGACTGTAACCTGAATTTGAGTATGGGCAAAGCAATAGAGTCCTGTCTCAATGCTAGCAGAAAGACCCCTGTAATCTCCTTCTGATCAATTGTTTGATCCCTGTACTTTCTGTGGGCTGAGACCTCCAGAAGCAGCCACTGCTACTGCTGATTCAGTCACTCCCAAGGCCTGCTCCTGGTTTTCTCTGATCAGCAGTTCCTGGAGCAGCCAGCACTGGAATGTGCTCCACTGTCACCCAGGCCTGACTGATCTTTCTTGTTGATCTTCTGAATTTTCTTTGGTATCTATGAGCTTAAAGGACTGGAAAGCACCACTTCTGCCAGTGATAGAGTTACCCTGAAGCTTGGTCAGAGTTTGTTGGGGTAAGTTCTATGCTGATGTTGCTTGCATTGGAGCACACTCCTGTCTCACCCCGGTGCAACAGGTCTTTCTTCCTGAACTTCTAAGTTGTCTTGGGTTGGAAATTTGGTTCACTTTGCCTGTTTTTTGGATTCTACTGTTCAAGAATTTGCTTAGAGTCATTGATAGGGTTCTTTTTCTTTTAGTTATTCATTTCAATTTATATTTTATTTTATTTTTAGCTGCTAAATATTAACATTTTTATAATCAAGTTGTGTTCCCTAATTGTGTGTAATGTTGTCCAAGACTTCTGATCCTATTTAACATTGTTTTTTGATTTCAGTTGAGGGCCTCAACCTCTGAAACTCCTATTCTCATCCAATAATGAACAATTAGGGTTGCAGTCACATGGTCCTGAAAATATTCTTGCTCCCTATGGTATCACTCTCACCAGGAACGTGCTTTTTACTCTTGGCTCACAGTCAGATCCCAGGATCACTCTCTGGTCAGTACTGATATCATTTCTAAATAAAAACACAATGTGAGAGACAATAGTGAAAAGGAAAGTTTCCTTCTAAATAACTACGAAATCAAAAATATAGCTGAGGATGACCTACCAAAATATGAAAAAGACTTGTATAGATTAACTACAAATTGAAATAATAAAATAAAATTAAAATAATTGAAACTAAGCAATTAAATTGTCTACAACCAATTAAAATAACAAATAAGAACTTATAGTTGGAGGAATATTCAATGGTCATAGCCATAAAATTAATTCTTGCCAATAATAAGAATGACACAACCTTACAATGTTAGTATACAATTTTATGATGGACCAATCAAATTAGCAAAGAGATACTTTAGAGGTTTTGACAGTGGAATGAAATTATTTTTGAAAAAATAACACAGATCAAAAATATAAAGAGAAATGATAAAAAGTGAAAAGGAAGAAAGGAGAATAGCACTTCCAGACCTGAAACTATATTATAAAGCAGTAATAATCATAACAATCTAGTACAGATTTAAGAAAAACAAAAGACAAACATATCAATGGAAGATGAGAAAATTTCAACAAGAAACAGTGAAAAAGATTTGTGAAGACATGGCCACTCTTCAAAGATTTGTGAAAACACTCCCACTCCCTTTCAAAGAAATATCTGCTTGTTGCACATGGTATATATCTTTAGACTTATTCAGTATATTTATCATCCATAATGATTTTTTGATTTTCTTATTCAATTTGCATATTAGAATACACTTTGTTAAAAGTTATTGTTCTCTGGGAGGGAAATGAGTTGAGATATTGGGGAAAATTGTTGATGTGAAAATACATCCTCAACATTTTAAAAAATGATAATTAAAAAATATTTCTTGATAAAAATCAGAAAACAGAAGAATATAAGATAATTAGCTAATTAGAGAGAGAAGTCACCAGGATACAGGTAACTATCAATGTGAAAAATCGAAGTGATTTTCCTGTGTTAAGAGGTATCCATACCTTTGTAGATAAATTATAGTTAAATGATGAATGAAATCTGAAATAAGTGAGAAAATAGGATTCGAGCTACTAAGCATATCACATTATTAAGCAATGAATGTTACACGCATAATTAATTGTGCCTAGTCCTTCTCAGTTTGTCACTGGATCCTGACTACAGGGGAGGCAGATTTTATGCATTAAAAGAAAACAATCAATAGGCTATAAATGAAGATATGACTAATTTTGTTTTTAATTTTGAAGTGGAGGAAAGATTAGGGATATGACAGTTAGGGAGAGGGAGAGTAAACAACTGCAGTTCATTGAATTTAGAAAAAAAAGAAATGTCTACCTTTCCACAAGTGTCTTTCTTCAACCAAAGGAATAAAGAAACAGTAACTGTCTTACCAGTACAGGTTAAGTTTTCAACATATGTGTTATTTGAAGTTTATAATTGTGAGAAAACTCTGCTCATCAAATCTTCATATCTGATGTGGTTTCTGATCAACATAATTTAGTCCTTTTCATATAAGGGTCGCTAAGAAAAATGCAGAAGTGGTCCCATTCCCCAGACACACTGGACTAGGTTCAAACAGTTCAATGAAATTTTCTCACAATTTCCATATTTGAACAGGATTTTCTCACTAGAGGAATACATCCATAAATAGAGTGGGAAGTGTGCTATATCTTAAATTGAGTCATATGATAGAGTCGGTGTGATTTACTCAATTCCACAATTCCCTCTTTCCATTCTTGGCATAATGGGACTGGCCCTCTGCTTTATGAATCACTTCTCTATAAGCAAAATGTATAACGTTTTTCATATACTCATAAGGAGAATATTGTAAGTGAGGTTACAGATCAAAATACTTAGAGGCTTCACAACGAACAGATTTTGCACAGGAAGATTTATAAGTGAATGAGGTAAACAAGAAATCTCAGGAAACATAAAGACATGAAAAAAAAGCTGGAAAAATACAATGATGAATATGTATATGCATGCATGTATATGTACATATGCATATGTATACACACCTGCATGTATGTACATATGTATGTATGTGTGTATACATGCATATACATGTATACTCATATCTCTCTCTGTATATATATATATATATATATATATATGTATATCTATATCTATATCTAGACAGAGAGAGAGAGAGAGAGTGAGCATAGGGTGAGCTGAATGTGAAGGGATGATATCTAATAAATAAAATTAAGTGTTGAGAGGAATGTACAGGGAGAAAGTGAAAGGGAGAGATAGAATAGAATGGGGTAAATTATCTCACATAAAAGAGACAAGAAAGAACTTTTACAATGGAGGGAAAAAGGGGGAATATGAGAGGTAATAAGTGAGCCTTACTCTCATCGGATTTGGCTTAACCAGGAAGAAACAAAGAAGTTCAATTGGATACAGAAATCTCTCCTACTCTACAGGAAAGCAGGGAGGAAAGGGCTTAGAGAAAGGGACAACAGATTGGGGGAAAGCCTCATCAAAAGCCAACAATTTTGTGGAGGGACAGGTTAAAGCAGAGAAAAGAATAAATGGAGGGTGGGACAGAATAGAGTGAAATATAGTTAGTCTTTCACAACATGACTAATATGGAAGTATTTTGTATGATGACACATATATAACCTATGTTACATTGCTTGCCTTCTCAATGAGGGTGGGTGAGCAGAGGGAAGGGAGAAAATGTGGCCCTCAAAGCTTTAAAAATGAACATTAAAAATTATTTTTACATGCAAAAGTAAATAAGATATACAGGCAAAGGGGCATAGATATCTATCTTGCATTACAAGAAAATAGAATGGAAGCACATGAGAAGGGGGAGGTGATAGAAGGGGGGCAGATTGGATAAAGTGGTAATCAGAATGCTTACTGTCTTGGGGTGGGGTGGGGAGAGGAGAGGAACGTGGAGAAAATTTGAAACTCAAAATCTTGTCGAAGTGAATGTTGAAAAATAAAAATAAATAAAAAATATCTTCTTTATCTATTCATTCCATCCTTCTAATCTTAATTTATATACCACTCTAAAAGTCCCACCCTCAGTCTGTTTTCCAGTTTTCCCTTCTCTCTGTAAGTTCATAAGTCTTCTAAACCTCTGCTTATGTACATGTTGTTTCCTCTTCAACACAGATGAGAATTAGTTTCCAATATTACCAGCCCTCCATTCCTACTTGCTTTCTCTGTACTAGTTCTTCCTTTCACTACCTGCTTTTACGAGATAACTTCTTTTTACTCTTTTACTACCTAATTTTTTTTTTAGAATAACCTTGTTGTACACAACTCAGACCCTACTTTTTATTCAAACTATCTTAGAAATGATAATAGTTTTAAGACTACTATTACTGCTAATAATAACTGGCTTTAATAACATTTTCATATATCATAAGTAGAGTTCGTCCTTCATCATTACCTTATAATTAGTCATTAGTGATTTCCTTTTATTGTTTCTGCTTCTCATATCTAATTTTCCATTCACTTCTGATGTTTTTGTTACAAATATCTGAAAGTGTTTCAGTTCAAAAAATTTTCGTTTCTTATTCAGTATTATACTCAGCTTTGCAGGACAAGTTATTCTTGGATGCAACCCCACAAAATATAATTTTCCAAGACAAATGGTCTTTTAGTGTAGAAGCTGCTTGCTAGTCAGGGGTGGGCAACCTGTGATCTCGAGGTCACATGTGCCCCTTCAGTTCCTCAAGTGCAGCTTTTGACTGATTCCAAATTAATGGGTCTTTGTCAAGTTTGGATTCAGTCAAAGGGTCACACTTGAGTACCTAGAGGGTCATATGTGGCCTTGAGGCTGCAGGTTACCCACCTCTGTGCTAGTTCTTATGAAATCACAGTATTGAAATATTTTTTTTTCGTTGCTTGCATCATTTTCTCTTTAATGCTGCAATTTTGAAACTTGACTAGGCCATTCCTTTAAGTTTTCTTCCTAAGATCTCTTTCAGGTGGTGATTTGTGGATTATTTTACTTCTGCCTTACCATCTTGTTCTATAACTTCAGGCAACTTTCTTTAACTATTTGTTGTAATATTGTATCTAGATTCTTTTACTAATCAGACCTTAAACGTATACCAACAATTCTTATATTGTCTCTTCTTGATCTGCTCTACAGATCTTATTTTTCTAATGAAATGTTTCAGGTTCTCCTCTAATTTTTCTAGTTGTATTATATCTTAGTATTTTACAATATCTTTTGATATCACTTGCCCAATTCTAGTTTTCAGGTAGTTATTTTCTTCCTTAAGGTTTTGCATCTACTTTTGTGATTGATTAACTTTCTTTTTCATAATTTTCTTGGACAGCTTTTATATTTGTTTTTCTAATTTTTCCTTGTGCTTTTTTATTGATTTTTAATTTCTTTTCATTTTCTTCCTTATGATATTGTATCTCTTGTTCCAATTGGTTAACTTTCTTTTCATGATTTTCTTGAATTGCTTTTATTTCTTTTTCTAATTTTTTCTCATTCTCTCCTATTTGATTTTTAAATTCCTTTTTAAATGCTTGCAAGAATTTTTTGAGGGGTCTTGTGATCATTTGATATAACACTTTAGGGTAAGGGTGACTTGTTTTTAAACTCATCATCTTCCTCTGAAAATGAACCCAGATCTTATTTTACACCAAAGTAGTTATCATCTGCTCCATTCCTTTTCTATTGCTTATACATTTTTATTTTTAGTTTGTCTTATTTCATTTTTAACACCTTAATATTAATATTATTAAGTTTTAACCCAAGTTGTGGATTAGGTTGCCCTAGAACCCTGGTCCTCCTTATGTCATTGTCTGAATTCTGTCTGGGGAATCAACCTCAGGGACACCTCTCCTTTTCACCCATAACCTGTAATCATGTGTGCTTAACACCTCTACTTCAGGATGAAACAAGGGGTTCTTCAATCTTCACTCACCCCTCTCAGTGTCAGCTCTTCTTTAGATGAAATTTCCTTAGGTGAAATTTCTTGAGGCCTACTCTTCCTCCCTTAGGCCCTACTATTTTTGATTCAATGGAGTCAGCATGGAGGTGTCTACATTTCACTCAGGCCAAACCTCAGGTTCTGGAGTCTTTCCAATATCCTCTTAACTTGTTTCAGGAGGACAAGTGCTTTACTACAATTTTTTTTTTTTTTTTTTTTGCCACTCTACATTCATTTAGTCATGATTTTTGGTCTGGGGAGCCTGGGCATTTCTGACTTACTCCATCATCTTCCTAGAACCTTTATATATTGTTTCCTCAAAACATTAAGTCCAATCACTGAGTCATAGTTTTCCTGAGGCATATAGGACTTTTGAGACTTATAGTTCATATATGGGACCACCTATATTCCTACATGCTAAGCTTTTTCCTGTATGTTCATTCTCCTCCTTGGACACTATTCACATTGCTAAAAAGTGTGACCAAGGGTTTATGAGTCTTTGTGATGGAAATCAAAATACGATGTTTTGCTGTTTTTGTTTTAGTATAATCAAGTGTCTTTGATTGAATCTTGCCTGTATCAATCAAGAGTCTTTACAAGGAGTAAAGTACAGAAATAAAAGTTTCTTTAACTAGAAACAGTGTGTATATTTGCATTGTTAATGATTTTAATGTGATTAAAAAACTTTCTCATCCATTGATGGCCTGCTTATTGTGGGAAACTTGATTAGGAGACTTGTTTCTTAGGAGGGTTCCAAGTACCTTTTGTTTTTTTCTATTAATTCAAGAGGTCAAAGGGTTTTGATGCCCTCTGGCTCTAAAAATGTATAAATAGAGAGCTGAGGTTTTACATTGGGCTTAATTTTTGCACTAAGGTTTGAGTTCCAGATGATGACTCTGGAAAGGCACCAAGGAACTCCCCAGCTTTGACAACCCAGATGCTGTGCTTCCCTCTCTGGTAACTATGGTCAGAAAGTTGGGGTCCAATTATCTGTTGAATTCAGGTAGAGGAAGCCATGTCTGTTGATTTTTTGCTTTCTCTGTATTTTCTTTGAAATTCAGGGTGCTGATTCCTGAACTAACTGAATGATCTATGTACTTGGTTAAAGTAATGATTCATGTGATTGATGAAAGTGATTGTTAGCCCCTTGAAAGTTGCTTTCCTTTTATGAATGCAGATCTGAGAACCTGTGATAGCAGATTGTTGGGATGCTTACTGTTACATTATGGAATAGTCAGCAGGATTTGCATGAGTTAAAAGTAAAATATGGGGTTTTGTGGGACTGGAATAATTGTCCATTGTTTCCCAGTTATGGTGACTATTGTTCTATGAAGCCATGGGAAACAGGGATGGCCAGAGCCTGGGCTTGGGTGAATTAGCTAGGCTCCTTGACTGCTAGAGTAGTGAAGGTCCTGAAAGTGTATTGTATTCAGAAACCAGATCAGAGCTGCAGGAGCTTGAAGTGGAGCCCTGGAACCCCTGGAAGTCCACAAGAAACCTATGTGCTAAACCACCCAGCAGAAATAAAGAATGGGCAATGTGTTGACCTTGGTGAAGTGAGAGGAATGGGAGTGCAGGGTTGCTAGGGTGCAGATCTAGGTGGGAGCTGGGAGTGGCTGCCTCTTACTGGAGGAAGAGCAACCCTGAAGTTTGGTGTTTAGCCCTGAGGCAAGATTGGGACTGTGCAACAGGGCACTGAGTGTGCCATTTTTCAGTATTCTCCTGTGATAGTTTGGGACTCCAGACATAGAGCTGCCTATGGTGGATAGGGAGAAGTACTCTATAACCCCCAAGGATGCCACACTGATGGCTTTGTTTCCCAGCTAACCCTCAGGACTCAGAAGAGTGGGGTGGAACTTTAAGACTGAGACTTGGCTCGTTAGATCCTACACCTGATAGTGCTTGTAATGGCAGGGTGGGAAGCACACACCCACAAGAGGACTTTATTTGGGAATTGAGGAAGGAGGAGCTCCTGGCTCCCTCCTCAAACAATGATGTTATGCTTATATATGGGCATTTGTTTAAAAGCCATTTGACCACCCTAGTAATGAGTTGCTATTTTGTGTATTCTGCAAATATAAAATTCATGATGTTTTTATATTGTATTTACTAAAGAAATGTTAATACCTATTCAGATACAAATCACCTGGGATTAGGATCAAAAAGTATAATGCCTCTATTTGGTACATGATCCATGGCCATTCATATTGAAAATGGAGGTATTGATTGTAAGAGGAAGCAAAGTAGGATCTTTTGTTGTTTTGTTTTTAGCACAATCAAGAATTATAATGCATCTGTTTGTTCCAAGACCTGGTATATAGGTACTAAAAAATGTTTATTACTGATTGAGTAACAGCATGAACAGATTGAAGCCAGAGGCACAGGTAGACTTTAAGTCTCAGTGTGGAGAGTCTGCAAGAGTGTAAAACTTCACCTTAGAAAGCCCAATGGTATTAGAAATTTCAGGGTGGTTATTTTGGAGCCCCTGGGAATATGTAGATCATATTACTGTATTGGCAGTGTTCATAGAAACCTATGTGTTCTGATGGCACTAAAATTCTGAACTGAGATGTCCTAAAGATTCTTTTTTATGCAGTTTTCTGAGTCTCATATATCCAGGGAAGCTTAATCCTGGGAAATAAAGGTCAATAAAGAAATGTCAAGGACCCTGCATGAGACTAAGCAGGGCTGATCACCTCACCTGACCTCACCCACAAGTGCAACAAAAAACAATAATTGGCCTTGACTGGGGGCCTCTTGGTCAGAAACTCATACAGCAGAGATTAGCAAACCAAAAAAGCTACCTACTCACCCACATCCAACCAATATTACACACACTTCCACCCCCCCCACATAATCCTATATGCATACCATATTACATATATATATGTATATATATATATACATATATATATATATATATGTGTGTGTGTGTGTGTGTGTGTAACAGTAGTAGAGATCACCAAAGAAAATCAGTTTTTAGCAATGATAAGGAAAAGCTCAGAGGAAAATTTGGATTTCTTACGAGAATCATGCTAAAATGTATGGAATAGGAATCAAAGATTCCATGAGATAGCAAGGAATTTTAAATAAAAAGAGTGATAATAGAATATCTGACATGTAGAACAACATATGTAGACTAAAAGTCAAGAAGAGATACTTTAAGGATATCTGAACTTCTTGAAATTGATGACCAAAAAATCCCCTGGTACACTGTATTTCAAGGAATCATAAAGATGATCCACTTTTTTAGAACCAGAGGGCAAAGGGAATATCACAAGAATACATCAGTCATTTCAGAAAGAGACCATCAAAGGAAAAGTCAGAGGAATTACATACCCCAAACTCCAGATCTCTCATGTTGAAGAAAAACAATGCAGAAAGCCTTTGGAAGGGGATCTTCAAATGTCAAGGAATCCGTCAGGATCACAAAAGACTTAGGAGCTTCTACACTAAATAAGTGTAGATTTTTGAATAAAATATTCAAAAAAGGTATGACTTCAAAACTCAGTATTTACATTGCAAAGCTGAGTATATGCCAATAAAGGAAAAATAATGGAGATTTTAAAAGGAAAGAGAACTTGCAAGTATTTCTGATAGATTAAAATGAATAACAACAATAAAAAAGCATCAACAATTCAGTAGCAAAAAAAAAAAAAGCAAATGTCCAGAGAAATCTGGAAAGTCAAATTTATTTTAGGAATTTAAAGGTGCTGTATGATGGTCAGGTACTAACATTTCATGCTTCCTGTGCTGGAAAAAATGACTCTGTGTGACTTTTTCTTGGTTTTGCTTCTCAGAATTTGGTTTGACACATTTTCTTGGTCATTGTGGAGGTTTTGGGTGAGCTGATGCAAAGCTGCTAGCACTCACTCTGCAATCTTGAGTCTGCCTTTGCTGACATTTGAACAGAGAGGAAAGAAAGATGTTCCCCTTCAGAAGTTTAATATCGTCAAATGCTACATACAGAGTTTAATAAGAAATCTCAGGATTTGAATGAAGATTGTCTTAATCATTTTAAGAGGCTGAAAACTAGGAAGGGTAGAAACAATACTTTACTATAGATGTGAGGAAGGGAGGGTATTCCTCACATTTGGTGTGAAAGAGAGAAGAGTGAAGAAACTAGTAGGATGTAGTGAAGGAGTGGGCATCATCTGAACCTCACCTTTATATGAAATGTGCTGAAAAGAGTTAAATACATGTATACATATGTAACATGGTGTAAAAATATGTCAAACTCAATAAAGAAACAAGTAGGAAATCGGGTGGAATGTGTTAACCTGGAGGATAATAGGAAGGAAGGAATATGCATTAGTAAATCTCTCTTGAAGAAGAAATGAAAAGGAGGGAATAGTCCAAAAACCTAACTGGGTGTCCTCTCTTGTCCTTTAAATAATTAGAAACAGCTGCACTAGCAGGAAATGAAAATGAAGGGGTGATGTTGCATAATGTGAAACTGCAAATGGGAAGATTTCAGAAAACCTTGGGTAATATGAACTGATAAAGACTTAAGGGACCATAACCAGGAGCAATATGCTCCTATATAATGCAAGCCCAATAATAATATAGAAGGGACAATAATTTGAAAGCCATAAGAAAAAAAAACAATTTTGAAAGATATAAGAACTCTGAAAAATGTAAACAGCAACCATGCCTTCAAAGACGTCTGGTGAAGGATAGTGCCCAACTCTTGACTGAAAGTAATAAACACAAAAAATAATGTCTGGATTAATTTTATTTTGCTTATTCAGTGTAAGTATCTTTGTTCTTTTTTAATTTGGGGATCTTTTTTTTTTTTTTTTTTTTTTTTTACTTTGGGCAGTGTTGAAAACAGCAATGCCAAAAAAAGAGGAAGCATTTACATATATTTAAAAAATACAGAGAAGAGAAGAAAATGTAAAAGGAAGTATGCAGCAGGATGGTTTTTAAAACACTTGGAAGTTATGTGTCTATGTGTGCGCATGTGTGTGTGTGTGTGTTTGTGAGAGAGAGAGAGACAGAGAGTGACAGAGAGAGAGAGAGAGAGAGAGAGAGAGAGAGAGAGAGAGAGAGAGATGGAAATTCTCAGTCTCTGCTTTATGTTCCATTTCACATGTGAAAATGCTTGGAGTTTTTGGTTTATGCTTAAATAAATATAATTAGAAAAATACAAAGAATCTTACCTTGAAAACAGTAAATACCTACCTACCTACATACATACATACATATATATATATATATATATATACATATATATGTATGTGTGTGTGTATACATATAAGCAACTGTGCACAAGGGCAGCTACCTAGTGACCAGTAGGAAAGTATATTAAAACATCTAAGCAGAAGATATGATTCTTACCAATCTGCCCATCTTTTTACAAGAACAGGGGAAAACTTGAGAGATTTTCAATCTGTGCCCCATCATTCCTTGGTCCCTTCCTGACTTCTCCATCTAGCCTCTACTCTAAGAGACTCTTTCTTTTTTGTGAGTCTCTAATCTTTCATTTCAATTTAACTCAATTTCCAAAAGCACTCCCAAGCCACCTAATCTGTGCAGATTCTCATGATCAGGCTAGAGGATAAATACAAGTTCCTTCTGATGTCAGATCTGTTTTCAAGGACTGTCTGGACATGGCATGACAAAGATTGTCACCAATGAAATTCTGCAAAAATCTTTTGAGCACTTGCTCTGTATAATCCATGGTAGTCAACACTGACAATATGAATATGAGTTGAACAGATGAGGGGTGATCATAGGGAATACCCAGTTGGATTTGAGGAACTTGTTTGGTACATTGGATGTCTTGGCCACCAAGAGTATTTGAGAAAATGTAAGGTATAAGAAGTTTTGAAAAGTCATGAGGAGCTTCAAATGATAAAGGATTTTATTTTTAATCCAACAGCAGATAGGGATAAAAGGAGTTTGTTAACTAGGGAGTGAAATAGTCAGATCTGCTGCATAGAAACATCAGTTTGATGTCTGAGTGAAAGATGGAGTGGAGTGGGAGAGAGTGGTGGCAGGCAGACCACACAGGAGGGCATTGCAAAAGACCAGGTGGGAGGTGAGCCCCAGGGTAGTCACTGCGTTATTGGAGAGAAGGAGGCATATACAAGGATGGTATGATGATGCAAAACACAGGACTTGACACCAACCTGGATACTTGGAGTGACATTGAGGGATCAGTGGAAGATGGCAGTGAGGCGGTGAGTCCCAGTGACTTCCTCCTTTTCCATTCTTCTTGCACTTGATTTCCCTCCATTCACCCTGTAAGACAGCTACTCCAGTTGATTTTTTTCCTGGCACCCAATCATCTACTAACTCCACACCTCCATGGTAATTCTCCCTCATATGTACTTTATAATCCTTCCTTCCCTAGTTTGCCTGGTTTCCTTTAAAACTCAGCTCCAATCTCATCTAGTAAAGAAAGTCCTTCCGGTCCCCATGGCTACTATTGACTTCTCTGAGACTTTCCTTTTCTTTTGTATGTATGTGTATGTGTCTCATCATTGTAGACTGAAGATCTTGATTTGCCTACCTCTAAATCCCAGGGGCTATTGCTAATAGCCATCATGGCTCCTCAGTGATGAGAACACAGGGAATATGTGGCTGTGAGAGAGGAGAGGAGATGGGAGAAGAGAAGGGAGAGAATTCTTGTGGGAAAGGTGCCCAAGCCATTAGTTCAAAGTCACAGTGGCATGGAGGGTGGGCTCTGTGAATGTCTCCTTAGGGCTGGTTTTCCTCTTCTTCAAGGTTCTTTTGTTTAGCTGAATATAGATCACTCTCTAGGGGTCTTCAGGAATGGGGACCTGAAGGAAAATACAAGATTAAGAGGAAATGAGTGACTTTGGAGCAGGAGTTCTTAATCTATTGGTGTGTTGTGAATTCTTTGACAGCCTGTCCGTTAAAAGCTATGGATGCCTTCTCAGAATCATTCCTTTAATTACACGAAATGAACTCCCTGAGATTAAAAGAAAATAAATTATATGGAAGTAGTTATTGAAATATTAAAAAATAAACAATAATTTCAGGAATGTCCAGTTCAGATGGATTCTCTTAGGGAGCAGAAGAAAGAATAGGTAAATGATTAAGAAGTGATCTAACCCTGGGTTTAAAGTCTGTTGGGAAAGTTGGGGTCAAGGATGAAACAGGCTCATCCAGGGGAAGGACAGGATGGGGCTAACTCATCAATGGTTCCCTTAGTCTCTCCTTGGGCACTGCTGTATCTGAGGAGGACAGAAGCTTTCATCATTCTCCTAGCTTCTAGGACCAGAAATCTCCTTTACCTGCTCTCTCCCTGCCCCAGGATTATGCCCTCTTCCTGCCCAGATCATTTACACTCCCCCTCTGGGGTCTCAGGGTGATATGGTAGGCAGGAAGAATCCTGGTTCTGCACCACCCTTCCTGTTCTACCTGTTCAGCATGCTCCTCCCACCACATGTGCCTTAGGCTTTCAAGTGAGTTAAGCAGGTCACATGAGTCTATTAATGAATAGGAAAGATCTTCCCATTTAATTTGCCAGTGTAACTATCATCTAAGCTGACTCACTCTTCCACTTTTTCTTTTCCCTTCCATAGGCACAAACAGCCCTTATCCTAACCTCTACCTCAAGATGCCTCAAAAAGCCCCTCCCACCAATGTGCCTTTTCAGACTTCCTTGGGTATCTCTTAATCTTGACTTTCAATTTTCTACTTCATTCCCTGGAACCTGGATAAAAGCTCACCTGTCACTCAGTTCTCTAGGACCTCGTTGGTTCAGACACCTGGTCTGGAGACATCCTCTCATGGGAGACACAGGTGTATTTGCCAGCATGCTGGGCCCCAGACAGGAGGGGAAAGTCTGCTTTAGTCCCAACTGGGTTCTGATTCGGCAAAGGCTAAGGGGTCTACCTTCAGCAGAGTGAAGGTCACTGAACTGAGGAATGCCTGAGGGGGCTGTCAGCACTGAAGAGTCACATGCATCCCAGGCTCCACCACAAGGACTGGGAGGGCTGAGAGGGAAGGCTTCTTCTGTGTGGAAGGGTTCTTCTACAAGGTCGTGTAAATCAGGACACCTGGATCAAGGCATGCTCTGCCCCTGAAATCCTGTTTGACCTTGACCTATTCACTGGCCCTGTCTGAGCCTCAGTTATCTCCTCTGTAAATGAGGGTTTGACTAGAAGTTTGTTCATACAATTGTAGCTATAACTACCTAGGAATCTAAGGATCTTTCACATTTGAGGGAGCTCATCCAACCTATAGTCTCTTGCATCTTAGTCATGGGAGGGAAGATCACAACCCTCACTTTTCATCTGGTCTATCACAGACAGGCTCAGGGCTCAAGCTAAAATCAGGCTTATGAGGATCATGGTCCTGGAGTAGGTTCATTTCCAGGCTCAGCACTTACTTGTTGTGTGATCCTGGACAAGTATTTCCCTCTCTATGTACCTCACTTTGCTCATTAGTAGTGGGAGAATTTAGCTTCAGGAACTTCCAAGGCCCCTTTCAGCTCTGGGTCTCTGTGACTCTTCTCTTTACCCCCAACTTAATCCCCACCATCACCTTTCTTCCCCAGATTCTGGATCACAATAGAAATGCCTCATGTCTTCTAAGACTCCTGAGTCCTTCCAGGCCCCAGGACAGAGCTGGTCTTTTCTCTATGAGGCCCCTGTTTGGGAAGAAAACAGAGAGATCATCCTTAAAGTTATTCTGGGGTCCACACCCTCCTTACCTGTCAACACCAGCTCCATGGCCTTAGTGGGCTCTGATTATCTAGTAGATGCTTTCTGCTCCATGCAAGTACAGTTGTATCTCCCAGTGTCCTTGGGTCTCATAGATGGGAGGAAGAAGTCAGTCCATAGAACTGGTGAGGCCTGCTATAAGGGATTCTGGATCTGAGCCTTCCACACAGTGAGTCACCTCTTCAAAGGAAGACAGCTTAGGCATGAGCACCAGAAAGTCATGCTTTCCCTTGGGGCCACCACCAGACCAGGTTGGGTCTAAAATCTGACCCTGGGGAGTGGTCTGAGGGAAAAGAGAGAGACACCAAATGTCAGCATTAAATTAAGCATTCAAGGCCCCCTCCCTTAACCCATTAATTAATAAGAAAAAGTAATCTTTCATCTCTTCTAACTTTCTTGTATTTTGACTGGGAAAACACCCATTATCTTGGGGCCCAAAACTGTGTCAATATAGAACAGGAGAGGATCCCATGGTCTCTTCCAGCCTCCACCCAAACCATCCCTTCAGAATTCCCTGAATTTTGTGCTGTCCTCTTAGTTCTTTTGGCTCCTATGTGGGAGGATGGAATCAGAATTTGGGGGACTCCCATCTCCAGTCACCAAGCACAGTCAGCTCCAGGATTATGCTGAGATAGGACCCTCTTTGGTGGGTTGTGTTCTACAAAATAAAGCTGTAGCTTCCAGGGTCCTCGGACCTCAGAGACGACTGAGAAAATAGCCCAGGTTCCTGTAGTTCTCTGTCACTGCAAGGCTATGGACTCTTTGCGTCCAGGAGGGCAAAACTGTAGTTCAGAGGGGGTGCCTGTGGTGATATATCACATTAGATGATCACTGTTGCCTCCTGGAATATTTTAGAGTTGTCTGAAGCAGTAATGAAGGGTTTGGGAAGGGTTCCTTTGAAAGGAGGAAGGAAGAAAGTTAGGAACCTTATCTCTCCCCTTAACCCCCTCAAATCATTCCCTGCAACAAAGCTGAGAAGGGGGAAGGTGGGCTCACGGTCCCTGGCCAGGCCCCTTTGTCCAGTCCTGTAGGAGTGTTCCTGGCTTGATTACTTCACTCCCTGGGCCCAGCAAGATTCAGAGTACTGACTGATGGGAGGAAAAGGGTTATTGGCAGAGGAGGTCACCCTCCCTAGCTGCTCTCTTCTCACCTCTTCCAAGGAGAGCAGGTCTGCCCTGACAGGCTGAACTCACTGGGCCAAGACCGGATTCTCATAAATCTTCACTGACAAATTCAGAACTTTCTCTTAATTTTTGAGGTTTTCAAAGCCCTTTCCTAAATCAAAGCTTGTGTGAGGGATTAGACAGGGACCCTGACTGAATCCAGAGCCCTACCTACTGCCCTACAATGTCACTTAGTGCCAGAAACTTGGCTTACAACCCACTCCCCACCCCTCAGTGAAGTCACAGCTGGGCTAGCAGAGCTGTGTGTGGCCCAGGGTGGGCACAGGTTGGCAGAGAAGGGCTCCCTCTGGGTACCTCGGTGAGGAATTAAATGTTTTTCTGATTTTCTAGTTCCCATTCATCACCCACCTATCAGGAAGCTCCTGTTTAATGATGGGAGAGCTCCAAAAGTTTAGAGAAATAACTACCCTTGCATTCCTCAGGGACCATAGGGGTGTGGGCTTAAATGGCATCATCAGATAATTCAGCCCATAATTCATGCAACTGAAAAGGAAACTGAGGTTCATAGAAGGTGCGGTACTTGTCCACACTTGACCAACTGGGACCTAGGTTTAAACCCCCCCCCCTGTCAAACCTCCCATCTCATCTCTCTGACTGGCCTCCTCCCCACCAAGAATGTTTGTAGGTCGACATCCCCTCACCTGTTACCACCAGGGCCAGGGATTCACTGAGTTCTGACCACAAGGGCACCTGCCCATAGTGGTAGCTTCTCCCATCTCTGGAGTTCTCCACATTCCTGAGCATGAACTCTGACTCCACCAGACCGGAACATGGCCACAGCTGCCAGTTCTGGACAGCTTGCTCATCATCACTCTGTACTTCCTGTCACAGAGCCCCCTCAGGCAGGCAGCCTCCCACCTAGAAAAGACCAAGCTTGAACTCAATGATCATTCCTTATGCTTCTGTTCTAAGGCCTGCCCTTTCCTAGGTGCAAGAATGCAAAGACAAAATAAATACAGCTGTCCACAGGGAACTACACTCTATTGATGAGGACAAAAATATACTTAAGTATTTATGTCAATACCAAATGTTTATGCATAATGATTTTGGGGTAGGAGACAGAATCCTATCTTGAATGAAAGTTTGTTAATGATAGAAAAGCAGTTCCAGAAGGCACAAGGGAAGAGCAGAGGCTGGTGGGTTGGGACATAGGAGGGAAATGAGTTGAAACAGATGAGTGTGATAGAAGAGAGTCTGATGATCTGAAACATAAGCTTTGACTTGGGTAGCTCATGGCTCAGAATCCTGAGTGGCGGCTCTGAGTAGTTGGCAGTCAGCCCTTCCCTTCAGAAAAAAGTGAGATTGAGTAAATTTCATTTACTGTGGATGGAAAACTGAGTTTAGCAGAAGTGCGATGTCAAATCAGATGGTCACTGGTCCTGGCTAATGTACAACCAATTACAAACATCTATTAATTGTTAGCAATTAGGGTACCCTCTAGGGTAACAACTGAGGATTCAAAGTCAGAATGGTTCTCAGGGAGTTTCCTTTCCTTCAGGTGAGATAGTGGGTACAGAGGTGGATGTTTATGCAGAATAAATACATAGAGTATCAATGTAAAATATATATATATATGCATGTGGGTAGATACATATTCATGTGAAAGATAAGGCACTATCAGTCATGGAATCAGTAAGGACATTAAGTTTAAAGTAATGTGTTAGCAGTTTCTTAAAAGAACACCAAGAACTTGTGAGGCAACGGTCAGCAGAGGGGAGGAGTATATTAAAGATATAACAGATAATCCCAGCAATTGTATATGTACGTATCTGCATACACATATACACATATGCACATATATGCACTAGCACAAGCACACATATCTATCTATCTGTATCTCTCAATCTAGATATATACATATATATGCAGGTGTATCAGTATAATGGAATTATCATGCTCAATTTTTTCATTTAATGATCTGGTTGTTTCAGTGCATGAAAAGAAACAGATGTAAACAATGTGGTGAAACAGCAACCTCAAACACTTCTGAGATCATCACTTATATTTAGAGAAGTGTTGTTAAGAACATAGGCTGTGATTGTGCTGTTATTGTAAAACGTCCAAGTCAGACCACATTCAGAGAATTGTGTCTAACAGTAAATGTGATCCTGTCAGAAGATCATGGATAAACTGGAAAGAATCCAGAATAGGGTGATCTGACTGGATCCTAGCATCATATATCAGAGGTCTCCTGACTGAAGAAGTTCAGTGGTGATCTAGTTCAATTCCTCATTTTAGAGATGATAAAAGTGTGTTCCAGTGAATTTAAGATATATTCAGTATTAGAAACTGGAAGTCTGCCATATGAAGATAGGTTAAAAGAATTGGTTGTATTTATCCTGGATAATAAAATATTGGAAACAATGGTATCATTATTTTTAAAATAAATGTTAATTAACATTTTATACTTTTACTTCCTTATCCTTTTTTCTGTGTGCCTTTGGTGCTTCTTCCTAGAGCATCTTCTCATAAAACTAATGACAATTTTAATGTGAAAAAAGAAAAAAAGAAGCAAAAGTAGAAAATGTCAGCACATTAAAATCTGAAAGTATGTGCAATGTATCAAGCTCATGGAGCTAGCCTCTGAAGAACAGTGGGGTAGAGGTGTCTTTTGCTCTTCTTTCCTTAAATATTTTTTTGACTTCTGTAAAGTATTACTTTCATTTTCTGATCTAATTGTACAAAAACATAAGTTAACTTTCATAGTATTCATATTTTTATTATGTTGACATGCCCCTCACAGGAGCACTAAATATTTTTCTACTTATTTAGATGCTTTCTTATTTATGTAAAGAACCTTTTTGCATAATTTTCCTAGTGTGAATTCATCCTCTCTTGGAAATCCACAGGGTCCCTTGACTTAGTGTCAATTTAATTCTTATTATCTTGAAATGTATAATAAAATGTTTGGATTCGTTTCAGAGATTCATCTTCTCTTCTCTTACTAATGTTTTGTTCTATAGATTTCAATGTTCATTATCAAGTTTTTGACTCACTTTTATTCCTCCTGAGAGCTCTGCATTTTAAACTTCTCCCATGCCTTCCCATATTGCTCCCTTGCTTGGTCCTCCCCCTTTATTAATAGAATACCGTGTGAGGGCTGGACCACAAAATTGTCTTTGTCTCATCCTATGCAGAAGTATTCACTTTGTACTGGCATTGATAAAAGCCAATCTTCATATTTCATGATTTCCTCCTCTTTTAAGCTTCCCATTAATGTAAGCATGTTCATGTGGTATGAGTAATCTATGCCTGAGTTAGGCAAAGTGTGATAACTGATAAGACAAAAAGGTAAGAAATTCAAGAACAAAAGATAGTGAAACATGAAGTGGTTCAACAATGTTTGAGGGAAAATAGTATCACCAATAAAGGGTTGATGGTGTCCTAATAATTAATTAAAGGGTGGATGGAATAGAAGCCATGAGTAGGATAATGAACAAGATTAAAATCTACAAGGTAGAGGAGATGAAATGATAAAAGATAATGATGAGATAAAGGAATTTCCAAGGTAGTCAACATGGAAGTGGAATAATTGAGAGTCATAGGCAGATGAAAGTCATGACCTTCTCTGTATCTATCTGAGGTGGAGTAATGGAATACGTCATGGAAATTGAGGGGATTAGGATACTTGGAAGTGTTTGAAAGAATATTAAAATATCTAGTGAACTTCCACACTTAAAGCAGAAACACTGGGGAAAAGATGGTACCTGTAAGGACCAAACTCCTTGAGGAAAGTTAGTTTTGGTAATTAGTAGATAAGGGCAACCACAATTGTAATCAGTGAAAGATTTGGATATTTTGAAACCGAGAGGAAGACAATTGCTCAGGAATCATGGTAGGAGAAATCCATAAGTAGCAAAAGTGAGCAAGGAATATTCCAACTCCCTTAACACTACAAGAAAGTTTAGGGGACATGAAAAAATGCAGGCAGAGCAGGGATTGAGATGGACCAAAAAGGATTCTAGGTCTATTGCTAATAAGCCCTCATTTGTGTGTCAACACACTATCATTTGATATCAGTTAATCAGATAGAGTCATTTGGCTTTCTTAAAATGATGGAAGCTTAAGAACAACTGCACAAAATATCCCTCTCTCAAATGATTTGGAAAGACCTTTTTGCTAGTACAGACTCCAGTAGAAATTAGGGTGTAAGATTAGAGAGCCCATATATCAAAATGAGTAAATGTCCTGGTTTCAGGACCATTTTTCCCCTTTAAAGATTACTCAAGCAGGCCCCTCTAGGTATGTCATATCATTTCTGGTAATATCTTTGATGCTATCTTTCTTGAGTGTGTGTCCTTGACTACTATTGATTATTGCCAACATTCACTAGTGTTCCAGGCACACTACTAAATAAAAAAAAAAAATCCAAATTGGGGTATTATGTAGTTATGTGTCCAAGACAAAATGACAGAAAAAAGATTATTGAATCATGAAGAAGATGGGGGAAATTTATCCTTTTTTTTTAAGAAAAAAATATACCGACAATGAAAATTTAAAAACAGAGCAGAAGTTGAAGTAGAAGAAAGTAGAAAAAAGACAGGGATTATTTCCTAATTACTTCACTTGGAGAAAAAAATGGGAAGAATTAAATAACCAGTTTAGAACAGTTAAGAAAAAGGAAGTGACAAGGAAAACTCCAGAACCAGAAAAAGTAGTAAGAAATAGTAGTGGGGTGGATGTTAACGTGAAAGAATAGGATCAAGTGGAAAAAAAAAGACTTCATTCAAATAGAATAAGCAGAATTAACAGCAGAGATATAGTTTTGAAATTACAGTCAAAAAAGGGAAAAATCCATTTTTTTTTTGGAAAGCCAACATTAATGATGAAGTAATATAACCTTAGGTTTCACAATTTTTAACGTGAGTATACTTAACAGTCCAAAAATAATAGGGAAAAGTGATAAATTGAATAAAATGGCAATACACACTATCTGTTGTATATGAATGACATATGAAATACACAAAACACACATACTGAGAGAGAGAGACAGAGAAAGAGGGAGAGGGAGAGGGAGAGAGAGAGAGAGAGAGAGAGAGAGAGAGAGAGAGAGAGAGAGAGAGAGAGAGAGAGAGAGAGAGAGAGAGGATGAAGAAATTACTACGAATAAAATGAATTCCACAAAGTTAGAACTGCAGTCTTGCTATCAGACAAAGCAAGAAACTGAAAAGGAATAAACAAAGAATATTCATTATGCTGAAAGAAAGTCTTAGACAAAAAATCCATGCATATATGAAAATTATATCATTCAAGTGCCTCAGCATCTAAATTTACAAAGGAAGTACTAAATGATCTACTGTAATATCTAGTAATGCTAAAATTATAGGGGATTTCAAGAATCCTGTCTTAGTCTTTTATGTCACAAAGAAAGTTAAAAGAAAGAGACAACATAGAAATGAAAAAAAAATCCTGGAAGAATGAAAGATAAAATACTTCTATCGACTAAATTCTACTTCTAAGGAATATGCACATCATGGACCTTCTACAAAAAATGAATATGTATTAATTCCCAGGGATGCTAAAATTAATTAATAAAATATAGAAGTATCAAGTATATACATTACAGACCGCAACAATGATAAATAGTCGTTGATTCAGGAGGGAAACTAGATGGCAAAGTGCCTAAACTGCTTGGTTTAGAGTCAGGAAGGCACATTTTCCTGAGTTCAAATGTGGTCTCTGCACTACCTAGCTGTGTAGGCAAGGCAATTAATCTCATTTGTTTCAGTTTCTTCATCTATAAAATGAGATGGAGGTGGAAATAGTAAACCACTTCAGTATTTTTGCCTAGAAAATTCAAAATGGGGTCACAAAGATTCGGATACAATTGAAAAAATTACTCAACAGCAAGAGGTTCAGAAACTACAAACAAAAGAAATATGCCCAAGTAAATAATTAACCATGAAATCCTAAACAATGAAGAGATCAAAGAGTAAATCAGAGAAATGATCATTACATGAAAGATAGTGATGAAAAAATATCAGTTTTCTAGGATCCAGTTAAAGTAGTCTGCATGAGAAACAACATATTTTTACATGCATATGTTAATCAAAGAAGAAAAATTAATTAAGTATTCATTGAAATTAGAATTCATAGAAATTAGAAAAAATAATTATAAAAGAGGCATTAAAATTAGAAAATAAATGGATAAACTGGAAACAAAATAATCTATAGAAATGATGAATAAAATTAAAATCTTTAAAAATTAAAGGCTTTGAAAAGAATAATAAAATCAATATATTGTGAGCCAAAGTGGCTAATGAGAAGACAATAGAAAATCTAATCAATAAAAAAAAATGACTGAAATAGCAAGATGAAATGCAACTGAATTAGAATAGGAAGAAGCATCAGAACTTATTATACACATTGATGTTAAGAATGGACAGGCTTGGAGTTGGTGGTGGATGGCAAGATTTTTGAAAATGGGAGGTAACAACATAGGTTAGGAAAAAATGAAAGGCAAAAAATGATATAGAGAAGAGAACAGAATGAAGAATAAGCATAGTCAAGAGTTATTTGACAATTTAGAAAAACTGAAAAAAATAAATGAAATTATTAGAAACGCTTTTCCTAGCTATATTCCTAGTCAAATGATAATGAGTACAAGAGCAATTATTTCCAAATATATTAAATACTCTGATTACCAGAAAATAAAATAGAGAATTTACACAAGAAAAGACTAGTGAATAAAGTCAGAAATGTTATCCTTAACTAAAATTCCCTGGATTCAAAGGTATTTACGTTGGAATTCTCAGACCTTTCAAAAAAAGTTAATTTTTTTTGTATAAATCATTTGCATAAACAGAGAAATTCGGTATGGTATACAATTCCCACGAAGAGATAAATTGTCATTTTGATCTTGAAATTTGAGAGAGCTAAGTCAGAGAAAGAAAACTGTTAGATCAATGACTTTATTGAGTATCAGTGAATAGTACTGGATAAAATATCAGCAAAGAGTTTTTAGCCACATACTTTAAAACTTATACATGTGACCAGGTTGAGGGCTATACCTAGAATTCAATATTCCTTCAATATTAGAAAACCTACAGATAACATAATCACTTGATTATAAACAAACAGGAAAAAAAGCTTTTGAAAAACTCCATTTTCTACTTCAAAAAATATTAGAAAGTAGAAGAATAAAGAAACCTTTGCCTGATCAGTTCAATATTATCTGTAAAAATTCTAGAGCTTGAATTCTTAGTAATGAATAAAAACTAGAAGGCTCCACAACACAAGGAGTCTCTCCTGCACCCATATTCAAGTTTTTGCCAAGTTCTTTGGACATTTCCTTTCTAAAAGGATATTTAAAAATATCTGCTTCTCTCATCTGACACTGGACTGCCCTGGTTCAGGTCCTTATCATGTTATTCCTGGACTAATGTAATAAGCTTCTACCTACTTCTATCCTCTCTGCCCAAATTTTCCCACTGCTTCTGCCCATCCTCCACTTATCTGTTGAAATGAACATTCTAAAGTGCAGGTCTAGTCATGTCATTCTCCAATTAAATAAACCCCAGTGACTGCTATTGCCTCATGAATCAAATATAAAATAGTTTTTGGCTTTTAAACCCCTTTTATAATCTAGTGCCTTCTAATCTCTGCAGTTTTGCAACATATTCAACCTCATTCACCCATATTCTTTCATTGGCTTTTTCATTAATTCCGTTGACATTCTTTTTTTTTTTTAATTTTATTTTTCATTTTTAACTCGGTTTATAACAGATAAAACAATTCAAACTTTTGGTCCGGTGATACTTCTTTTTAAAGCATTTTCAATATTGACCACCAAATAATTTTTTTTAAACATTAAACAACTGAGACATAAATAATATTTATGTTGCTAACTTCACAAGCTCTTGACCTAACTGTCTCCACAGTATTACTAAGAATTAAAGGACCCTAAATTATTGTTGTTGGTCTAAAGTCCTAGGCCTAATAGCTTAATTTTAGACTTAACCTCGGATGTTCCCTTACCAATAATCTATAATGTAATAGATCTGGTATTAAGCTTACAAACGTTTTGACTATAGGAAATTGCCACCAAGAGTAGGAACATTGCAGGGATACAATATCTCCCCAACTTCATGTCAATTCCAGGCAGGATTAGATTGTCCACTTGCATTCAGCCAGGCTTAAAGTCTGCCAAGTGTCAGTGGGGAAATTGAGTCAGGAGAATCCTACCTCAGCCCAGGCTGAACAGCCGCTCTCCCACCCTTCCCGTGAGATCATCTTTTGCAGTTCATACCAGCATCTCACCAGCTTACTGGCATCATGCATTGGAGGCTCAGACTGCGTTTCTTGCTATCCGTACCTGGAGTTAGACTCAGAAGAACAGTCATTAAAAGTCCCATAGTATCTAAGAGTGGCAAGTTCCAATAACCAGGTTTCAAATGTGATTATAATTTCACTTTGGCTAAGGAACATCTTTTGAGGCAAGTCTTAAGTGGCTTACATGCCTTTCTATACGTATTCTAGTTACTGATTAATAGCAATCATAATATCAAATTTACCATTAAAACCTTAACTTTTTCATGAATGCCAAAATTTACCCGAGGTTACCTTCCTCTAGGAAATTTAAACCAAAATTCTTTTCCCCAAACTAAAGATGTCATTGATTTATTCTCAGTAATTAAATCAGGCAATTGTTTTAATACTAATTGCTTTTATCTCACTTTGTAACATGTCTAATTTTTCTCCCCATCACTCCCCTCCTCCCACTTCCTAATACCTTGCATTCTGATTACTCCTTCCCTCAATGTATCCTCCCTTCTATCACACCCCACCCTTCCCTTATCCCCATCTTCTCTCTTTTCTTGTAGGGCAAGTTAAATTTCTATACCGCATTCCCTGTATTTCTTACTTCCCGATTATATGCAATAAAAATTCTCAACATTCGTTGCTAATACTTTGAATTCCAACTTCTCTCCCTCCCCCCTGCCTCTCCAGCCCCACTGACAAGGCAAGCAATTCAACACAGACTAAAAATTAAATGCAATTTCACTTTCTGTCACAAGCTGCTGGGCTTTCTTAGTAATAAACATGCTGATGATTTAAGTGGGTTTATTTTATACCCTGTAACTTCGCTAAAGCTGTTAATTATTTCAAATAGATTTTTTAGTTGATTTTTTGGATTCCCTAGGTATGCCATCCTATCATCTCTAAAGAGTGATAGCTTTGTTTCTCCATTGCCTAATCAAATTCCTTCAATTTCTTTTCCTTCACTTATTGCAAAAGTTAGCATTTCTAGTGTAATATTGAATAATAGTGGTGATAATGGAAACCCTTGGTCCACAACTGATTTTATTAGGAAGGCTTCTAACTCACCCCTATTACTGGTAGAAATCAGTTGCCAATGATTTTAGATTGGTATTACTTGTAATTTTATGAAAAGCTCCACGTATTTCAGTTCTCTGTCATGTTGTGAATAGAGATTGGTATTGGATTTTGTCAAAAGCGTTTTCCGCATTGATTAAGATAATCATATGATTTCTGTTAATTTTGTTATTGACATAGTCAATTATGCTGATAATTTTCCTAATATTGAACCACCCCTAAATTCTTGGTCTAAATTCCACCTAGTTGTTGTAAAGGATCCTTATAATTTATTGCTGTTGTCTCCTTACTAGTTTTATATTTCAAAAATTGGCAACAATTGTCATTAGTGAAACTGTTCTATATTTTCTTTTGTTTTTACTCTTCGTGATGTAGTTTTCAGCAACATATTTGAGCTATAAAAGGAATTTGGTAGGACTGTTAAAAAAAATTTCCTCAAATACTTTATACAATATTGACATTATATTCATATACAACAACTTTTTTAGCCATTCCCCAATTGATGGACATTTCAATTTCTAGTTTTTGACCACTACAAGCAGAGCTGCTACAAATATTTTTGTACATGTAGATCCTTTTCCAATTTTTATTATCTCTTTGGGATACATGCCTAGAAGTAGTATTGCTGGGTCAAAGGGTATGCACCTTTTGCTAGCCCTTTGGGCATAGTTCCAAACTGCTTTCCAGAATGATTGGATCAGCTCACAGCTCTACCAATAGTAAATTAGTGTTCATCTCTACCATGTATTCTCCAATATTTATCATCTTCCTGTTTTGTCATGTTAGTCAATTCGGTAGGTGTGATGTGATACCTCATAGTTGTTTTGATTTGCATCTCTCTAATCAATAGTGATTTAAAGCATTTTTTTCATAAGGTTATAAGTAACTTTAATTTCTTCCTCTGAAAACTGTGTGCTCATATTTAACAAGTGAGGGATAACATGTACTCTTGCAAAATTGACTCAGTTCTCTATGTATTTTAGAAATGAGGCCTTTATCAGACACTGGTTAAAAAATGTATTTCACAGTTTTCTACTTCCCTCTTAAACTTGGGTACATTGGCTTTGCTTGTGGAAAACCTTTTCACTTTAATGCAATCAAAATAATCCTTTTTGCATTTCAAAATGTTTATCTCTTGTTCGATCACAAATCCCTCCATTCTCCATAAATCTGAAAGATAAACTGTTCCTTGCTCCCCTACTTTTTTTTTATAGTAACAGCCTGTGTACTTAAATGGTGTTCCCATTTCTATTTTATTTTGGTATATTGTGTCAGACATTGAATTATGTCCAATTTATGGCATACTTTTTTTCCAATTTTCCTAGTATTTTTTGAAATGTTGAATTCTTATCTCAGAAGCTGAGGTCTTTGAGTTTATCACACAGAAGACTGCTATAATCATTGACTACTGTCTTGTTATCTAACCTATTTTACTGATCTACTCTATTTCTTAGCTTCTACAAAGTGGTTTTGATGATTGCTGCTTTATAATACAATTGGAGATCTGATATGGTTAGACCACCTTCCATAGCATTTCTTTTCATTAGTTCCCTTGATATTCCGAAGCTTTTCTTCATCCAAATTATTTTTGTTATTTTTTCCCAAGCTCTATAAGATATTTTTGGTACTTTGATTGTATAGCAACGAATAAGTGAGTTAATTTAGGTAGAATTATCATTTTCGTTTCATTAGCTTCACCCTTCCAGAATCGATGGATGCTTTTCCAGATTTGTGTGAAAAGTGTTTTGTAATTATGTTCATATAGTTCCTGGGGCTTGTCCTCACAGGTAGACTCCCAAGTATTTTGTAACGTCTACAGTATCTTTACATGGCATTTCTCTTTCTACATCTTGTTATTGGTCTTTGCTAATAATATATAGAAATGTAGATGATTTATTTGAGTTTATTTTGTCTTGCAACTTTTTAAGTGGGTTTATTATATCCTGCAACTTTTCTGAAGTTGTTTATTATTTCAATGAGTTTTTGTCTTTACTTAATTCTCTAGGATTCTCTAAGTATAACATCACATCATCTGCAAAGAGTGATAACTTAGTTTCTTCTTTGTATATTCTAATATCTTTTATTTCTTTTTCTTCTGTTAATGCTAAAGTTAACATCATTTCAAGTACCACACTGAATAACAGTGGTGATAATGGACATCCTTGTTTTATTCTTGATCTTACTAGAAATGTTTCTAAGTTATTCCCATGACATATAATGCTTGCTTAAGGTTTTAGATAGATGTTGTTAATCATTTTAAGGAAGGTTTCACTTGTTCCTATGTTCCCTAATGTTTTTAATAGGAATGAGTGTTGTTTTTTGTCAAAAATTGTTTCTTCATCTGCTGAGATAATCACATGGTTTCTGCTAGGTTTATTGTTTATATGATCCATTATGCTGATAGTATTCCTAATACTGAAGCAGCCCTTTCTTCCTCACATAAGTCTTACCTGATCATAGTGTATTATTCTCATGATAAGTTACTATAATGTTTTTACTATTATTTTACTTAAAATTTTACATCTATATTCATTAGGGAAATTTATCTATAATTTTCTTCCCTTTTTTGGCTCTTCCTGCTTTAGATATTAGTATCATAATTGTATTATAAAAATAATTTGGTAAAACTTCTTCACAAATTTTCAGCAAATAGTTTATATAGCATTGGATTTAGCTGTTGTTTCAGTGGTTGGATAGAATTTGCTCTGTAAAACCTGCTGGCACTGGAGATGTTTTCCTAGGCAGTTCATTGATGGCTTATTTAATTTTTTTGTCTGAGATAAGATTATTAAAGTAGTTTACTTCCTCTTCTGTTAATATGAGCAATTTTTATTTTGGTAAATATTCATCCATTTCACTAAGATTGTCAAGTATACGGGCATACAATTGGGCAAAATAGTTGCTAATTATTGTTTTAATTTACCTTTCTTTGATGGCGAAGTCATCTTTTTCATTTTTATACTGATAATTTGATTTTCTTTTTTAAATCGAATTAATGACAATTTTATCAAAAGTTTAGTTGCTTTACATAAAGGCAACTCTTTGTTTCATTTATTAGTTCAATAGTTTTTTATTTTTTTATTTTTTGGTGGATTTTTAAATTTAATTTAATTTTAATAATTTTTTTTAATGTTCTACAATCACTACCATAAAATTAAGATTTTATCCCCCCTCACCTACCCCACACTCCCTCCTTCCTTCCCATGACAGCATACAATTCTGTATAGGTTCTACATATGCTTTCCTATTGAGTACGTTTTCACTATAGTCATGCTATGTAGTTGAACTAAAATAAATGGAAGAAATCATATAACAATTCAAAATATAATACACAAACACACACACACACGCAAACATGATCTACTGCATTCTGCGAATGACTTCCGTATTTCTTTCTCTGAGGGTGGAAGGCATTTTGCCTTAGAAAACCACCACTGGGATTTTTTTTTTTAATGAGTTCTTGAGTTATTAGGAAGTTCCAAGTCTACCAGAAAAAACTCTCACACACTGCGGTCGTTGCTGTGTACAAAGTTCTGGTTCTGCTCCTTTTGCTCAGCATCAGATCATATAAGTCCTTCCAGGCCTCTCTGAAGTCTTCTTGTTCATCATTTCTTATGGTGCAATAGTATTCCATTACATTCATATACCATAATTCATTCAGCCATTCCCCAATTGATGG
>CM052674.1:392491711-392562456 GCA_028533205.1 Lagorchestes hirsutus | reverse complement strand
CTTTTAGCCCCCCTCCCTTTTACTCCCCTTTACTCTTATTGCTTCTTCCCTCCCTTTTAGCCCCCTCCCCTTTCCTGCCCCCTCCCCTCCTACTGCCTATAGAGCTAGTTAGGATTATCTACTTAAGTTTATTGTTCCCTCCTTTAAACAAATCGAATGAGAGTACCTCTCAAACAATGCTCATCTCCCTCCCCTCTTTCCTTCTACTATAACCTTGTACTTCTTCCTGTCATATAATTTGCCATTTTCTACTTCTTCTATTACAATCTCTTCTCATACTTAAATCGTGTTTTTAACATGACATCATTTACTTTATACCCGTTCCCTCTATGTATATCCCTTTTATATTTTATAATAGCTGCACAATTATAAAGATTAACAGGTATCATCTTCCCTTATAGGGAGGTAAACAGTTTGCCCTAATTGAGTAACAAGTTTTTGTTTTTGTTTCTTCCCCTCTGTTTACCTTTTTATGATTCTCTTGAGACCCGAATTTGAAGATCAAATTGTCTATTGAGTTCTGGCGTTTTGGTCGGGAAGCTCTGGAAATTCCTTACTTCGTTGAATGACTTTCTCCTTGCCTGAAATGTTATGCTGAATTTTGCTGTGTAGTTGATCCTTGGTTGTAGTCCCAACTCCTTTGCCTTACGGAATATTGAGTTCCAATTCCTTTGACCTTTTAATGTAGAAGCTGCAAGGTCCTGTGTGATCCTGATTGTATCTCCTTGATATCTGAATTGTTTCTTTCTAGCTGCTTGTAGTATTTTCTCCTTCACTTGATAGCTCTGGAATTTGGCAACGATATTTCTTGAGGTTTTGAGTTTGGGATCCCTTTTGGAAGGGGAATGGTGGATTCTTTGAAAGACTATTTTGCCCTCTGAACCTAGCACTTCTGGGCAGTTTTCCTTGATGATTTCCTGGAAGATATTGTCCAGACTCTTTCCTCCATCATGGATTTCTGACAGGCCAATAATTCTTAAATTTTCTCTCCTGGATCTATTTTCCAGGTCAGTTGTTTTTCCAATTAGATATTTTACATTTTTTTCCATTTTTTCATTCTTTAGATTTTGTTTGACTGATTCTTGCTGTCTCATTGAGTCATTAGTTTCTACTTGCCCAATTCTAATCTTTATCAAATTGTTTTCTTCAGTTAACTTTTGCATCTCCTTTTCCATCTGTCCAATTTTTCCTTTTAAGGAGCTATTTTCTCCATTTAATTTTTGTACTTTCTTTTCCATTCTACCAATTTTCCCAGTTAGGTTTTGTATTTCCTTTTCCATTTGACCAACTGTTCCTTTTAGGGTGTTATTTTCTCCAGTTAGTTTTTGAACTTCCTTTTCCATTTGTTCAATTTTCCTTTTCAAAGAGATGTTCTCATCAGTGAATTCATTTTTTATAATTTTAAAATGGTTGGCCAGTTTTTCTTCTATTTCCTTCTTCAACTGTTCCAGGAGAGCTGCTTGTGCTTGCAAGAAGTTTATAGTCCCTTCTGAAGTTTCAGATGAAAGTACAGTCTCAGCTCTGACCTTTTTGATGTTTGTGTTTTGGTCCTTATCCCCATGGAAAGAGTCTATGGTTTTTTCACCCTTCATCTGCTTTTTCTTGTTCACGATGTTGACTGAGTGTTGTGGCTTCTGGTTCTTTCAGTCAGAAGCTACAGAACTTTGTGTTGAGCTGATGTGTGAAAAAGGTAAAAGCAGGTTTTTCTTTTTTGTTTCCCCTATCAACCCTGAGGTTAGCTTGTTAAGTGTATGGGAGGAGTGGTCTGGTCCCAGGAGATCTCAGCTGACTGAGGCAAAGGCAAGCTCAGGGGATGGTGATCCCAGCTTCCCTATTGTCTTCCTGTTTCCCCTGCAGTGCTGAGGCACGCCTAGATGCTAATGCATGTTCCCACCCCTCCTGGGGCTCCTTTCCTGGTGCTGAGGCTTGCCTGTGTCCTAGTGAGAGTTTTCTCTGCCCTGAGTCCTCTGTCTTTCTGGTTTGCCTCCAACACAGTAGAAGGAATCCCTCTTAGCTATTTTCCTAGCATCAGGTGTTATGAGACTATTGGCCCCTTCTGCTGTTCCCTCTGATCCAGGATTTTTCTGGGGAAGTATTTTATGGTTCTTTCACGGTCATCAAGGGGGGAGGAGAGAGCATTTACTGATCACTCCACCATCCCTGCTTCTGGAAGTTCAAGTAGGTGACTTACCGATGTTTAATCTTTGGGCTGAAAGTCTCAGGAGCTGCTGCTCTGATATCTGGCCTCAGCGGCTCTCACTGGCTCAGTTTGGCTTGCTGCCTCCCTCGGTGCCACTCTGCCAGTTCTGCCTGCTGCTCTCAGGTTTCTCGGTTCCCTTCTGCTCTGCTGCGATGGCCGTGCTTCCCTGTGTGCTAAAGGCTTATCCCCACAGAACACATCCTTCCCCTGGACCTCCCAGTCTAACGTGGGCTCTAAATCCATCACGGTCTATCTCCCACTGGATTCTGCACCTCCAAAATTTGGTTAGATTCTCCTTTCAGAGGTATCCGAAGGAGTTTGGCCAAGAGCTTAGGTGAGTTGTTGCTCTCACTCCACCATCTTGGCTCCACCTCCAGTTATTTTTTTAAATTTCATTAAACTTTCCTTTAGTTTTCAATATTTCTAATTTGGTATTTAATTGTGGGTTTTTAATGTTCTTTTTTCCAGATTTTTCAGTTGCATGTCCAATTAATTGACCTCCTTTTTCTATTTTATTCATGAAGTATTCAGAGATATAAAGATATGAAATTTCCCCTAAGAACCATATTTTATTTTCAATCCCCATTCATTTTTTTCTGAGAACTATCATATCTAACTTTTAAAAATAATTCTATTCATGTCCTGCACTTATTTTTTTTTTTGTTGGATGTATCTAGTGATGAGAGGTGAAAGTTGTCCCCAATAATACTGTCTCACTATTTATTTCCTCCTATAATTCATTTACCTTCTGATGCTATGCCATTTGTTGTAAATATAAGTATTGATATTGGGGGAAGAGCCAAAACAGCAGAGTAGAAAGATGTACCTACTCTAGCTCTCCCCCCATAGCCCATAAAATAACTATAAAATATGACCCTAAACAAATGCTAAAGCAGCAGGAGCCACAAAATGACAGAGTGAAAGAGATTTCCAGCCCAAGGCAGGCTGGAAGGCTGGCATGGCAGGAAAGGTCTATTGCATCAGGCTTGGAGCAGAGCCCAAGCCAACTTTGCCAGAAAGTGAGACAGACACAGGACTGGAGCAGATCTTATGGCACAAAATCCCTGGCAGCAGCTGCAGTTCCCAGATTACTCAAGCCCAAAACGCTAAAAACAACTTGAAAAGTCCGCGAAAAAGCGCTTTCACCTGGATGAGAAGGGAAGTTGGTCTGATCCCAGGAGCAGCAGTTGCTGTAGCACAGTGCCCATTTCAGCCTAAAGACCCTTGGGGAATCGAGCAGTTGATTGGGATCCCAGCCCTGAGTGGCAGCCCTGGGGTGAAGAGGAACTCTGACTGGCATAGTGGAGTTGGTAGAGGCTATGGAGAAGGAATTCTACTTACAGATCCTGGGCAGAAAAGCCTGTGGTTGCTCCCAGACCAGAGCAAAGGCCAGGAAAGGAGCACACTCCTATTCTTGATTGTGCCATCTTGGAGGAACTAAAAACTTACAAGTCCCCAGAGTATACCCTTCTCTTGACAAAGAACTCAAAAATCAATTAACTGGCTGGGAAAATGCCAATAAAAAGGGGTGGGGGGGTGAGGTGATAGAAGGTTACTTTCTTGGTGAACAGGCATTTTCTTCCATCCTTTCAGGTGAGGAAAAAGAATGCATACCATCAGAGGAAGACATAAAAGTCAAGGCTTCTGCATACAAAATCTCCAAAATAAATATGCAATGATCTCAGGCCATGGAAGAGATCAAAAAGGATTCTGAAAATCAAGTAGGAGAGGTGGAGGAAAAATTGGAAGGAGAAATGAGAAAGATGCAAGAAAATCATGAAAAGTGAGTCAACAACTTGCTAAAGGAGACCCAAAAAATGCTGAAGAGAATAACACCTTAAAAAAATACTAACCTAATTGGTAAAAAGGCCCAAGGGAGTATGAAGTACCCTGATCTCCCACCAGGTGGGGGTGGTGACTCTGACACCTTTGGTGTGGGGGTGTGACTCTGAATCCCTGGGGTGGGAGAAGCTTGTCCAGGCTTCCATGGTGGAGGGGCTGATCCTCTCTTGGAGTGGGAGGGACGGGGCATGACCCTACCTTCCCTGGGGTGGGGGTTGGAAGTTGAGAAGCCAGACTTTGCCACTTGTCCCATGCCCTCTTGGGTTTGGCAGGAATGTAAGGAGGCCTCTATTGGCCTGGCATCAATGTGGAGGACCTGACCATGAGGAAGCAGACTTTTCAGGTAGCCCTGAACCACATGTAGAACCTATGCATGGTCAGCAACCATAGGTTAGACAAGCAAAATCTGCACAAGATCTATGAGTTTTTACCAGGGGAAAGGGGAGGCCTGTGAGCTGGACTGACTGCTGAGCTGGAGGACCAGGTGAGGGCTCTCATTAGCCAGCAGTGCTGGTGGTGGAGGACCTGGACTCAGACACTCCCCATGGCAGTACATGCACTTAGACCCCAATTCTAAAGCCACACTTCTCTTTAAAAATCATGTTTCTCCTTAGCCTCAAAATACTATGTCATGCAGTTTCTCCCCAACCCAAGGACACAGGGTGCCCTAGCAACAACCTTTACTTCCTTCCTGATACAGTAGCCAGCTGCACCTTTAGACTGTATAAGTCTGAACCATCTGTGTACTGGCTGAACTGACTGTCTACTGGGTCATAACGACATTTACCACCCACCGACCAATGCACAGGTATTTTACCCTTAGTTCATCGGGAAATAGTTGGGGGAGGAGTTTGTGGCAGGGCTACATGGACTTTTGGTTTTAGGCCTGAAATATTACTAAGTCAATTAATGGTGAGGGCTGACTAAGGAATACCAGGCTGCCGTCATTATTATCTTGTTAGACAAGATAAACGTAAAGGAGTAGACACATCTCTAAATCTAGGATAGATGTCATTGGTCAGTGAGTAGTAAATTTCAAGAATGCTTGAGTCCTTGAGTTCACTCCAGATGACCAGTCCCTGGGTACCCTGGTCTTTGCGGGAGTCTCACAACCCCCTTCCAGCCCTCATTTGTACCACCTCTGTGCTCCTCTTCTGCAGGAAGAAACCATCCAGGAGATCCTAGGTGCCCTAACCCTGTTGAAGCAACAGCAGTATAAGCAATTCTAAGGAGTCTTCAGCCTACCGCTATCCTAGTTCACTAGTTCACTGAGACACCAGAAACAGACTTCTCCTATAACTCCTGAATGCCACATTTTGCCAGTGGCCTCCACTTGAAGTATGAGATGACAGCCTTCTACTGGGACTACATAGTCCTTCTGCCTCAAAGACTCAGGTTGATAGGTCCAGGACCTGAAGCTAAGGCCTGAAGGGAGCTGGATGGAATATTACTGGCCCTGCATGAGCCCCACAGTAAGCTCACTGACCAACAGGCAGCACATTATATTAGCAGCTGGGGAGCTGGGCTGGCCCTGTGGACCCCGCTGACTAAATTGAGGTCACAATGCCTGGACCACTGCAGGGCCCACTGGGCCCTGGAAAAGCAGGGGTCCCATGGGGCCACAGGGAGGGAAGTCACCAAGGAAAGGGATGGCCAGCTAGTCTGTTACATTCTAGAGTTTGTGAATGACCTGATCTTCTTTATGGAAGGTCACTCACACCAGTACACTCTGGTTCTGCCTAGGGAACCTTTGGACCACCGAGTCACAGCTATTGGAGAAGAAGCTTGTCATGGTCAAGGTGCCCCAACAGACTCAGAAAGTGGATATGTCCATTCAAGGGTATGGCTCTCTTACCACTAACCATTAAAGGCCCAGAGTTGGGGAATCTAGCTTTAATCTCTGCTTCTGTTTACTTAAGTGACATTAGACAACTGCCTTCTTCTGTACCAAAATGGGAGTGGACTGGTGTCCAGACTCTTATGAAAGCCAGTGAACATGGGAGACTCTGCCCTTAGGGCCTGGATTTCAATTCTAGCTCTGTTCCCAGGCCTAGCCAACCACTGGGCAAAGAGGTTTCAGTGAATTACAGGAACTTGAAGAGCTGAACCATAATGAATTGCACTCTTTGGAAGTCCATTAATGGAACTATGGTCAGGTGGCATGAGTAATCTATGCCTGAGTTAGGCAAAGTGTGATAAGTGATTAGACAAGAAGGAAAGGGATTCAAGAATAGAGAGTAGTCAAAGATGAAGTGGTTCACCAATCCTTTAATGAAAATCATACTACCAATATAGGACTGAGGGTGGCCTGAAAAACAACTAAAAGGTGAATGAAATTAAGGTAGTGAGTAGGATAAAGAACAAGGTTAAAAACCATAAGGTACAGTGGAAGACAATATGATAAAAGATGATGATGAGACAAAGGTATCTGGGAGTTAATCAACATAGAAGTGGAATAGTTGAGGGTGAGAGCTGGTATGACCTACTCTGTGTGTATCTGAGAGGGAGTAGTGGAATAAGTCAAACAAACTAAGTGGATTAAGATACTAGGAAATGAGAAAATTAATTTTAAAATGTATGGTAAATTCCCATGTTAAAAATGGAAACATTGGGGAAAGGATGAAACCTTTTAGGACTAAACTTCTTGAGGAAGATCTCTTTTGGTAATTAGTAAATAAGGACAATCACAGCTGGAATGAGTTAAAGATTTGGATATTTTGACCCTCAGGAGAATTGCTTAGTGATCATGGTAGAGGAAATCTAGAAGTAACAAAAGAGCAAGGAATATTCCAACTCAATAAAAATTACAAGAAAGTTTAATGGACATGAAAAAAAAATGCAACCAGTACGGAGATTGGGATAGGTGGGAAAGGATACTCTGGCTATTGCTAATGAGTCAACATTAGCGTATCCCCTTACTATCAGTTGATAACAATTAATTCATTAGAGTTAATTAGCATTCTGAAAATGGCATTTATTTAGGTGGCAGAGTAAAAATAATTAATTCCTCCCTCAAGTGACTTTAATGAAACTTCTTTCCAGTACTTATCAATACTCATTGCTGACAATCCTTGCCAATAGATTTCTACTGGTCGCTGGGTAGTTTTTATTGCACATAGTTGTGGTTTTGCCTATTTCTTTTGGATTAGGAACTCGAGGAAAGATGCTGTGTATATTCCACATTATTTTGAACTCCGACACACCACAGAGAAGAATGAAAGCATTTCCATATGCCCAACAGAAAAGAATACATATGTCTGTGAATTTCCAGTTCTTAATTCTTGCTCCCTTAAAGATTTACACATACATACATACGCACATACATGTATGTATATATATGATCTTCAGTATTCTACTTTGAAAACTGCCCTCTTGCATGTTCTTCCTTCTGAACTTTGTTCTATTCTATTCTACTGTAGGTTTTCTTTAAAAAATATATGAGTGCACACAATTTTGGGGGCATTATTACTATTATTGGAAACCATGCCTCTATCTCAGCCACCCCCCTAATTTATAAAAAAAAAAGAAACCTTTTATAAAAGAAGTAAAGTAATATTCAGATGGTAGTAATATCCATTATTTATACATATATATGTGTGTATGTATATATGTACATGTATATATGGGTATATACACAGACACACATATGTATGTACAAATGAGGGTATATATACATACACATGCACATGCACACACACACATATACTTACACATGCATACACATGTGCATGTGTGTATATCTGTGTGTGTGTGTGTGTATGTGTGTGTGTGTGTGTGTGTACTTTGTGTCCATTATCTCTCAGTCAAGAGTTAGGTACCAAAGGCAGAAATTACTTTTCTTCACAACATATTTTATAATAAAGGCTTTGTTTTTTTCTTTTCCAAAGGTGGGGGAAATATTAGAAATAAAGAATGAGAGTTAGTAGTGATAGAGAAAAAAAAGAAAGGAGAAAGGGTCATTGAGCAAAAAATAAATAACAGAGGAAGAAAAACAGAAGGAAACCACAAATAAGCAATATGATACAAACTTTGGAAATTACTGGTTATGCCACTGAATGTAAATGAAACCTATAAAAACAACAATATAGAAATAACAGCAACAACAAAATGAATCAGAAAGCATGTAAGGACATGTCTAGAATAGTGGATAGTATAAATATAATAGAACCTTGATGATTATGAGCATGAAAAAAAGTACATATATATTTATCAGATACATATAGCCCCTTTCAAGAACCATGAATGTGAGGGTCCCAAATTCCCCCCAAATATAAAGAAAAACAGATATAATAATTGGATCTCTTAACAGAACACAGCAGAATAAAAGTATAATCAACATATGCTATTCAAAAATTACAGTCAAACCTGAACAGAAAACAAATATTTTAACCTTAAAAAAAGTTGTGTCAAAAGACAAATCAAATAAAAAACAGATCAATTATCCAAACCCAAGACAGTCCTTAGAGACAAACTTGCATATCTAAACTTCATCAATAAAACCAAGAAAGAAATTAGTATTTATTGATCATGCCACTGAAAGAAGCCCTGAAATTTAAAAGTAAAAAAAAAAAAACAACACACACACACAAACAGAAATTCTGAAAATCACAGAAGAGATAAATAAAAGTTTCACAATTAGCTTTTTAATTAAGAACATTTAAAATTATTGAAGTTGATAAACTTTAATCTGATTTTTTAAAAAGTACAATTTTCCAATATTATAAACAAAAAAAGGACAACTTAAAAAATAAAGAGAAACAAAGGAAGTTACCAATTACGTGAGCACAATGATAAGAAATAAAATGGGGAATCTTTTAAAAAATCTTAAATGCCCAGATTATCAGAAAAAGAGATAGAAAATTGAAATCACACCATATTAGAAAAATAAATGGAAAAAATGATACACCAGACTAAGACTAAATTATCTCAAGAAGAAATCGATTTACAGGTGAATTTTATGAAATATTTCTTAAAGTGAATTCCAGGTTTGTATAAATCATTTGCAAAGTTTTTGGTTGATTGTTGTCCTTTGTTCTTGAAGAGGGTCAAAATGGCATCTCTATACTATACCCAAGTTACAGTGTGGTCAACTGTGTTTGATCAGACCAGTAAGTGTTCAGACCACTCTCCTACAGATTGGCTACAAATAGTCAATGTGAACATTTGCGGTAGATTCTCGAAATTTGTATATCGCACATTTCTTTTGAGCTACTTCATTTCTGTAGTTCATTTCAGGCGGTACCAGAGCAGATTGTGCCATAGAAAACCAGAAACAGGTTTCAGGGCAAACTGAATCAATAGTAGCTGCTGCTTCTGTAGCTCTCATCCCACAAATGGTAAAAGGTTACCCATAGTTGAATCTGAGTGACTGTCAGGGATCTCAGTCCCAAGACAAGGAGGAATAGTAGCAACCCAGAGTTTGTGGCCACAGGAGAGCAGGGAACCTTACCATAGTTCCAGAGTGGAAATGAGTGCTTTGGGTCATTCACAGACCAGAGTGCAGGTCAAGAGAGTATTCAGCACACTTCTCCCTACATCACACAACCTTGGAAAAACTGAAAAGTTACAGATCCCCAGAATTTACTATGAAAACAGTTGCACATGAAACTGAAAGGTTGGAACAGGGTGCCCTCCACTCCAGAATCAGAGCTCAACTTTACCATAGAGTTAAAAGCCAAGAAATGTGCTAGAAAAATGTGCAGAAAGCAGGAAAAGATCCTGACTACAGGCATTTACCTGGATGAGAGGAAAAATAAAATTAAAACAAAAACTCAGAAGAACACAACAAAGTCAAAACTACTATATCAAAGGTCTCAATGAAAAGTATACATTGGTCTCAGGCCATGGAAGAGCTCAAGAAATGATTTAAAAGCCCAAATAATAGAAGGAAATGGAAAAAAAATGAGAAAAGAAACTAGAGTGATACAAGACAATCATAAAAAAAAGTCAACAGTTCGGTAAAGGAGGCACAAAAATATGAATTAAATAACACCTTAAAACCGAATAGACCAACTAGTAAAAGAGGTACAAAAATTCAACGAAGAGAAGAACATCTTGAAAATCAGAAGTGGACAAAAGGAAAAAGAGGTACAAAAACTCATGGAAGAAAAGAACTGCTTAAAATGTGGAAATGAATAAATGGCAAAAAAAGGTGCAAAAACTCACTGAAGAAAATTATTTCTTAAAAATCAGTATTCGACAAGTGGAATCTAAGGACCTTGTGATGCAATGGGAAAGAATAAAATGCAATCAAAAGAGTGAAAAATAGAAGAAAATAGTGAAATATCTGATTTGAAAAACAACTCACTTGTGAAATAAATAATCTAAGAATTAAGAGGGTATGTGGAAAACTTGGTACAGTAATTCATTATTAGTAGAATTGCGAACTGACCCAACCATTTTGAGTAAAAATGTGGAATTATACCCAAAGAACTCAAAGAGTATGAACAGTCAGTTTTTAGATGAAGAAATCAAAGAGATATACAGTCATAAAATGCTCTAAATCACTATTGATTAAAGAAAGCAAATAAAATCATTTCTCAGCTATAACCCCACACCAATCAAGACTAATAGGACAGAAGAGGAATGTGAAGAACATGTGGAAAAATAGAAACATTGATGCACATTATTTGTTTTCAGTTTTCAACAATCATTTCCATATGCCTTAAATTTTCTCTACTTCCTTCCACTCCCCCTCCCCAAGATTGAATGCAGTGTTATATAGATTCTACATATACTTTCTTATTAAGCACATTTTTCACGTTAGTCATGTTGTGTAGAGGAATGAAAACAAATGGGAGAAACCATGAGAAAAAGTAAAACTAAAAGAAACATAACAAAAGAGAAAATAGTGTGCTTCATTATGTATTCTGACTCTATAGTTCTTTCTTTGAATGTGGATGCAATTTTGCACCAAGACCTTTGGAATTGTTTTAGGTCCTTGCGTGGCTGTGAAGGGCTAAGTTTATCAGATACAGTCCTGGCACACTATGGCTCTTACTGTGCACACTGTTCTCCTGGTTCTGTTCATTATACTCAATATTAGTTCATATAAGTCTTTCTAGATTTTTCTGTTCATCATTTCTTTTAGCACATTAGTATATCATTACATCCACATATCATAACCTGTTCAGTCATTCCCTAATTGAAGGGCATTCCCTCGATTTCCAGTTTTCGGCCATCACAAAAAGGGGCTGCTATAAATATTTTTGTACATGTGGGTCCTTTTTCCATTTTTATGATCTCCTTTGGGTACAGACTTAGAAGTGATATTGCTGGGTCCAAGGGTATGCTCATTTTTGTGGCCCTTGGGCATATTTTCAGATTGTTCTCCAAAATAGTTAGATCAGCTCAAAGCTCCACCAACACTGAATTAGTCTTTCAACTCTCCCACATTTTCTCCAACATGTATCATTTTCCTGTTTTGTGATGTTAGCCAATCTGATAGATGTGATGTGTTTTGATGTGCATCTCCCTGATCAGTAGTGATTTATAGCAGTTTTTCATGTGACTATAGGTAGCTTTAATTTCTTCCTCTGAAAAAAGCCTATTCATATCATTTGACCATTTATCAATTGAAGAATGACATGTATTCTGGTAAATTTAACTCAACTCTCTATATATTTTAGAAAAGAGGCCTTTCTCACAGACACTAGGTGTAAAAATTGTTTCGCAGTTTTCTACTTCCCTATTTAGTGTGGTTGTACTGACTTTGTTTCTACAAAATCTTTTCAATTTAATGTAATCAAAATTATCAGTGTTGCATTTCTTAATGTTCTCTATTTAGTTTTTGGTCATAAATTCTTCCATTCTTCATAAATCTGACTAAAAAACTGTTCCTTGCTCCCTTAATTTTTTTGTACTGTCAGCTTTTCCACCTGGATCATGTACCCATTTGAACTTCATCCTGGTATATGGTGTCAGACATTGGTCTATGTCCCACTTCTGTCACATTATTTTCCAGTTTACCAAGCAGTTTCAGTCATACAGTAATTTCTTATCCCAGAAGCTGGCGTCCTTGGGTTTGTCAAATATTAGACTGCTATCATCATTCACTATTGTGTTGTGTACCTAACCTATTCCACTGATCTGCTCCTCTATTTCTTAACCAGTACTAAGTGGTTTTGATGATTGCTGCTTTATAACACGATGTAAAACTTGATGAGTAGGCCACTTTCCATAGCATTTCTTTTCATTAATTCTGGACTTGACATTCTGGACTTTTTGTTCTTCCTGATGAATTATGATATTATTTTTTCTAGCTCTATAAAATATTTTTGTTAGTTTGATTGGTATAGTATTGAATAAATAAATTAATTAAAGTAAAATTGCCATTTTTATTATGTGAGCTTGGCCTACCCATAAGCAACTGATCATTTTTTCCAATTATTTTGATCTGGCTCTATCTGTGTCAAAAGTGTTTTGTAATTGTGTTCATATAGTCCCTGGGTTTATTTTGGCAGGTAGACTCAAAATATTTAATTGCATCTACAATAACTTTAAACGGGAATTCTCTTTCTATCTCTTGTTGTAGGGCTTTGTTATTAATACAGAGATGATTTATGTGGGATTATTTTGTATCATGTACCTTTGGAAAAGTTGTTTATTATTTCAAGTAGTTGTTTTACTTAATTCTCTAGGATTCTCTAAGTATATCATCATATCTTCTATAAAGTGTGATAACTTAGTTTCCTCTTTGCCTATTCTAATTCCTTCATTTTTTACTCTTATTGCTAAAGCTAACATTTTTATTACTATATTGAATAACTCTGGTGATGATAGACATCCTTGTTTTATCCCTGATCTGCTTCGAACTGCATCTAGCTTATTCCAATCACATAAAATGTTTGTTGATAGTTTTATGGAGATATCATTTATTATTTTGAGGAAGGCTCCATTTATTCCTCTGCTCTCAAATGTTTTCAATAGGAATGTGTATTGTGTTTTGTCAAAAGCATTTTCTGCATCTCCGGAGATAATCATGTGGCTTCTGCTAATTTTGTTGTTGATACGATCAATTATAATGGGAGTTTTCCTAATATTAAACCAGCCCTGCATTTCTGGTATAAATCCAACTCGATCAAAGTGCATTATTCTCATGATAATTTGCTGTAATCTTTTTGCTAATATCTTATCTTTTTTTTTTTTTTGGATCTACATTTATTAGAGAAATTAGTGTATAATTTTCTTTCTCCATTTTGGTTATTCTCAGTTTAGGTATCAGAACCATATTCTTATTATAGAAAGAATTCAGGACTCCTTCTTTAATGATTTTCCCCAATAGTCTATAAAATATTAGAATTATCTCTTCTTCAAATGTTTGATAGAATTCCCTCGTAAATCCATCTGTCCCTGGAGATTTTTTACTAAGGGGTTCATTAATGGATTGTTCAATTTCTTTTTTCTGGGATGGTGTTAAGTATTTTTCTTCTTCTCTTGTTAATCTAGGAAGTTTAAATTTTTTGTAAATATTTATCCATTTCACTATGATTGTCAAATTCATGGTGATACAGTTGGGCAAAGTAATTTCTAATTATTATTTTAATTTCCTCTTCATTGGAGGTGAGTTCAGCCTTTTTATTTTTGATACTAGCAGTTTGGTTTTCTTATTTTTTAAATCAAATTGACCAAAATTTACTCAATTTTATTGATTTTTGCATAAAATAATCTCTTAGTTTTGTTCAGTTGTTCAATAGTTTTCTTAATTTCAAATTTTATTAATATCTCCTTTGGTTTTCAGTATTTATAATCTGGTATTTAATTGCAGATTTTTAATTTGATCTTTTCTAGCTTTTTCAGTTGCATGCCCAGTTCATTGATTTCATCTTTCTCTTATTCATGTAAACATTCAAAGATATAAAAGTTCACCTAACAAATGATTTTGATGCATGTCATAGGTTTTGGTAGGTTTTCTCATTATTGTAATTTTCTTAAATGAAATTATTGCTTCTATGATTTGTTTTCTGGTCCACTCATTCTTTAAGATTAGAGTATTTAATTTCCATACAATTTTTGGTCTGTCTTTCGAGGATACTTTATTAAATATATTTTTAATGCATAGTGGTTTAAAAGAATGTATTCACTTTCTCTGCCTTTCTGCACTGGATTGTGAGGTTTTATTACCCTAGTGCATGGTCAATTTTTGTGTATGTGCCATGTACACCTGAAAAAACAAAGCATATTCCTTTCTGTCCATATTCAATTTTCTGCAGAGGTCTATCATATCTACCTTTTCCAGAATTACATTCCCCTCTTTAACTTCTTTCTTGCTTATTTCGAGATTAGATTGATCAAATTCAGAGAGGGAGAGGTTGAGTCCTCCTCCCAGTATAGTTTTACTGTCTATTTCTTCCTGTAACTCCCTCAATTTCTCCTCTAAGAATTTCGATGCTTGGTGTTTATATGCTTAGTAATGATATTATTTCATTGTTTATGGTAGCTTTTACCAGGATATCATTTAGTTCCTTATATCTTCTGAGTAGATCTATTTTTGCTTTTGCTTTGTCTGAGATTAGGTTTACTAACCCTGCTTTTTTTAAATTTCAGCTGAAGCATATTATATTCCACTCCCCCTTTACCTTGTTTGTACCCCCCCATTTCAAATGTGTTTCTTCTAAACAACATATTATAGGATTGTGTTTTTTAATCCATTCTGTTATCTTCCTCCCTTTTATAAGAGATTTCATCCCTTTCACTTTCACAGTTATGGTTATTACCTGTGTCTTTCTCTCCATCCTATCTCCAAACCCCACCCTATTTATGCTTTGATTTCCCAATTCTCCCTTCCCCTCTTCAAGTTTTACTTTTGACTCTCACCTCCATCAATCTTCCCTCCCTTCTATTAAGCCCCCTCCTTTTATTTACTTTTTCCTTTAGTACTTCTTCTACCCTTTTTAAGCCGTCCCCACTTTCCTTTTTCCTTTCCCCTTCTACTAACTGTATGGCAAGCTAGATATCTATACTTAAGTGAATATTTTGTTCCTCCTTTGAATAAAATTTGATGAGAGAAAAGCTCAAACCATGCCCATCGTCCTCCCCTCTTTCCCTTTACTATAATGGTTTTGTACTTCTTCCTGTGATATAATTTAACTTTTTCTGCCTTCCCTTTTCCTCTTCTCCCATTACACATTTCACACCCTTTAATTACGTTTTTTTATCAACACTTTAGTATTTTTATACCGACTCCCTCTATCCATGTATATCCCTTTTAAATTGTTGTAATAAATATTGAATTCTCAAGAATTACAAGTATCATACTCCCATATTGAAATGTAAAAAAGTTTGTCCATATGAATAACATTTTCCTCCCGTTTAACTATGCATGCTTCTCTTGTATCTGAAGATCAAATTTTCTATTGAGCTTTGGTCTTTTCATCAGAAAAATCTGGAAACCCCTTATTTCATAGAATATCCATCTGCTTCCCTGAAAGATGATGCTCAATTTTTCTGGGTAATTGATCCTTGGTGATAATTCAAGCTCCTTTGACTTACAGGATACCACAATCCAATTCCTCTGATCTTTTAATGTAGAAGCTAAAAGATCTTGTGTGATTCTGACTGTAGTTCCTTGATAATTGAATTGATTCCTTTTTAATCAATGTGTTTTTCATTTTCAACATTGACTTCAACAAGATTTTCAGACGGAAATTTTCTCCCTGTCTCTCCCCTCACCCAAGACATCCTACATTCTGATTACATATTTCCCTTATCTGCCCTCCCTTTTATCACACCTCTCCTTTCACTCATTCCCTTCCCCTCTATTTTCTTGTAGGTCATGATAGATTCCTATACCCCATTGTGTGTATTTCATTTTCCCAGTTGCATGTAAAAGCAATTTCTAACATACATTTTTAAAACTTTGAGTTTCAACATCTCTCTCTTTCTCCCTCCCTACCCATCCCCACTGAGAAGGCAAGCAATTTGATATAGGTATACATGTTTAGTCATGTAGAAGCACTTTAGTCATGCAAAACACTTCCGTAACAGTCATGAAAGAGTGTATTTTCCTCCATCCTATTCTGCCCCCCCCTTTGTTTTCTATTCTCTCTTTCGACCCTGTCTCTCCTCAAAGGTATTTACTTCTATTTATCCCTTTCTCCCATTTGTCCTCCCTTATATCATTACCCCATCCTCTATTTATCCCATTTTCCCCTACTGTCCTCTAGTTTAAGATATATTTGCATACACATTTTGAGTGTGCATGTTATTCACTCTTTAAGACATATCTGAAGAGAGTAATGTTCATTCTTTTCCACTCACCTCTCCCCTATTCCCTTCCATTGAAAAAACTATTTCTTGCCTATTTCAGGAGAGATAATTTTCTCCAATCTATTTCTCCCTTTCTCTCTCACAATACATCCCTCTGTCAACTCTTAATTTTATTTATTTTAGATATTGTCCTTCATATCCAACTCACTTTGTGCCCTCTGTCTATATGTGCACAATCCCTCAAACCCTAAAACCCTAAAACTGAGAAAAATCTGAAGCATTACAAATATTATCTTTTCATATAGGAATGCTAACAGTTCAACTTTAGTTATTCTCTTATGATTTATCTTTCCTATTTACCTTTTCATCCTTCTGTTGAGTCTTGTATTTGAAAGTCAAATTTTTGGGTCAGCTTTGGTCTTTTCATCACGACTGTTTGAAAGTTCTCTCCTTCATTGAATGACCATTTTTTCCCTAAAGTATGATACTCTGTTTTGCTTAGTATGTGATTCGGGGTTTTAATCCTATCTCCTTTGACATCTAGAATACCACATTCCAAGCCCTCTGATCCCTTAATGCAAAACTGTTAGATCTTGTGTTAACCTGAATGTTTTTCTGTAATACTCAAATTGTTTCTTTCTAGCTGCTTGTAATATTTTCTTCTTGAACCGAGAACTCAGGAATTTGGCTACCGTATTCCTAGGAGCTTTCCTTTTGGAATTTCTGTCATCAAGGGATTGCTGGATTCTTTCAATATCTATTTTACTCTCGGGTTCTGGAATACCAGCACAGTTTTCCTTGATAATTCTGTGAAAGATGATGTCTGGGCTCTTTTTTTGATGATGGTTTTCAGCTAGTCCAGTAATTTTTAAATTGTCTCTCCTGGATCTGTTTCCCAGATCATTTTCCCCCCAGTGATATATTTCACATTGTCTGCTATTTTTTTTTCATTCTTTAGGTTTTGTTTTGTAATTATTTTTGATCTTTCATAAAGTAATTAGCTTCCATCTGCTCCATTCTAATTTTTATGGAATTATTTTCTTGAGTGAGCTTTTAGAACTCCTTTTCCATCTGGCCAATTCTATTTTTAAAGGCATGTTTTTCCTCATTGGCTTTTTCTATCTCTTTTGCCATTTGGCATAGTCTGTTTTTAATACGTTATTTTCTTAAACATTTCTGGAGTTCCTTTAACAAACAGTTGACTCATTTTTAATTCTTTTCTTGCTTCACTCTAATTTCTCTTCCCAATTTTTGCTGTACTTCTCCTACTTGATTTTCAAAATCCTTTTTGAGTTCCTCCATAGCCTGTGATCAATTTGATCAATTCATATTTTTCTTCAAGGCTTTGAATGTACGAGTTTTGACTTTCTTGCCTTCTGTTTGTATATTTTGGTCTTCCTTGTCGTGAAAGTAAAATTCTACAGTCTGATTCTTTTTCCATTTTTTGCTCATTTCCATACTCACTTACTTGACTTTTGAGCTCTTTCTCACAGTAGTTCTCTGGTTGCTATGGGGGTGGAGGGTGGTGTACTCTCAGCCACTCAATCATCCCACAATCTGTAGGCCTAGAGCTACAGAAACAGCCACTATCCTTTCTGCTGCTGTGGCTGATGCAGCCTCTAACCTTTCCACTACCCTTGTACTGTGCCTGGAGTACTCTATTCTAACAGTTTCAACAGGTTTTTCCCACTGATCTTCCAATCTGTCTTTGGCATTTTGGGGGTTGTGAAATCTGGAAACAGCCCCATGTTACAGAAGAGTCAATCCCTCACCTCCTTTGAGACCTGATTGTGTCCCTTCTGTGCTGCCATAGCCCACTTTGGACTTTCCTCTGTTCCCAGTGCAGTGTGATAAACATTCTGTCAACCTTTCAGGCTATCTTGGGCTGGAGATTTGCTTCTATGCATTCGGTAGCTCCAAAATTTTTCTAGAGTCATTTTCTACAGGTATTTGGCTGGATATGGGGGGGGGGGGAGATTGTATCAAGCTTCTGCTTCTACTCTGCCATCTTGGCTCCACAGCCATACTTGGATTGCTGTATCACCCAGGTAATAGTCACAGCACTGGTGGTTACTATGAATATGCACTGATGGTGACTACGAATATGCCAACATAGTTCTCAATCACAAAATATAAAAGACTTCATATAGAAGGTCGATGAAAAACACTTATTTAAATACCACAAAGCCAGATCCTAGAACCAGAAAGTAAAATCCATCATGGTGACCAAGAAGTTAATAAACATGATTATGGCAGAGGGCTAAATCATTCTCAAACCTCCTCTCCCTCAGTCAGGACCTTCTTACTATCAATCGTCACAATATTTCACTCTCAAACCTCCTCTCCCTCAGCGAGGGTCATCTCACCATCAATTGTAACAATGTGTCAGTTGGGCCTGTGTCAGGTGGCCTGTGGTATTTCCCCTCTGACTTGACCCCTTTCATTCACTTCTTCCCAGTTCCACTCCATCCTTCCTGTTCTGCTTTTTCAGCAAGCTCCTCCCACCACACATGACCCAGGCTTCCAGGTCATATGGGCCTATTAATGAGAAAGATCTTTCCATTTAAATTACTATTACAATTGTTTCTTCCTGTCTGCTTGCAGTATTTTCTACTTGATCTGATAGTTCTGGAATTTGCCAGAAATATTGCTTGGCATTTTCAATTTGATCTCTTTCAGGAGGTGATTGGTGAATTCTTTCAGTGACTGTTTTGTTCTCTGGATGAAGGACAAAAGGGCAGTTTTCCGTTATGATTTCTTTTTGGATGATATTGTCCAGGCTCTTTGTTTCCTCTTGGCTTTCCAGTAGACCAATCAATCTTAGATTTTCTCTCTTGGATCTATTTTTCAGGTGAATTGTTGTTCCAATGAGATATTTTACATTTTCTTTTATTTTTTTTTCATTCTTTAGATTTTGTTTAACATATTCTTGATGTCTCACAGAGTCATTAGCTTCTACTTACCAATTCTAATTTTGAACAAATTGCTTTCTTCAGTTAGTTTTTATGCTTCTTTTTTCATTTATCCAGTTTTCCCAGTTAAGTTTTGTACTTCCTTATTCATTTGTCCAATTTTACTTTTTAAGTAGCTGTTCTTTTTAATGAATTCTTTTTGTTTTGTCATTTTGTCAATTGTATTTGGAAAATCATTGGACAATTTTTCTTCCACCTCTCTAATTTGGCTTTTAAAATCCTTCATGAACTCTTTCAGGAATGCTTTTTGGGTTTGAGGTCACTTCATATTCCATTTTGAGGTTTCAGATGTGGATATATTGCCATTGCTGTCCTGTTCTGAATTCGTGTTTTTATCTCCCCTGTTCCCTAGTAAGATTCTATGGTCTTTACTTTTCTGATTTGCTTCTTACTCATGGTGATTGACTTTTTCCTGGCTTTTAAAATGGATCTCTACTTCTGGGGCACAGGGGTATCTGTCTCACTTTTCTTATGCAGTGAGTTTGTGGTCTAGTTTTGTGTGTTGTGTCCTCTGATTCTTTCAGCTACAAGCTGTGTAATGCTGCAGTTTACCTGGTGCTGAGCTAACTGGTGTGTGCCAACACCAAGGCCAGATAAAATCTCTTTGAGTTACTCCTAGGGTTACACTGAAGGTCCTGGAGTTAGGTGTGGGGGAATGGTCAATCGTCTGCCTATGGGAGGTCTCCTTCTCCACTAGGGTTGAGCTGGGGCATAGGCAGGCTCCACAGTTGCTGAAACCTCTCTGTGCTGGTGTCTGGTCCATTCTCCTGGCTGTCCTAAGGCACATGGGACATCCTAGTGTTGGTACTTACCAGCACCACACCCCACTCCGCCCTTGGGCTTAGCCTCTCCTGCTCATCCACTGAGGTATTGTTTGTTAGGATGCTTTTGGTCCTGCACTGGCCCCCTTCAATCACAGCAAGAGCAACCCTTCCCATCCATCTCTCTAGCCTCCAAAGCTGAAATACTGCTATTCTACTTCTGCTGGTTCCACTTTTCCAAGATTTTTCCTGGAGAAACATTTTCCAGGTTTTTCAAGGTCAATAAGGGGAGAGTGAGAGCACTTATTCCACCATCTTGGATCTTGGAAGTTAAAGTATCTGCTCTTTCTTTAGATGAAAGTTAACAAGGTGAAATTTCTTAAGTTCATAAATAATGTGAACGTTGATGTAAAATTTCTTGAGGCTTAATCTGTCTCCCTTAAGACTCACTGTTTGTTGATTCAGTGGAGCCAGTCTGGAGGTATCTACACTTCACTCAGGCCAAACCTCGAGTCATGAACTCTTTCTGAGGTCCTCTTTTAATAGGAGGACAATGGCTTTACCTATTTGTTTTTGCTGGTTTACATTCATTTTATGGTAATATTTTATCTGTTTGTGGAGGAAATCTGGAGAGCCTTGACACTTCTGATGTACTCCACTATTTTCAAAGAATTTTTACACAATTTTCTACAATTATTAAGGTTACCAAAGCCAACCACTAAGAGTCACAGATTTTTCCAGGCATATGGGATTAATGAGATCTATAGGTCTTATATAGAAGTGCTTATATTCTTTCTTTCCAGGTTTTTTTTGTATGTTCATTCTCCTCTCTAGACCTGTTCACAGGGGTAAAAAGTAAGACCAAGGGTTTATGGGTCTCACCATATTTTCCTGAAGAGGCCATACATTTTGTTCTTGTAATTCTCATATCTGTTTTAATTCTCTAAGTAATAGTGTGCTATGGCTACATGTTCTCCTCACATCCTACATGGTACTCTGTCTCATCAAATATTGGATTATTTTCCCTTGTTTTGCAGTATTTCTAGATGCTTATACTTTCCCCTAGATCTGGAGGTCTTTTTCTTTCTACTGTTAATGGTCACCTTTTGGTTATGTGCTTATATTCATGGTCTTCAAGATTTCTTTTTGAGATCTCTGGAGATTTTAATTTTTTCCATTTATTCCCTCCTATTATTAATTGTTTAACTTCATCCCCTCTTATCATGGTTTCCTCGAAAGCTGGATCTCCAAGCATTTCGACCTCCTTTCATCCTGGGCAGCTCATGGATCACCAGCATAGATTTTTACCTTAAATGACTTTTGGGTGAACAGAATTGACCTCAGCATCATGCTGACATCTTTACTTCAGCTGTTGTGGATTTCTATTCATCTTCCCTGTGCCCCTCCATGCACAGTAGTCTGCTCACATATCTTGTCCATCTCCCCGAGTTCCTCAATTTTCTGACCCTGAACCATCAGGCAGAGAGCTGCTGCCTCAAATGTTATGGAGTTTATTTCTGTAATTTGATTCTCCAAGGCTCTGGGAGGAGGTGAGGAGTGCAATGTGGCACTGAGTTCTATTTGAAGCCTAGACCAGTAGCTTGCCCCTTTCTGGTTCTCCTGAAGAGATCTTTTGCATCCCTAGGCAGATTCGATGCCTGAAATGCATGTGTGACCCTGACTTTGGGGTATCAAAACACTCTGTCCCTGGAAAACATTCCATAGTGGCCTGAGCAAATGTTCATAGCCTGGAAACAGGATCTCCACAGCACTGGAAAGAGGGGTGGGGAATGGGGCATGTGGTTGGATTTTGTTGTGAATGTTTGTGTCAAGTCCTTGGGTCAGATTCTTGGGTTGGCTCAGTAGGTAATCTCACTGCCTGTGACATGGGATGTGGGGAAAGAAAATGAATGAACTCCTGATAGAAATCAGTTCAGGTTATTTTTGTTGTTTGTTTGTTTTAGACTTTTTTACTGTAAGTTTCCTGAGTCATGGAAACACCTGAACCTGCTTTTATCTTTGACTTATAATTTCTATTTTTGGGAGATTTGAGTGGATGAAAGTGTTAGGAAAAATATCCAATCTTCTATGTTGTTAGTCACGTGACCCATAGTATTATAATTTGATTATTTTTGTTTTTGTCTTCTAGTGACTGAAGGTCATTCCTGCTTTTCGTTAGGTTATTTACTAAATGTTCGGTATTTAAGAGAAGACGGTGTCAGCAACACTTTTTGTAGTAGTGAAGAATTGAAAATAAATCAGGTGTCCATCATTTAGGAAATGGCTGAAAAAATCAGGGTTCATGGAAATAATGGAATTTTACAGTGGTTAAGAAAAAATGAAGGTAATGAATTTGGAGAAAAATGGTAAGATTCACATAGTCCCATACACAGTGAAGTAACCCAAATCAAAGGAACACTCTATTAACCGAATAAAAGAATACACAATGAAAGAACACTCACAAAGCTCACAAAAGAAAATAATGAAGACAGTGTCTCTGATAAAAGCTTCGTTTCTAAAACATATGGAAAACTGACTCAAATTTATAAGAATAAAAGTCATTCCCCTGTGAATAAATAGTCAAATGATATGAAGAGGAAGTTTTCAGATAAAGAAATTAAAGGTTAGTCATATTAAAAATGGTTCAAGTCACTACTGATTAGAGACATGTAAATGAAAACAACTCTGAGGCACCACATAGTATCTAACAGATTGAATCATATGACAAAAAAAGGAAAACGAATAATGTTGGAGAAATTGTGGAAAAACTGGAACACTAATGCATTGTTGGCGGAGTTGTGAAAAGATCCAACCATTCTGGAGAGCAATGTGGAACTATCCCCAGAAGGCAACCAAATTGCACCTACTCTTTGATAAACCAATAACACTACTAGGTGTGTATCCCAAAGAGACTGTTTAAAGAAAGGGAAAAGGATCCATATATACGAAAATATTTATAGTATATCTTTTTGTGTTGAAAAAGAATTGGAAATTGAGAGGATGTTCATTAACTGGGGAAAGGTTGAACAAGATGTGTATTTGAATGTAATGGATTACTATTGTTCTGTAAATGATGATGATGGGGATTTCAGAAAAAACCTGGAAATACTCACGTGAAATGATGCTCATTGAAGTGAGCAGAATCAGGAGAACATTGCATACAATAACAGCAGTATTGTACAATGATTAGCTAGGAATGACTTAACTCTTCTTAGCAATACAATGATCTAAGATCATTCCAAAAGATTTATGATGAAAGTGCTATCCACATCCAGAGAAAGGTTATGTGTTCATTTGCTCTATTCAGCAACACAAGCAACTAACTTCTTCCTCACAAAAAGAATTTTTCTCATCCTTTGCTCACTGAATGAAAATCTGTTGATAAAGATGATAATTATATTAATGGTAATCACTGTAACTTACAGTGTCAAAAAACTGCATATATTACCTCATTTAATCCTCACATCACTCCTGGGGGGCAGATGATATAACTGTGTCCAAGGACTTCATAATACCTGGAAACCTGGGCTGCTTTGAATGTTGCCAACATAGTTCTAACTGTCTACATTGCCCTAACTGTACAAAGTCTCTCTCCTGTGCAGAGTGATTTGGGAGTCAGTAGTGTGGAAGTAATATCTGACTTCCCTTAAACCTCTTTTACTTGGTTACCTGCCAAATACTGGGTCTTCCCTTCTTTACATTGTCTCTATGTTGTTAATATGCAAATCTACCTGCCTATTCCAATATCAATCCTGAGATAGTGAGTCCTATAAAACTTTGTTGATAAGGACTTTTTGACAGATGAGCTGGTAAAAAATAGGCATCTCAAACTCAACATGTCTAAACTTGAGATCTTCCCCAAATCCATACCTTTTCTGAAATTTCCATTTCTTCCCCAGGCATCTCCATACCTCTGATCACCCAGGTTCAAGCCTCTGAAGTCATCCTTGACTCTGCTATTAATCCCCTCCACCAATCCAATGGTTCACCAAATCTCATTGCTTCTAAATCCATAAAAGCTCTAACATCTAGACCCCTATATGTTAACTAGGGCAACAATTTTATTTTGGCTTTCACTTTCTTATCTGAACCATTGCAGTGACCTCCCTAACTCATGGTTTTCTCTCCATCACTCCATCCTCCCCACAACCACCAAAGAGATTTTCTAAAATTACCCATCTTGGCAGAACATCACGATGAGTGCAGACCAACACAATGAGCACAGGTCAACAAGGAGCAACAAGGATAGTATCCAGAACAGTACTGAGGGTGCCACTTGCAGCAGTCCCCAAATTCCTCAGCCCACAAATGCCACAGACAGCTTCAATGGGAGTGCTCCAGAAGCTGCCATTTTTCAAGCCCTCCACCTACAGCCCCTGGGGGAATTGAAGGGCTGATATAATCTCAGCCCAGAGTGGAAACCCTGGGAGATATCCACCTAAAGCCTCTGGGGAAATTGATCCACTAATCTGATTCTCAGCCCTGAGCTCCACCCAGGGGTGAGAAGGACAGCTACCTGTGGAGATGGAGGCTGCTGTGGTGAGGAAATTCAATTGAAAATTCTGGGAAGAAAAGTTTTTGGTTGCTCCCAGACCAGTGTGCAGGTCAGGAGAGGAGAAAACACCTCTCCCTTGACTGTGCCACCTGGAAGAACTGAGAATTTACAGGTCCCCAGAATATACCCTCTTCTTGGAAAAGTACTCCAAAGTCAAGTAACTGGCAGGGAAAATGCCCCCAAAAAGAGAGGAAAAAATAAGAGTACAGAATGTCACGTTCTTGGTGAACAGGTATTTTATTCCATCCTTTTAGAAGAAGAAAAACAAAGTATAACATCAGAGGAAATCAAAGCTTATGCTTTCAAAACCTCCAGAATAAATATGTCATGGTCTCAGGCCATGGAAGAGCTCAAAAAGGATTTTGAAAATAAAGTAAGAGAGGTGGAGGAAAAAAATGGGAAGATAAATGAGAGTGATACAAGAAAATCATGAAAAGCAAGTCAACAGCTTGCTAAAAGAGACCCAAAAAATGCTGAAGAAAATGTCACCTTTAAAAGTAGGCTAACTCAATTGGCAAAAGAGGTCCAAAAAGCCAATGAGGAGAAGAATGCTTTAAAAAACAAAATTAGCCAAATGGAAAAGGATATTCAAAAGCTCATTGAAGATAATAGTTGTTTAAACATTAGAATAGAACTGATGTAAGCTAATGACTTTATGAGAAATCAAGAAATTATAAAACAAAACCAAAAGAATGAAAAAATAAAAGATAATATGAAATATCTCGTTGAAAAAAACAACTGACCTGGAAATAAATCCAGGAGAGAAGATTTAAAAATTGTGGAACTACCTGAAAGACATGATCAAAAAAAGAGCCTGAACATCATCTTTCATGAAATTATCAAGGAAAACTGCCCTAATGTTCTCGAACCAGAGGAAAAATAAATATTGAAAGAATCTACCAATCACTTCCTGAAAGAGATTCAAAAAGAGAAACTCCTAGGAATATTTAGCCAAATTCCAAAGTTCTCAGATCAAGTAGAAAATAGTGCAAGGAGACAGAAAGAAACAGTTTGAGCATTGTGAAAATACAATCAGGATAACACAGTATCTGGCAGCTTCTACATTAAGGGATTGAAGTACTTGGAATATAATACTCCAGAAATCGAAGGAACTGGGATTAAAACCCAGCAAAACTAAGTATAATTCTTCAGTGGACAAAAATGGTCATTCAATGATACAGAGAACTTTCAAGCATTCATGATGAAAAGACCAGAACTGAATAAAAAATTTGACTTTCAAACACAAGAATAAAGGGAAGTATGAAAAGGTAAATAGGAAAGAGAAAATATAAAGGACTTTCTAAAGTTGAATTGTATACATTCCTACATGGAAAGATGATATTTGTAACTCTTGAGATTTTTTTGAATACTTGGGTGGTTGGAGGGATTATACACACATACACACACACACACACACACACACACACACACAGAACTCAGGGTGAGTTGAATAAAAAGGGATGATACCTAAAATAAAATAAAATTGAGGAGTGAGAGAGGAATATATTAAGAAGAGAAAGGGAGAAATGAAATGGAATAAATTAACATGCATCATGGAGGCAAGAAAAAGCTTCATCAGTGGAGGAGAAAAGAGAGGACTTGAGAGGGCAAAAGGGAAGCTTACTCTCTTCATATTTGGCTTGAGGGAATGGCATGTTCACTCAGTTTGTCATGAAAGTATATGTTACACTACAGAAGTGAAGGGGAGAAGGGGACAAGTGAGGTGAGGGGGATTATAGAAGGGAGGGCAAATGGGAGAAGGGAGTAATCACAAGTTAACACTTTTGGAGAGTTAAAAGGTCAAAAAAGAGAACAGAATAAAAGAGGGGCAGGATAGGATGGAAGGAAAGATCGTTAGTCTTACACAACCTGACTATTATGGAAGTCTTTTTCAAAGCTACACTTATACAGTCTATATTGAATTGCCTGCCTTCCCAGTGGGGATGAATGGGGAGGGAGGAAAGAGAAGCTGGAATTCAAAGTACTAGGAATGGCTGCTGAGAATTATTTTTACATAGAATTGGGAAATAAGAAATACAGGTAATGAGTTATAGAAACCTATCTTGCCCTACAAGAAAAGACAGAAGAAGGGGATAAGGGAAGGGAGGGGTATGATAGAAGGCAGAGCTTATTGAAGGAAGGGCTAATCAGAACAAAAGGTATTATGGGATGGGGGAGGGGAGAGACAGGGGAAAAATTTACGACTCAAAATTTTGTGGAAATGGATATTGAAAATTAAAAATAAAGAAAGAAACATAAAATAAAATAAAAAAGTACTCGTCTTGAAAATCTACTTGTCAATAAACTGCAATAGCATGAGGGGAATCAAATATAGCTTCCTCCACTTAGCATTTAAAGCCCTTAATCATCCTGATTCCAACCTTCCTTTCTAGCTTTGTGGGGATGAAGTATGAATTCTGTGTACTCTGTGGCGGAAGTGAAATAGCTACCTTGTTCTTCCTTCCACCTGAGATATGTGTCATCTCCATTTTCTAACATTTTTTATCAGCTGCCTGCCTTCCATGGAATATGCTTCTCCTCACCTTTAACTCTGTGTGTGTGTTTGTATGTATATATGTACTTCAAGTCTGACCTGGGCTTGATCTCTGACTCTCTCTACTTATTTCCTTTCTTTTCTCTCTCTCCCTGCTTTTCTCTGTCTGTCTCTTTTCTTTTCTATGTAACTATCTCTATCTTACTCATAAAATGGCATGTCCCCAGGGACTGGAGAAGAGGAATAAGGCAAAAAAATGTCTTTGGCCCTAGTTACATGAAGGCTAGAGACAGGTCTGAAGATTGGCGACCTGAGTGTGAGTCCCAGCTCTAACCTATTTCTTGAGACTGTGTGATGTTGGCCAAATCCCTTCCCTTCCATGTTCCTTAATTTCCCATTCCTAGAACTCAAGTCTGATCATTCACTCCCCTACCTACTCAATAAATACGAGGGCTTCTTTATAGCCTCCAGAATTAAAAACAAATGTTCTGTTTGGCATTCCAAGCCCTTCACAAATCGGCCCCCTCTAATCTGTCCAATTTTACTTCTCTGACACGTATTCTTTGTTCCAGGGATCCTGGCCTCCTGGTTGCTCCACAAGCAAGACACTCCATCTCTTTTCTTTAGGTATTTTATCTAACCATCCCCCCATGCCTGGAATGTTCTCCCTCCTCCACACTGACCACTGTCCTCTTAACTACTGGAGGTTCTTTCTTCATGAGGGGCACCAGTTACTTACATTGACGCTCTTCAACTTACTGACGTTCATGAATAAATCTGTGAGTCCTATCAAGCTAACCTTGCATTAAACCATTACTAACAGAAACAACTAAAGTTAGTGAATTCATGTTACAGAAACGTAGCTCTCCTGCTTGTTTACTAGTCAGTCAATTAAGTGTTTTTATCTTAGTGCAAACAATTTTGTATCTGATCAGATTTCTAATATTTTTTATCATCTGAGATGTAATAAAAATTCCTTCATATACAGTTTTTTGAACCTCAAATATCCAGGTAACTTTAATCCTGGGAAGCAGAGATAAAAGAGGAAATTCAGGGGACCCTGGGTGAGACTAAGCAGAGATGATCACCTCACTCACAATTGCAACAAGGCACAGAGCCTGACCTCTCCCAGAGTCTTAGGTCAGGAAATCATGTAGGAGATGTCAGCAAACCAAAAAAGCCACTGATGAATATTACAAACACACACCCACATGCATATATATATTCACACTTATGTTGTTCATGTATATATGTGTGCATATATATATACACATAGATAGATAAATCCGTGTGTGTGTGTGTGTGTGTGTGTGTCTGTATGTAACAGTAATAGAGACCACCAAAGAAAACTTTTCTTTAACTACTATAAGCAAAGTATCAGAAGAAAATTTGGATTTCCTAAAAAATATTTTGCTAAAATATGTGGAATAAAAATCAATGATTAAATGACACAGAAAGAAATTTTAAATAAAAACAACTGAAAAATAAATAGAATATCTGCTATGGAAAAGAATGTATATGGACAAAAGTTCAAAAAGAGCCACTTTAAAAATCTCTGGGCTTCTTGAAATCCATAACCAAAAAGTTCCCTGGTACCCTTTGCGTGAGGCAATCAAAAAAATGATCCACTTCTATTAGAACCAGAGGGCAAAGTTAATTTCAAAAGAATACACCAACCATTTCTGAAAGAGACCCAGAAAGAAAATCAGAGGAATTTCATACCCCAAATTCCTGATCACTCACAATAAAGAACAATAATCTGGCAAGCCTTTGAAAGGGGAATTTCAAATACGAAGGAATTATTGTCAGGATCGCAAAAGAGTTTGGAGCCTTACGTCTAAATGAGTGCAGATTTTGGAATAAAGTATTCAAAAAGTATGACCTCAAAACTCTGAAGTACTTGCAATGTAAAGTTGAGCATATGCCTATAAAGGATCAATAACAGAGGACTTTCAAGTGTAACAAGAGCAACAAAATAACAGTTGAGTAGCAAAAAAAAAAAAAAAAAAAAAAAAGGTCATAGAGTACTGGAAAGGCCAATTTACTTGAATAAGTTTTAAGAGGCTGTATTACGATGAAATGGTAACATTTCGTGCTTCCTGTAGGAAAAAAAAATGACTCACTGTGACTTTTTCTGGTTTTCTTCTCAGAAATTGGTTTGACACATTTTCTAGGTGAAGGAGGTTTTGGAGGAGCTGAGGCAAAGTTGCTGCCTCTCACTCTGCCATCTTGAATCTTTCTTTGCTGACATTCAATAAAGAGGAAAGGAAAAAGTTCCCTTTCAGAAGCTTATTAACTTCAATATCAGATGAACCTCATCTTCATATAAAATGTACTGAGAAAAGTTAAATATACACCTACAAGTAATTTGGTATAGAAATATATTAAACTCGATAAGGAAATAAGCAAGAATTGGGGTAGTATGGTTAGGGGCACAGATGATAGTAAGAAGAGAATATTTGTTAATAAATCTACCTTTAGTAATCTTGAAGTAGGACTGACAAAGGGGAAAAAGAAAAGAACACCCAAGTGAATATTCTTGTTTGCCCTCTAGAAAACTGAGGAAGGGATGTTCCAGCAGGAAATGAAAATGAAAGAGTAACATTGCACCATGTGAAAGTGAAAATGAGATGATTTAAGAGAACCTTGGGTAATAGGAACTGAGTATAATTTATGCAAGGATAATGATATTGAAAGGGGAGAAAACTTTGAGAGGTTTAAGAATTCTGAAAAATGCAAACACTATTTACTTCTCTAGAGGACCTCTGATGAAGCATGTTGTCCAACACTTGACTGAAAGTAATACACACAGATCACAGAAATATATGTTTTTGCTAGGAGCACCATCTGGATTAATTTTACTTAACTCTCTTTATTTGTCATAAGGATTTTTTCCTTTATAAAAATAACTGAGAAATTTTTTTCTATTCTAGTTAGGGTTAACAAAAGGAATGCCAAAAAAGAGGAAGCATTTATACATTAAAAAAAATCCATTGAGAATAGAAGAAAATGTAACAGGATGATTTTGAAGCAACACATTTAAGTTGTGTGTGTATGAAACAGAAAATCACAGACTCATATGCTATCTGCTTTTATGTTTCATTGGACGTGAAGAAATGCTTGGGTTTTTTGTTCATCTTAAATTTAAAATAATTCAAAAGTGCAAAGAATCTTGCCTTGAAGCTGTAGTAAAACAAACAGGTAAAAGCACAAAGGAATCCACCTAATATCTAGCAGGAAAGTACATAAAAAGATATAGGCAGCAAATATTGAAAGGGATGCCAGATGATTCTCAGCAATCTGCCCATTTGTTTACAAGAACTGAGGTGAACTTGAAAGTTCTTTTTTTGTCTGTGCCCTATTATTCCTTGATCCCTCCCTGACTTCTCCATCTAGCCTCTACTTTAAAAGAGTCCTGCTTCTGAATGAGTCTCTAATTTTTCACTTCAGTTTAACTCAATTTGTAAAAGACTTCCAAGCTCTGATTAGAGCATATGTAAAAATTCCTTCAGAGCTGAAATCTGTTTTCGTAAACTGTCTGGGCCTGGTCTGACAAAGTTTGTTCCCAATACAATTGTACAATAATCTGTAAAGCACTTGCTCTGCATGAGCCACTGTTGTAGATACTGACAATAAAAATATGAGTGGAATACAAGAGGGTTGATCATGGAAATGCCCAGATGAATTTTAGGGCCTTTGTTGGGGATTTTGATTGTCTAGGCCACCAAGATTCTGTGAGAGTACATTAGATGCAAAACAACATGAAAGGTCCTGGGGAAGACGCATTCAAAACAAAGGAGTTTTGAATGATATAGGATTTTATTTTTAATCCTAGAACTGATAGGGAGCAAATAGAGATTCTTAACTAGAGGACTGACATAGTCACACCTGCACCTTACAAACATCAATTTGATGGCTGATTGGATTGGAGTTGGAGAGACTGGTGGTAGGTAGACCCACCAGGAGGTGATTACAATAATCTAGATGTGAGGTGAGTCCCAGTGAAGTCATTGGGTGATTGGAGAGAAGGGCATATATATATGAGATGGAATCATGATAGAAAACATGAGACTTGGCACCAGACTGAATATATCGGAGGAGAATGTGGGATCAGTGGAGGATGGCAGTAAGTGGATGAGACTTAGTGGCTGAATTCTTTTCCAGTTTTCTTGCACATGATTTCCCTCTAATCACTCTATAAGCTATTTTTTTTTCCTGGCACACAATAGCCTACTAACTCCATGCCTCCCTGGTTGCTGTCCTTTATATGTGGTTTTTAAACCTTCCTTCCTTAGTTTGCCTGGTTTCCATTAAAGCTCAGCTCCAATTCTAGCTAGTGAAAAAAGTCCTTCCTGGTCCCCAGGGTTGGTATTGACTTCTCCTCTGAGGTGTTCACCCCCCTTTTATTGTGCATGTATCTGTGTGTGTGTCTCATCATTGTAGACCAATGTCCAACTCTAGACCCCAGTGGCTATCCCTAATAGCTATCCTGGTTCCAGTAATGGGAACCTGTGCAACATTATTGGAGAGCAGATGAGATGAGGCTGAAAAAGATGAGAGGAGATGAGAGAAGAGAAAGGAGAGAATTTTTCTAGAACAGATGCTCAAATCATTACTTCAAGGCCAAAGTGGCATAGGGGGGTGGGCTCTCTGGGTGACTCCTTGGGATTGGCTTTCCTCTTATTCAAGTTTCTTGCATTCAGCTGAGTGTAGGTCACTCTCTGTGGGTCTTCAGCCAAGGGAACCTGACGGGAAATAGAAGGTATAGGGGACAGTGAGTGACTTTGGAGCAGGAGTCTTTAATCTATTGACGTGTTGTGAATACTTTGACAACCTGTCTGGTGAAAGCAATGGATGCCTTTTTAGAATCATTCCTTTAATTATATGAAATGAACTCCATAGGATTAAAAGAAAATCAATGATATTGAAGTACAGTTATTGAAATATTAAAAAAACCCCAATAATTTCAGGAAAGTCTAGTTCAGATGTATGCTATTGGGGAGGAGAAGAAAGAATATGTAAGTGACTAAGAAATGGTTCAACCCTTGATAAAAGCCTATCAAGAAAAATTAGGGTCAAAGATGAAACAGGCTTGTCTAGGGGAAGGACAGGATGGAACAAACTCACCGACGGTTCCCTTGGTCTCTCTGTGGCCATTCCTGTATTTGAGAAGACAGAAGTTTTTATCATCCTCCAACTTTTAGGAACAGAGATCCCCTTCACCTGTTCTCTCCCTGCCCCAGGATCATGCCCCCTTCTGCCCAGATAACTTACGTAGGACTCCTCCTCTGGAAGCCTCAGAGTGACGTGGAAGGCAGGTGCTCCAAGGAAGACAAGGGAAGCAGAAGCATCTGTTGGTAGAGAGAGGTAAGAAGTAGGACATAGGTAATATGTTCATGATGGGAGGCTCTATGAGTATCCTCTCCCCACAAAGGCCTCTTTCCTATGCATTGGGTCTGTGGTTGCCTGGGGAAGAAGGAACAAGGGACCATGGGAAGAGGGGATGTGTTTCCTTACCTCTTTGGGCTCTCAACTTCTAAAGACCCTGGTAAGAGAGACATGGGAAGGGAATAAGTAAGGTCAAGGAAGTCTCAAAGGAGGTAACAAAGGTCCAAGTCCTGAGACACTTCTTTATTCCTTTAGACACTGAGGGGCTTCTCTATGTCTTTGCCACACTCACCCACAGGGATGGATCCTTGGCAGAGGATTGCCAGCAAGAGAAGGCAGAGGAGGAGCAGGACGAAGGAAACACAGCTCAGGATGATGATGAGGGTGTTACTGAACTCTGAACCTGTGGTGGAGGAAGAGAAAAGAATCTTCATATATCACTCTTCTAAGGCATCTTTGTCCCTGAAATTGTCCCTGTATTTTCCCTTCTTAACCCCCTCCACAGCACCACAACACTATCAGCATCCAACAGTTAAACACAATCCCTTCTCAGAGAGGCCTTATCATTTGGAATGAGAAACTCATAAATCAGGATAAAGATGTGTGGGTCACTAATGAGTATGAGAGGGGGAAGCCTTATGACCCAGGTCACATCCTTGGTCTGTAAAGTGTTGGAATTGAGCAAAGTGTCAGTCTCTGTTTTCTCTTACACCGTATCTCTTGGCCAGAACCAATAACTAGGACTCATTTCTTTGTAGGAGCAGAGGGAGAGAGTGGTGATTGACTACCTTCAGTGCTCCTGTGGTCTTCTTTGTCTCACCTGTCACTATGAGCTGCAGAGAGTCACTTTGTTGTGTCCAGAGATGTCCATTGATGTTGAGCTGGTATGTGCAACTGTAATTGCCAGAGTACTTGGGGGTCACATGATTCAGAAAGTACAGGGCTCCATGCTGAGTTGTATCCATGCTTAACAGATTTTTCTCATCTTCCTCCTTGTACAGAACAAAGCTAGTACCTCTTGAGGGCCCGAGCAGAAGAAGGTCACATCAGACCCTGAGGCCACCTTAGGGCCAGGCCAGGCTGAGAGGGAAGGCCTGGGAGGTACATCTGGAAACATAAGTAAAGACCAGAGAATCTTAGGGTAATTTCCACAGTTGGAATGGGGGAAGAAAGAGCTTCCACTGATAGGGATAGATATTAAACCTCACATGTTCTCTTGGGCTGCTAGGAACAGGAAGGTTTTTTCCTCTTTCCATCCCTGTCTCTAGAGCTTGGAGTAGCACCTAAGCTGGCCCATTCTTCCACTTTGCTTTCCCCATCCATAGACACCAGCAGCTCTTATGTAAACTTCTACTTTGTGATGCTCAAAATAGCCCTCTGATCAATGTGCCTTTTCAGACTTCCTCGGATACCTCTTAAGCTTGGACACTTACATTTTTTTTTTATTGCACTCTCTGGAAATCTGGATAAAAGCTCACCTATCACCCAGATCTCTAGGACCTCACTGGGCTGAGACACCTTGTATGGAGCTGTCCTCTCCTGGTAGACACAGCTGTAGTTGCCAGCATCCTGGGCACTCACAGAGAGGAGGGGGACGATAGCCAAGGTCCCTGCTGGGCTCTGGCTCTTCAAGGGCTGAGAAGTCCCCATCCTCAGCAGAGTGAATGTTGCCCTCCAAAGGGATGTGTGAGGGGGCTGTCGGCACTGGAGAGTCACAGGCATCCCAGGCTCCACCACAGGGCCTGGCAGCACTGAGAGGGAAGGCTTGGGGAGAGATCCTGTGAGAGGGAGAACACGGGGCTGGTAGTCAGCACACTTGGGCAAAGGGGAGCTCTGTACCTGAGTCCCTATGTAACCTTGGCCCATTCATTGACCCTGTCTAAGCCTCAGTTTTCTCCTTTGTAAATGGGGGGCTTGAATAGAAGATCATTCATACATTTCTAGCTGCAGATTTCTTGGTATGTAGGGAACTTTCACATTTGAGGGAGGTCATCCAACCTATGGACTCAGGCACCTCATGACTCACAAGAGGGAAGGTCATGACCCTTAATTTTTCATCTCGGCTGTCAGAGACAGACACAGCCTTCCGCTTCAAACAGAGTTCAGATCATCACCCTGAAGTGGGAAGGCTCATGTTCATTTCTCAGCTCAGTCACTCACTTGCTATGTGACATTGCACAAGTCCTTCCCTCTCTCTGAGTCTTATTTGCTCATTTCCAAGGCTTCCTTCAGCTCTGGGTCTCTGTAAATTTTCTCCTAAACCCCAAATCAGTCCTCATCAACACCTTTCTTCCCCAGATTCTAGATCACAAGAAAAATACCCCATATCTTGCAAGGACTCTGAAACCTGTCAGGCCTCAGGGCAGAGATGGCTGTGTAGACACCAGGCCTTGTCTCTGTGAGTCCCCTGTCTGGACAGACAGCAGAGGGATCCTCAGAATTAATCTGGGGCCTACATCCCCACCCCCCTCACCTGGCACCACCAGCTGCAGGGCCTCACTGGGCTCTGATTCTCTAGCAGGTTCTTTCTCTTCACTGTAAGTACAGCTGTAGCTCCCATGGTCCTCAGGTTTCACAGATGGGAGGGAGAAGCTAGTCCAGAGATGTGCTGAGATCTTCTGCTGTAAAGGCTTTTGGGTTCCAACCTTCCCCAGAGTGAAAGTTACTTCTTCATGGGAAGACAGCTTAGGCCTTGAGCACCAGACAGTGACATTGTCCCCTGGTGCCACCAAGAGTCCAGATTGTGGCCACAATGTGGGCCTGGGGAGTTTTCCTGAGGGGAAAGGGAAGTATCAAATGTCAGATTTAGAAGATGTTTACAGGACTCCTTCCCTATCCCTTTCGTGAGAGGGAAAATAACAATCTTACTTCAGTTTTCACTTTCTTATCTTGAGGTGTGGACACCCCCATTATCCTGGGGCCCAAAGTTGAGTCCATGTAGGACAGAACAGTGTTTCAGGGTCTCTTCCTACTCCCCCAAACCATCCCTTCAGAATTCCCTGGATTTTGTGATGTCTCCATAGCTCTGTGGGCTCCTAAGTGTCAGATGTATTTGGGTATTTGAGGGGTTTCCATCTAGAATCACCAGACACAGTCAGCTCCCAGGTGCTGCTGAACTCCAACCCCAGATGGGGGGCTGTCTTCCTGTAATAAATACATCTGTAACTCCCGGTATCCTCAGGTCTCACAGACAAAAGGGAGAAGTCAACCCAGGTCCTTCCAGGGCTCTGTAGCTGCAAGGGTTCCAGGCTTTTTGCCTCCAACAGGGCAAAAGTGTAGTCTGGATTTGGTGTCCTTTCTGATATGATACACCTGAAGGTGAATGTTGTCCCTGGGTGTATTGTGGAGTCAGACAAAGCTGAAAGGTGGGGTTTGGGGAGTTTTCCTGTGAAAGGAGGAAAGAAGAAAGTGAGCGACCAATTTCTCCTCCCAATCCCTACAAATCATTCCCTGAACCAGAGCTGAGGATGGGGAGGGTTGGCTGATTGTCACTGTCCAGACCCCTTTGTCCAGTCCTAGAGGCTGATTCATGGCTCAATTACTTGTTCCCTGACCCCAGATATTTGTCTCACAAAAATTCTGAAAGAACTGATTGATGGGAGGAGAAAGGGCACTGACAGATGAAGTCACCCTCCCCACCTGCCCTCTTCTGTCCTCTTCCAAGGAGGCCAGGTCTGTGCCTATAGACTGAACTAACTGGACCAAAGCAGGATCCTAATGCCAACTGCAATTTCAGATCTTGGTTTTAAACTCTGATGTTTGAAAAACTCTTTCCTATATTAAACCTTATATGTGGGGGATTAGACAGACACTCCAATTGGGCCCAGGGCCCTACCCAGTGTTCTACATTGCCATGTGGTGCCAAGTACCTGGCCTGCCAACCTAGCCCACGCCTCATTGTAGCCAGAGCTGGGCTGGCAGAATTGTGTGTGTTCCTAGGTGGACATCGACTGGCAGAAGAGGATGTGAGCTGCCTTTGGGCACTTCTGTGAAGGATTAAATGTTTATCTGTTTCTTTAGCTCTCATTCACCACCCACCTATCAGTTAACTCCTGCTCAGTGATGGGGAAGTCCCAAAGATTTAGGGCAAAAACCAACCCGGCAATACTCAGAGATGACAGGAGTTTGAGAAGGAATGTGTCATTTAATTGGATAATTAGATAATTATTTGATTACTGGATAATTCAAACAGGAGCTTTATGCCATGGAAGGGAAAAATGAGATACCTAGAAGGAAGAGGCATGCGCAGTGTCACTCAAGGAGGACCTATGGAGGGAGGTATGTGATTCCCCCCCACTCCCACCCCCACCACATCCCATTGCATTCCTCAGGACTGGCTCCTTTCCCATCAGGGAATGTTGCAAACCAGCATCCCCTTTCATGTCACTGTTAGGGCCAGGAGTTTCCAGGTTCCAGAGAAATAAACATATTAAGGGGAGGCTGGGAGTCAAACCTGAGGGTTTGTCCCTCATGTAGGTGACTTTCCAGAGAAGGATCTGGGCTCTTCTTTCAGGACTGGCTTATTTCCCACAAGGGATGGTTGTAGACTAGCACCCCCTCACCTGTCACGACCAAGGCCAGGGCTTCACCGATCTCTGACCACAAGAGCCCCTGCCCAGAGCGGCAGCTGTATTTTCTTGCATCTCTTATGTGCTCCACGTTCCTTAGCATGAAATCTGCCTGCTGCGAGGAGGCATTTCTCTCTTCTCTGAGGTCTCCATCCTTCCAGAGCTGGAATCGGTCACTCCCCAGGTGGCCCTGGCACCTAAGGGTCACATTTGAGTTCCCAGGGACCACATGACTTGGGACAGCCCAGAGGGTGAGTCTCCGAAGGATTTCTGATAAGACACAGAATTCAAATTCCTAGTGCTTTCTGAAATTTCCATGTCTCCTTCACCACCAGATTCTTAAACCCCACTCTGAGTTACCCCATTGATTCACTTCACTGTCCCCTATTTCCCTCTGTGATCATCCTAGATATAGATCTCTGGATTAATTGGGTACAAGGAAGGGAAAGAGAACAGTAAGATGTAGGGGGCAGGACTCACCGATCTGTGCCCTCACCACCCAGTCTAGACACAGACCTGTAAGAGAAAGCTCAGGTCAGAGATGCCTCCACTCCAGCCCACACTGGCCTGTCCTCAGGTCTCACCATAGACCCTGAACCTCTAATTGTACTTTGGCCAGAATATGAAGGAAGAGTCCTTTCAGCAGAGCTTGGGCTTCATTGGTAGTTTGCCTTCATTCTTGAAGAGGACCAAAATGACATAAATATGTTAAAATCAAGTTTCACTGTGTCTGAATGTAGCTGATCAGATCAATATGAGCTCAGCATTGTTTATCACAGGTCAGGCACAAATAACCCGAGTGAATATTTGAGGTGGATACTCAGAAGGTGCTCATCCTGCATTTCACTTGAGCGCTTTCAGTTCTGCCTTGGTCATAGAGCATCATACCTTCTGCAATTTGGGTACACCATACTGACAAGTCATGTGCCACTGTCTCCCATGTTACACAATCAATTCCAAAATTCTTAAGAAAGACTTTGAGCACTTCCTCGTATCGTTTCTTCTGAAGATCATGTGAACACTTGCCCTGTGTGTGTTCTCCATAAAAGTAAAAGAGAGAGAGAGACAGACAGAGAGAGACAGAGACAGAGAGAGACAGAGAGAGACAGAGAGAGACAGAGAGAGACAGAGAGAGACAGAGAGAGACACAGAGACACAGAGACACAGAGACACAGAGACACAGAGACACAGAGACACAGAGACACAGAGACACAGAGACACAGAGACACAGAGACAGAGACAGAAAATTTTATATACATATCTACTACTATAGTGGAAATATAACCTTCAGTTTTTCACCTAACGATCAGGTGGTTTTAGTGAATGGAAAGTGTCAGATGTAAACAATGTGGTGAAACAGCAACCCCAAACACTTCTGAGATTGTCACCTGCCTTTAGAGAAGTCATGTTGAGAACTTGGGCTGTGATTGTGTTATTATGGAATGTCCAAGTCAAACCACATTCAGAGAATTGTGTCCAATGGGGCATGTGATCCTGTCATAGGAACATGGCCAGGAGAACATCTAGTGCAAGGACAATCTGACTTAATCCTAACATCATGGATCTCCTGATAGAAGGGAGCTCAGTGGTGATCTACTCCAGTTCCTCAGTTTACAGATGATGAAGGTGTGTCCCAGTGAATTTAAGACATATTCAATATTAGAAACTAGAAGACTATTCCATATGAGGATAGGCTAAAAATTGTTTATATTTAGCCTGGATAATAAAGGGCTGAAGACATCATAGAGATCTTTGTATTTAAAATAGATTTTCATTAACATCTTACAGTTTCAAGTTTCTAGGAATTGCTTCCTGTAAGTCTATGGTATTTCTTCTGCCCAGATCATCTTCACATAAAACTAACTATATTTTTAAATGAAAAAAAGAAAAAGAGGAAAAAAAAAGTAGCAAGTGAAGCCAATACTACAGTAGTTAATGTACAGATGTACCAAGTAGTAGAGTAGTAGACAATATGTGCAATGTAACAAAGTCTTAGATCTGTCCTCTGCAGAGCAGTGGAATGGAGGTTTCTTCTCATTTTCTTACCATTTTTTTTTCACTTCTGGAACGTATTCCTTTGATGTTTGATCTGACTGTATTAAAACAGAAATCAACTTTCATACTATTCCTATTTTTATTATGTTGAAATCTCTCTGACCTGAACACTAAATATTTTTCTACCTACTTAAATACTTCCCTATTTCTTTAAAGAACCCTTTGTGTAAGTCTTCAACTATAAATCCATGCTGTGTTGGGAATCCAGTGTCCCCTGACTCATAGTGTCAATTTAATTTCCTCTACCTTGAAATATATAATAAAATGTTTGAATTCACTTCAGTGATCAAGAAAATCATCTTCATTTTACTTTCAAATGTTTTTTCAATAATTTTTCAGATTTATTATCAAGGTTTTTGACTTCCCCATTTTCTTCCTTCTGAGAGCTGTGACATTTTAAACTTTTCCCATAAATTCTTGTATTGCTCTCTTGCTATGCCCTTCCCCTTTAATAGTATAACATGTGAGTGCTGCACCTCAAAACTGTCTTTTTTGTCTTCCCATGCAGAAGTTTTCACTTTTCTCTGGTACTGATAAAAGGCAATCTTCATAGTTTCATAATTTCTTCCTTCTCTTTTAATTTTCCCATTAATGGAAGTAGGGTCATATGGTGTGAGTAATCCATGCTTCAGTTAGGCAAAGCATGATGAGTGATAAGACAAGAAGATTAGAGATTCAAGAATAATGGATAGTGAAAAAGGAAATGGTTCACCAATGATTGAGGAAAAATAGTATTACAAATATATGGTTGAGGATGCTCTGAGAAAGATTGTTGGAATGGAGGGCATGAGTAGGATAAAGGACAAGTTTAAAATCCATAAGGTAGAGTGGAAGATGACATGATAAGTGATGATCATCATATAAAGGCATTTGAGAGTTCAACAACATAGAAATGGACAACCTGAAGATGAGAGCCAAATCATACATATGACTGTCTTTATGTAGCTGAGAAGGAGAAGTGGAGCAAATCATGAAAACTGAGTGGATTAAGATACCAGGAATAAGTGTTTGAAAGCATTTTAAAATATATGGTGAACTTCGACATTAAAAGGGGAAACACTGGGGAAGAGATGGCATTTCTCAGGACTAAACTTCTTGAAGAACGTTAGTTTTGGTAATTCGGTAAGTAGTATATAAGGACAACACATTTGGAAAGGGTGAAAGATTTGGATATTTTGAACTTCAGAGGAAGAGACTTGCTGAGTGATCATAGGGGAGAAAATGTAGAAGTAGTGAAAGGGAGCAAGGTGTAGTCCAACTCCAAAATCGTTTAACAAAAAGTTTAGGAGAGCACGTGGAGGCAAGATGGTGGAGAAAAAGCAGGGGTTCATTTGAGCTCTCCCCCAAACTCTTGCAAATACTTCTAATAAATGACTCTAAACAAATTCTATAGCATCAGAAGCCACAAAACTACAGACTGAAACAAATTCTCAGACAACGACAACCTGGACGGTCAACAGAAAAGGTCTATTGCCTTAGTTGAAAAGAAGAACATAGTCCAGTGTGGGCCACACTGGCACAGATAGTGCGAGAACAAGCCTCAATGAACTAAATAACTCACAGCAGTGGTGATTTCAAGACTTCTCAAACCACAAGCTCCAACGACAACTTAGAAGGTCAGTAGGAAAGGTCTGTCAAACCTCGGTGAGAAAGAAAACCATGCAGCCCTACCCCAGGGTGGTGACTGTAGCAGTGGCTGAAGGTGTAGTGACTGCTTCTGGAGCTCTCAATCTATAGACAGTGAGGGATCAAACGGCTGATCATAAACAAATTATAAAGATCTCTTTGCTGGAATGGAACAAAGATTCTCTTGCTTTGCCCATACTTGGATCTGGGTCCCAGGCCTGGGTGGTGGCCCTGGGGCCAGGCGAAGTGCTGGCGTGGTGGAACTTGGGGCAGCAGTGGAAAAGGATTCCTCCTCACAGTTCTGAGACAGAAAAGAGCAGATGTGGTGACTCACAGACCACAGCACAGGTCACAAGAGTAAAGATCTCTCCTTGGATCATATCACCTTGGAAATGCTGGAAATGTTCAGTTCCCTGGAAGCATGAGTGCAAAAAGCTGCACAAAATCCCTGAAGCTTGGCACAATTTGCCCTCCTCCATGAAAGCATATCCCTACCTTACCAAACAACTAAAAAAGTCAAGTAATTGGCTAGGAAAATGAGCAAACAGAGCAAAAAAAATCAGAATCTAGAATCTTTCTTTGGTGACAAGGAAGATCAAAGCACACAACCAGAAGAAGGCAACAAAGTCAATGCTCCTACATCCGAAGGCTTCAAGAAAATATATGAATTGGTCACAGACCATGGAAGAGCTCAAAAGGGATTTTCAAAATCAAGTAAGAGAAGTAGAGGAAAAATTGGGAAGACAAATATGTGATGCAAGAAAATCATGAAAATTGAGTCAACAGCTTGCAAAAGGAGACCTCCAAAATACTGTAACACCTTAAAAAATTGACTAACAAAATGGCAAAAGAGATCTAAAAAGTTTATAGGGAGAATAATAGCTTACAAAGCAGAATTCACCAAATGGAAAAGGAGGTCCAAAAGCTAACTGAAGAAAACAATTCCTTTAAAAATTAGAATGGAGCAAGTGGAAGCTAATAACATTATGAGAAATCAAAAATCATAAAACAAAAAGAGAAGAATGAAAAAAAAAGATAATGTGAAATATCTAATCTGAAAAACAATAGACCTGTAAAATAGGTCCAGGAGAGATTATGTATAATTTATTGAATTATATGAAAGCCATGATAAAAAAAAAAAGAACCTAGACATCATCTTTCAAGAAGTTATCAAGGAAAACTGCCCTGATGTTATAGAACCAAAGGGTAAAATAGAAATTGAAAGAATCCACCAATTGCTTCCTTAAAGAGATCCCAAAAGCAAAACTTCTGGAAATGTTGTAGCCAAATTCTAGAGTTCCTGGGTGCAAGTATTTCAATCAGTCAGAAAGAAACCATCCAAATATTACAGAGTCACTATCAAGATAATACAAGATCTAGCAACTTCCACATTAAAGGATTGGAGGGCTTGGAATGTGATAACCTGGAGGTCACTGGAGATAAGATTAAAACCAAGAATTCACCTATCAGGAAAAACTGAGTATAATACTTTAGGGAGGTGGGGGGGAGGAATGGATATTCAATGAAATAGAGGAATTTTAAGCATTCTTGATGAAAAGACCAGAGCAAAATAGAAAAATTGACTTTCAACTACAAGAATCAAGAGAAGCATGAAAAGGTAAACATGAAAGAGAAATCATAATGGATTTATTGAAATTGAAGTGTTTATATTACTATATGGAAAGATGCTATTTATAACTCATGAGAATGTTCTCAGGATTAGGGTAGTTGAAGGCTGAGTTGAATATGAAGGTATGGCATCTACAAATAAATTAAGGGGCAAAAAGCATGTACTGGGAGAAGGAGAAAAGGAGAGGTAGAAAAGGGTATATTATCTCATATAAAAGAGACAAGTAAAAGGTTTGACACTGGAGAGGAAGAAGGGGTGTTGAGACGGAATGAGTGATCCTTACTCTCATCTGATTTTGCTTAAGGAGAGAATAACATACACACTCAGTTGTGCATAGAAATCTTTCTTACCCTACAGGAAAGTAAGGAGGATGGAGATAAGGATGTGATAAAAGAAAGAACAAAGGGGAGGAGGATATAATTAGAAGCAAGCATTTTTGAGGAGGGACAGAGTCAAAGGAGAAAGTAGATAAATGTGTGGGCAATGAGTTAGGATGGAGAAAATATAGCTAGTCTTTCACATCATGATTTTTATGAAGGTGTTTTCCATGACTATAAATGCATAGCATATAACAAATTACTTGCATTCCCAATGAGGGTGGATGAGGAGGGAGGAAGGGAGAGAATGTGTACTTCAAAGTTTTAACAAATGTTAAAGACTGTTTTTATATGCAACTGGAAAACAGGATATGCAAGTATAGAGATCTATCTTGCCCTACATGGCAATAGAAAGGAAAAGGATTATGTGGGAAGGGGGGTGAAAGAAGGAAGATCTGATTGGGGGAATGGGTAATCAGAATGAATATTAGATAGGGAGAAAATCTACAAGGCTATGACACAAGTACAGTTTCTCACTTTTCTCATATTTAAGTTATTGCCACATTCTTTGCACATTTCTTTTGTAATATTCATAAATGCCTCTCTTCTCATCATCTGACACTGGATGACCATGGTATAGGTCCTTATCATCTTATACCTGGACTAATGCAGAAAGTCTCTGGTTGTCCTCTCTGCCCCAAGTTTCCCATCAATGCAGTCCATCCTCCACTCATCTGTCAAAATGATCATTCTAAAGTGCTGGTCTGATCATGTCATTCTCATTAAATAAACCCCCATGACTGCCTTGATGTTGCCTCAAGGATCAAATATGAAATCCTCTTCTTGGCTTTTAAATTTCTTTATGATCTAATACCTTTCAGTCTCTACAGTCTTTTTATATCTTATTCAACCTCACGTGGTCTATGAGTCAAATACATTGGCTTCTTTGTCAGTTGTTGAACGAGACATTCCATCTTCTGACTGTTCATTTCCACTGACTGTTTCCATGCCTGGAATACTGTCCTTCCTATCCTTCCATCTCCTGAATTTCCTGACTTCCTTCACCTGCTGTCTGGAAGAAGTCTTTCCCAGGTCTTCTCCTTGCAACTCAGTCATAAATTTTCTTAAACAGATGTTATTTATAGGCTTACAATCCATATAATCCTTCTTGGCAGATTACTGTGTAAATCCGCTGAACACATTGTTTGCATATATTGAATGGTGTGCCTAGGTTTGTGAATTTCCCAACATATTTGACTATGTGGGCCATAGATACCCCTTCATAATTCTTACTTCCATTTTTCTTTAACTACTATGAGTGAAGGATCAGAAGAAAATTTGGATTTCCTAAAAATATTATGCTAAAACATATAGAGTAGAAATCAATAATTCAATTGGACAGGAAGAAATTTTAAATAAAAACAAGTTAAAAATAGAATATTTGATATGGAAAATAATGTATGTGGACAAAACTTTAAGAAGAGTCACTTTAAAAACCTCTGGACTTCTTGAAATCCATGACCTGTACCCTTTGTGTCAAGAAATCATAAAAATTATCCACTTCTATAAGAACCAGAGGGCAAAATTAAATTCAAAAGAATATACCAACCATTTCTGAAAGAGACCTCCAAAAGAAAATCAGAGGAATTATAGACCCCAAATTCCTGATCTCTCATGATAAAGAACTATAATCTGGCAAGCCTTTGAAAGGGAAATTTCAAATGCTAAGGAATTATATTCAGGATCACAAAAGTCTTTGCAGCTTTACCTCTAAATGAGAGTAGATTTTGGGATAAAGTATTCAAAAAGTATGACCTCAAAACTCAGAATTACTTATATTGTAAAGTTGAGCATATGCCTATACAGGAGCAATAACAGAGAACTTTTAAGCATTTCTGACAGAGTAACAAGAGAAACAAAGAAACAGTTGAGTAGCAAAAACAAAAAAGCGCAAAGAGTCCTTGAAAGGCCAATACACTTGAATAAATTGTAAGGGGCTGTATGATGGTGAAGTGCTAACATTTCATTATTCCTATCGAAAAAAAAATGACTTTTGCTTCTCAGAATTTGGTTTGACACATTTTATTGGTCATTGTGAGAGGTTTTGGAGGACCTGCAGCAACGTTGCTGCCTCTCACTCTGCCATCTTGAATCTGTCTTTGCTGCTATACAGCAAAGAGGAAAGAAAGAAGTTCCCTTTCAGAAGCTTAATAACTTCAATATCAGATGAACCTCACTTTTACATAAAATGTACTGAAAAAACTTAAATACACACATTCATAATTAATTTGCTGTAGAAATATATCAAAGTCAATGAGGAAATGAGCAGGAATTGGGGTGGAATGGTTAGGGGCAAAGATAATAGTAAGAAGGGAATGTTTGTTAGTAAATCTACCTTTAGTAATCTTGAAGAAAGAATGACAAAGGGGAAAAAGAAGAGAACACCCAAGTGAGTTTTCTTGTTTGCCCTCTAGACAATAGAGGAATGGATGCACCAGCAGGAAATGAAAATGAAGGGGTAACATTGCACGATGTGAAAATGAAAATGAGATGATTTAAGAGAACCTTGGGCAATAGGAACTGAGCATAATTTATGCAAGAACAATAATATTGAAAGGGGAAAAAACTTTGAGAGGTTTAAGAATTCTGAAAAATGCAAACACTATTTACTTCTCTGGACGACTTCTGATGAAGCATGTTGTCCAACACTTGGCTGAAAGTAATACACCCAGAGCGCAGAAACATATTTTTGCTAGGAACACCATCTGGATTAGTTTTACTTAACTCTCTTTATTTGTCATGAGGAGATTTTCCTTTGTAAAAATAATTGAGAATTTTTTTTCTATCCTAGTTAGGGTTAACAAAAGGAAAGTAAAAAAAAGAGGAAGCATTTCTACATTTGAAAAAAAAAACAGTTCAGAACAGAAGATGAAACAGCATGCTTTTGAAGGCAACACATGGAAATTATGTGTGTATGTGAGTGCAATTGTGTGTGTGTGTATGTGTATGTATGAAACAGAAATTCACAGACTCATGCTATCTGCTTTTACGTTTCATTGGACATGAAGAAATGCTTGGGTTTTTTGTTCATCTTAAATTTAAAATAATTCAAAAGTGCAAAGAACCTTGCCTTGAAGCCATAATAAAACAAACAAACAGGCAGAAGCACAAAGGCAACCACCTAGTACCCAGTAGGAAATTATATAAATGGATATAGGCAGCAGATACTGAAAGGCATGCCAGATGATTCTCAGCAATCGGCCCATTTGTTTACAAGAACTGAGTTGGACTTGGAAGTTCTGTTTCTGTCTGTGCCCCATCATTCCTTGATCCCTCCCTGACTTCTTCATCTAGTCTCTACTCTAAAAGAGTCCTACTTTTGTACGAGTCTCTAATCTTTCACTCAATTTAATTCAATTTGCAAAAGACTTCCAAGCTCCTTAATATCAGCAGACCCTCATGTTCCTTCAGATCTCAAACCTATTTTCACAAACTGTATGGTCCTGGTCTGACAAATTTTGTTCCCAATACAATTCTATAATAAACTATAAAGCCCTTGCTCTGCATGAGCCATTTTTGTAGATACTGACAATAAAAATATTATTGGAATACAAGAGTGTTGACTATGGGAATGCTCAGATGAATTTGATGGCCTTTGTTAGGGATTTTGATTGTCTAGGCCACCAAGATTCTGTGAGAGTCCATTAGGTGTAAAACAACTTGAAAGGTCCTGGGGAAGATACATTGAAAACAAAGGAGTTTTATATGACATCAGATTTTATTTTTAATCCTAGAGCTGATAGGGAGCAAATGGAGATAATTAACTACAGGGCTGGCATAGTCACACTTGCACCTTTGAAACATCAGTTTGATGGCTGATTGATTCGTGGATTGGAGTGGGAGTGACTGGTGGTAGGACGATCCACCAGGAGGTGATTACAATAATGTAGATGTGAGGTGAGTCCCAGGGAAGTCGTAAGGTATTTGGAGAGAAGGGCACATGTATGAGATGGAATCATGATCGAAAACGTGAGACTTGACACCACATTGAATATATTGGATGAGAATGAGGGATCAGAGGAGGATGGCAGTGAGGGGATGAGACTTAGCACCTGATTCCCTTTCCAATCTTCTTACCCATGATTTCCCTCTAATCACTCTATGAGCTATTTTTTTTCCCGGCACATCATAGTCTACTAACTCCATACCTCTCTGGTGGCTGTCCTTTATATGTGGTTTTTAATCCTTCCTTCCTTAGTTTGCCTGGTTTTCTTTAAAACTCAGCTGCACTTCCAGCTAGTGAAGAAGATCCTTCCTGGTCTTCAGGGCTGGTATTGACTTCTCCTCTGAGGTGTTCACCCCCCTTTTACTGTGCATGTATCTGTGTGTGTATAATCATTTTAGACCAATGCCCAACTCTAGACCCCAGTAGCTAGCCCCAATAGCTATCCTGCCTCTACGAATGGGAACTTGTGGAACATTCCTGGAGAGCAGATGAGATGAGGCTGAAAAAGAGGAGAGGAGATGGGAGAAGAGAAAGGAGAGAAATCTTCTAAGAAAATTGCCCAAATCTTTACTTCAAGGCCAAAGTGGTATAGAGGGTAGGCTCTGGGGTTGTCTCCTTGGGATTGGCTTTCCTCTTATTCAAGTTTCTTGCATTCAGCTGAGTGTAGGTCACTCCCTGTGGGTCTTCAGCCAAGGGAACCTGCAGGGAAATAGAAGGTAAAGGGAACAGGGAGTGACTTTGGAGCAGGAGTCTTTAATCTATTGATGTGTTGTGAATGCTTTGACAACCTGTCTGGTGAAAGTTATGGATACCTTTTCAGAATCATTCCTTTAATTATAGGAAATGAACTTCATAGGATTAAAAGAGAATCAAACTCACCGACGGTTCCCTTGGTCTCTCTGTGGCCATTCCTGTATCTGACAAGACAGAAGGTTTTATCATCCTCCAACTTTTAGGAACAGAGATCCCCTTCACCTGTTCTCTCCCTGCCCCAGGATCATGCCCCCTTCTGCCCAGATAACTTACGTAGGACTCCTCCTCTGGAAGCCTCAGGGTGATGTGGAAGGCAGGTGCTCCAAGGAAGACAAGGGAAGCAGAAGCATCTGTTGGTAGAGAGAGGTAAGAAGTAGGACATAGGTCACATATTCATGATGGGAGGCTCTATGAGTATCCTCTCCCCACAAAGGCCTCTTTCCTATGCAGTAGGTTGCCTGGGGAGGAAGGAACAAGGGACCATGGGAAGAGGAAATGAGTTTCCTTACCTCCTTGGGCTCTCAACTTCTAAAGACCCTGGTTAAGGAGACATGAGAAGGGAATAAGTAAGGTCAGGGAAGTCTCAAATGAGATAACAAAGGTCCGAGTCCTGTCCCACTTCTTTATTCCTTTAGACACTGAGGGGGTTCACTATGTCTTTGACATACTCACCCACATGGATGGATCCTTGGCAGAGGATTGCCAGCAAGAGAAAGCAGAGGAGGAGCAGGAAGCAAGAAACACAGCTCAGGATGATGAGGAGGGTGTTACTGAAGTCTGAACCTGTGGTGGAGGAAGAGAAAAGAATCTTCATAAATCACTATTCTAAGGCATCTTTGCTCCTGAAATTGTCCCTGTATTTTCCCTTCTTATCCCACTCCACAGCACCACAACACTATCAGCATCCCACAATTAAACAAAAACCCTACTGAGAGAGGCCTTATCCCTTGGAATGAGAAACTGAGAAATCAGGATAAAGATGTATGGGTCACCAGGAAGTATGAGAGGGGGAAGCCTTATGACCCAGGTCACACCCTTAGTCTGTAATGCCTTGGAATTGAGCAAAGTGTCGGGCTCTGTTTTCTCTTATACTGTATCTCTTGGCCAGACCAATAACTAGGATTCATTTCTGTGTAGGAGCAGAGGGAGAGAGTGGTGATTGACTACCTTCAGTGCTCCTGTGGTCTTCTTTGTCTCACCTGTCACTATGAGCTGCAAAGAGTCACTGTGTTGTATCCTGAGACTTCTATTGATGCTGAGTTGGTATGCGCATCTGTAACTGCCAGAGTACTTGGGGGTCACTTGATTCAGGAAGTACAGGGCTCCATGCTGAGTGATATCCATGCTTAACAGATTTTTCTCATCTTCCTCCTTGTACAGCACAAACCTAGTACCTCTTGAGGGCCCCCAGCAGAAGAGAGTCACATCAGACCCTGAAGCCACCTTAGAGCTAGGCCAGGCTGAGAGGGAAGGCCTGGAAAGTACATCTGGAAACATAAGTAAAGACCAGAGAATCTTAGGGCAATTTCCACAGTTGGAATGGGGGAAGAAAGAGCTTCCACTGATAGGGGTAGATACTAAATCTCACGTTTTCTCTTGGGCTGCTACAAACAGGAGAGTTTTTTCCTTCTTCCATCCTTGTCTCTAGAGTTTGGAGTAGCACCTAAGCTGGTCCTTTCTTCCCCTTCCACAGACATCAGCAGCTCTTATGCAAACTTCTACTTTGTGATGCTCAAAATAGCCCTCTGATCAATGTGCCATTTCAGACTTCCTGGGATACCTCTTAAGCTTGGATACTTTCAATTTTTTATTTCACCCTCTGGAAATCTGGATAAAAGCTTACCTATCACCCAGATCTCTAGGACCTCACTGAGCTCAGACACCTTGTATGGAGCTGTTGTCTCCTGGTAGATACAGCTGTAGTTGCCAGCATCCTGGGCACTCACAGAGAGGAGGGGGAAGATAGCCAAGGTCCCAGCTGGGCTCTGTCTTTGCAAGGGCTGAGGGGTCCCCACTTTCAGGAGAGTGAATGTCATGCCACTGAATAATGTCTGAGGAGGCTGTCGGCACTGGAGAGTCACATGCATGCCTGGCTCCACCACAAGACCTGGGAGGGCTGAGAGGGAAGGCTTGGGGAGAGATCCTGTGAGAGAAAGAACATGGGGCTGGGAGTGAGTACATATGGGTCAAGTCCCTACTCTGCCTCTGAATCCCTTTTGTGACCATGGACCATTCACTGGCTCTGTCTGAGTCTCACGTTGGTTATTCAGTAGTTTTTCAGTAATGTCCAACTCTCCTTGACCCCATTTGTGTTCTTCTTGGCAAAGATACTCAAGTGTTTTGTCATTTCTTTCTCCAGCTCATTTTACAAATGAAGAAGCTGAGGCAACCAAAGTAAGTGGATTGCCCAGGGCCACAGAACTAAGTGTGTATTAAGTGTTTTAAATCCAAGCCCAGAATTCTGGCCACTGAGCAATCTAGCTGACCCTGAGCCTCAGTTTTCTCCTCTGTAAAGGAGGGGTTTGACCACAAGATCCCTCTTACATTTCTAGGTGTAGCTACCTAGGAATCTGAGGAGACTTTCACATGTGAGGGAGCTCATTCAAACTATTGTTTCAAAACTTTGATGTCTCATGGGAGACAAGGTCCTAGCACATCACTTTCATGTGTGTGATTCTGACATACCCAGGGTTCAACCTAAAACCTGGGCTCAGAGCACGGTCCAGCAATGGGAAGGCTAAGTCTTATTTCCAGACTCTGTCCCTCACCTGTTGTGTGACCTTGAAGTTCTTTCCTCTCTCTTGGCCTCACTTTGCTCATTGGTATTGGGACATTTTGACCTCAAGAACCTCCAAAGCCCCTTTCAGCTCTGGATCTCTGTGATTCTTCTCCTAACACTCAGCTCAGGCCCCACTATTACCTTTCTTCTAGAGATTCTAGATCACAAGAGATATGCCTCATGTCTTCCAAGACCCCTGCAGGCCCCATGGTAGAGCTGGATGTTTAGGCACCAGACCTTTTCCCTGTGAGGCCTCTGTCAAGGAAGAGAGCAGAGGAATTATCCTCAGAGTTCTTCTGGGGCCCACACATCCACTCACCTGGCACCACCAGCTCAAGGGTAAAACTGTGTTCTGATGCTCTAGCAGATGCTGTCCATTCCTTGTAAGTACAACTGTAGTTCCCAGTGTCCTCTGGTGTCACAGATGGGAGGAGGAAGCTAGTCCAGAGATCTGCTGAGGTCTTCTGCTGTAAGGATATCTGGGTTGCAGTCTCCCACAGAGTGAAAGTCACCTTTCCATTGGAAGACAGCTTGGGCCTTGAGCACCAGAGAGTGATGTTGGCCTGCGGGGCCATCATGAAGCCAGTCTGGGCCCACAATGTGGGCCTGGGGAGTAGTCCTGAGGGGAAAGGGAGACACAAAATGTCAGGGTGAGATGACCCTTCAAGGCCCCCCTCCACAAATTCCTTAACAAGAGGGGCAACAAGTGTTTAAATTCTGTTCTCACTTTTTTTCTGGAGTGTTTTTAGCTGGGAACACCCCCACTTTCCTGGGGCCCAAAGCTGAGTCCATGTAGAAAACGAGAGTGTCCCAGGGTTTTTCCAGCCTCCCCCTAAACCATCCCTTCAGAATTCCCTGGATTGTATGCTATCCCCACAGCTTTGTAGGCCCCTACGTGGAGGCAAATGTGGAACCAGACTTTGTGGCTTCCAGTCTCCACTCACCAGGCACAGTCAGCTCCAAGATCTGGCTGGGACTGGACCCTGTGTGGGGCGCTGTCCTCCTATAGTAAATACAGATGTAGTTCCCAGTGTCCTTAGGTCTCACAGACAGAAGGGTGAAAGTAGCGTTGGTCCCCAAATAACTAACTCTCTGTAATGGCTCCAGGCTCCTTGCCTCCAGCAGGGCAAAATTGTATTCCTCAGGATTTCCCTGTGGTGACACATCACACCAGATGGTCACGGTTGTCCCTGGAGATACTGTGGATCCAGATGAGGCTGAAATGGAGGGTCTGGGGAAGATTCCTGTGAAAAGAGAGAGGAAAAAAATTAGGTACCTGATCTTTCTCTTTGATCCCCTGAAATTATTCCCTGAAGCAGAGCTAAAAAGGGGAGAGTGGTCTGCAGGTCCCTGGCCAAGCCCTTTTTCCTGCTTCTTTAGGTCTGTGCATGACTGGGTAACTGGGCTCCCTAGGTCACCTTCAGAATGATGTTCTGCTCCCAAGAAGGTTGTGAATGTACAGAGAGATGGGATAAGAAGGTACATGGGCAGAGGAGGTCGCACCCTGCCATTTGCCCCTCTTACTTCTTCCTAGGGGCCCAGCTCTGGCCTTCCACTCTGGGCCTGCTGGACCAAGGGAGGTTCTTAATGCACCATCATTGGCAAACTATCTTAAGGTCTGAGGTTTGCAAAGCTTTATCTTCCCAATAACTAGATGACTGGGGTGGAGGGTTAACCAAAAAAAAATGAATTCCCAGTCCTGGACCCTACCCTTTTCCCCACACTACTACCCAGGCTGCCTCACTCTGCCCCCTCACCACCATCCTCCAGTCCTTTCTCAGACTTATCCCTTGTTTTTAGTCTGGTGCTACGCCTGAGTTTTCCATCTTCAAAGCATCTTCTGTATGTCCCCTTTTCTCCAATCACACAGCAACTTCCTTGGGGCTCACCTCACAGTTACTCTATTGAAGTCCCCTGTTGCTGTGTGATCTGTGCCCCTGGGTGGGCAGGGGCTGACAGAGGAAGACAGGGACTCCATCTAGGCAGTTCTGTGTAGAATTTGCTTTTGTCCACTTCTCCTGCCCTCACTTATTACCTACCTATCAGGCACCTTCTGCAAAGTGATTTGGGAGCCCCACAGGGTTAGGGAAGATGCCATCCCTGCTACCCTCAGGAGCTGACAGTTCCAGGGATCACAGGGGTTTAGCTCATATAAACCCATTATACAATCCTGCCCATGAGTTTCATGTCACATAAGAGGGAATTGAGACCCTCAGGAGGTTGGGGACTGGCCCACATTCACTCAGCTAGGTCCTGGGAGTCAGTCATTTGAAGCCCCTGCTGCAGCCCTGATCTCAGGTCCCTTCCGTTTCACTGCACTGCCTTCAAACAGAGGCCAGAAGAAAATCAGCCTGAGGTGGTGGGAAGGACCTTGACGTTAGAGTGGGTGGACTAGAGGTGTATGCATCACGCTGGGAAGACCAGGGGTCAGGACATTGCTACTGGATGCAATGAGGGAAAGTATCCTGAATTAGCCAGAATCTGAGTTGGGCTCTAAGCATGTGAAGGTAAGTGATGACTGAAGGTGGGAAGGGCTTCTCAGGCAGGGGGGATTATGTGAGCAAAGGCAAAGTATTGGGTCATGAAGAGGTGATGTTGTCATTTGTCCAGACTGATGGGCATTGAGTAAAGGCAGATAGGAACAAGGGAGGAACAGGTCAGCATTCTGGGAAGGTAGAGAAGGCAATTTGTAGAGTCTGAGGGATTGGCCCTGATGTAGTTGAAACTCCAGAGAGGGTTCTGGTACTCATCCCTTAGGACTGGCCTCCTTCCCCCAGGGATGGTTGTAGACCAACACCCTCTCACCTGTCACCACCAGTGGGAGGGCTTCACTGAGCTCTGACCACAAGAGCCCTTGCCCAGAGCGGCAGCTGTAGCTTCTGGAATCTTTCCAGGCACCCACATTCCTGAGCACAAACTCTGCCTGCTGCCAGAATGCATTTCTCTCATCTTGGAGCTCTCCATCCTTCCAGAGCTGGAATCGTTCACTCCACAGGTGGCCCTGGCATCTGAGGGTCACGTCTGCTCCCATGGGGACCACAGGACTTGGGATGGCCCAGAGGGTGGGCCTGGAAAGGGGGTCTGAGAAGGAAACAGATTTTTAGATAGTTCTTAGCATTTTCTCTATGTCTCATGCCTCCTTCACTGCCAGTTTCTGAGGTCCTTCACCAGTTAACTCTATCCATTTAATACAATGCCCCCTTTCCTTTCCTGCTTATCCTAGATCTAGATTTCTGGATTAATCTGGTACAGGGAAGGAAAAGAGAACATGGGGTGTTGGGGGCAGGACTCACCTGTCTGCGCCCTCACAGCCCAGTCCAGACACCATCCTGTAAGAGAAGCTGAGGTTAGAGTTGCAGCCTCTCCACCCCACGTAGACCCATCCCCAGCTCTTGCCAAATTTCCTGAACCTCTAAGTCTTCGTTGGTCAGAAAATAAAGGAAGAGCCCTTTGATTAGACACCGGGCTCTGGCTCTCTTCTAAATGTTTCTACCTCCTCCTTAAACTTCTTCCATATCCTTCAGTGACAGGAGCTACGAGCTTGCCACAAAATCCCTACCTCCCCAGGTTTGACCCTAGAGTCTTACCAAGAGCAAGCAGGAATGTGAATGTAGGGCCCATGGTGCATCTTCAGCTCTGTCCTGGACTGCCCAGTCTCAACTGTGAAGAGGGGAAGTGATCAGTGTACTAAAGGCTGGCCCAGGATGTGGTGATCAGCACTGTTACCTTCTTCCCCTTAAACCCAGGCCCCACAATTTCTGCTCTTATACTGATTAATAATGGACCGTGGTCCTTCAAGTCGTAGATCTGAGGGGATCAAGATATCTTAAGGTTAGTTTAGGTAAGGACTGATGACTCTGCTGCCCCTCTAGCATTGAAGACAATTGAATGATACCATAGCAAATATATCAAATTGTGTCTGGAAATGACTAGGGACCCCATAAAAAAATCACCATGGAAGGACCAAGACTGGGCACAAAGATCTAATTCCATGGCCCCAGAAGACAGCCACAAACCTTTGACTCATCAGGTTGGTGGGCACACGTTCCATGTGCCATGTGACTTTTGTTTCACTCATCTTCTGCTCTCTTGGGCTGAACAACACTAATAACAATGGCCATAATTTATATTACACTTTCCACTTTGCAAAATATTTTACAAAACTTTTCTCAATTGTTCCTCCCAGTAACGTGGGGAATATGTTTATATTATCACCATTTTACAGATGAGAAAACTGAGGTTGACAGAGGTTAAGTTCCTTGCTAAGTAACTTACCACTACTAAGTCTTTAAGCAAGATTTTGAACTTGCATTTTCCTGACTTCAAGTCAGTTAAACTCATGAATCTAACAGCAAATATTGCAGTAATTTGTTGCTCCTGACCTCCAGCTATTTAAATAGCTCAGTTCCAGCATCTCCTGTAAGACACCACAAGGGCAACATCTTTCAGTCCAGGAATGGCAAGCCAGTGTGACTCTGCCAACAGTAGATTGGTGTCCTAGTTTTCCAACATCCCCTCCAATATACTCCAGTATTCCCTTTGTTGTCATATTAGCCACTCTCCTGTGTGAGGTTGTATTTCGGACTTGTTTTAATTGATATTTTTCTAAACAAGCATGTTTTAGGACCTTTTTTTTTCCTTATTAGTATACAATGCTTTGATTTCTTTGTCAGAGAATTGCCTGTTCATATTCCTTTGAAAATTTTTCATTTAGGAAATGACTTGTACTTTTACAAATTTGACTCAGTTGTCTATATATTTGAGAAATGAGACCTTTAGCAGAAATACCCAGAATTTTTCCCCTGTTTTCTGCCTTCCAATTGAAATTTTCATTGCATCGATTTTGTTTGTGCAAAAACTTTTGAATTTCATACAATTAAAATTTTCTATTTTACATTTTAAGGTGATCTATGTCTTCTTTCATTCTAACTTCCTCTGTTATCCATAAATCTGACAGATAAACAACTTTTTTCTCTCTTATTTTGTTTATGGTATCACCTTTATACAGAAATCATGGGCTTATTTTGACCTTATCTTGGTATAGAGTGTGAAATATTGGTCTAGACGTAGCTTCTGTCAGTGTTGTGCAGTTTCTCTACATATTTTTTTCAAAAAATGAGTTTTTCTTCTAAAATCTTGGATTTAAGGGTATGTCATATACTAAATTACTACTGTCATTTGCTTCAATGTAATTTGTACCTACTCTATTGTATAGATCTACCAACATAATTCTTAGCCAGTACTAGATTGCTTTGGTTATTACCACTTTACAATATAGTTTGAGATCTGGTACGCTAGACTACCTTTTCTTCACATTTTTTTTTTCACTGATTCACATGATATTCTGGAACATTTGTTTTTCCAGATGAATGTTGCTATCATTTTTCTAGTTCTATAGAATATTTTAATAGTTTGATTGATATGGCCCTGAATAAATTGATTAATTTTGGGAGAGTGATCATTTTTATTATATTGGCTCAGCCTACTCAGGAGCAATGAACAGTTTTCTAATTGTTTAGATCTGACTTTATTTGTATGAAAGTGTTTAATATTTGTGTTCATATAGTTCCTGCTTTTATTCTGACAAGCAGCCTCTGAAGTATTTTATATTGCCTTACAGCTATTTTAATTTGAAATTTTGTACGTTTTGTAGCTGGATTGTGTTAGTAATATATAGAAATGCTGCTGATTTTTGTGGATTCGTTTTATATCCTGCAACTTTGCTAAGGTCATGAGTAATTTCAAGTAGATATTTTAGCTGATAATAAATAGAAATGTGTTTGATGTATATGGGTATATTTTGTTTTCCGCAACTTTGTTGAAATTGCTAACAATTTCAAGTAGTTTTATTCATTGATTTCCTGGAATTTTCACAGTGTAACTTACCATTTGCAAGAAGTGGCAGTTTTGTTTCCTCGTTGCTTATTCTAAGTCCTATAATTTTTTTTTTCCCTCGCTTATGGCTATAGACAAAGGGTGATCTATATTTTTGTGGATATTAATCCATTTCATTTAGATTGTCAAATTTATTGGCATGTAATTTGTCAAAATAACTTCTGAAAATTGTCTTAATTTCCTTTTCCTTTTTGGTGAGTGTATCCATTTCATATTTGATACTGGTGATTGCTTTTTTCTTTTTTCTTTTTTAAATCAACCACCAATATTTTACCTATTTTATTATTTTTTTTCATAAAGCAAACTACTAGTTTTGTTGATTAGTTCAATGATCTCCTTACTTTCAATTTTATCAATCTCTCCTATGATTTTCAGGATATTCTATTTGGTACTTAATTGGGGAATTTAATTTGTTCTTTTTCTAGTTTTTGCAGTTGTGTACCCAATTCATTGATCTGATTTTTCTCTCTTTTATTTATGCAAGCAATAAGAGATATAAATGTTCCTCTAAATACCACTTTAGCTACATCCCATAAATTTTCACATGTTGTCTCCTTGTTGATTTTTTAATGACATTGTTAATTCTGTCTATGATCTGTTCTTTGAACCATTTATTTCTTATGAATGGATTATTTAATTTCCAACTAATTTTAATCTCTCTTTCCATTGTCCATTATTCACATATTTCTAATTGAATTGTGATCTGAAATGGATGTGTTTAGTATTTACACTTTTCTGCATTTGGTTGTCAGTTTATGTCATAATACTTCCTCTGTTATTGTATAGGTACGATGAACTGCTGAGAAAAAAATAAAAAAAGGTATGTTTCTATTTCTACTCAATTTTCTTCAGAGATCTACCATCTCTAACTTTTCCAGGATTTCATTTACCTGCTTGACTTCCTTCTTGTTTATAGTTATCTCATGCTGAGAAGGGAAATTGGACTTCCGCCACTAGTATAGTTTTATTATCTATTTCCTACTGTACCTCATTTAACTTATTGAATAACTTAGATGCTAAACCATTTGGTGCAGATATGTTCAGTACTGCTATGATGTAATTGTCTATGTTACCTTTCAGCAAGATGAGGTTTCCTTCTTTATCTCTTTTAATTCAATTATTTGCTTTGATTGGCTTGAGATTATATTTGCTATCTCTGCTTTTTTGCCTCATCTGAAGAATAACAGATTTTTCTCCAGCCCCTTGCCTTTATTCTGTGTATATCTCTTTGCTTCAAATGTGCTTATTGTATACAACATATTGTAGGATTCTGTTCTTTAATCCACGAAGCTATCTGCTTTTCTTCTATGAGTGCATTACATTTACATTTATTGTTATGTGAATTAACTATATTTCCATTCATGCTTTTGTAAAATTTACTCACCATCTCTTTCTTATGCCCCATATTTTCCCCCCTCAAAAGTGTTTTACTTCTGATTACTGCCTTCCTCAGTATCTCTACATTTTATTATTCCCCTCTCCCTTTTCTATTATCTCCATTATTTTGTAGTTCCTCATATAGGGTAAGAAATTTTTGCTCCAAACTGGTTATGTTATTCCTTCTTTGATCCCATTTTGATGAGAGAAAGGTTTCAGCTTTGTCTGCCACCCTTCCTATTTTCCCTTTCATTATAATAGACACTTTTTGCCCATTTTTATTAAAAAAAAAATTGCCCCTTTCAATCTTTCCCTCCTTCAATCTACTGATTCTAATTGTTCTTATAGTAATAAAGATAAGAGATACATATATTATCTTGTTGTATAGAAATATAAGCAATATAACATTATTAAATTTCTTATTTTCCTTTCTGGCTTCTTTTCCTTTTTGTACCCTTATTTGTTTCTCTTGAGTCTTGTATTTGAAGGACATTTTTTTAATTCAGATCTGATTATTAATTATAAATGCTTGAAAGTCCTCTATTTTGTTAAACATCCATTTTCTCCCAGAAAGTTTACATTGAGTTTTGAGGGGTAATTGACTTTTGGTTGTAAGTCTAACTGCTTTGCCTTCTGGAATATTATATTCTAAGCATTCTTCTACTTTAATGTGGAATCTGCAAAATTCTTTGTAAACCTGACTTTTACTCCATGATATTTGATTTTTTTTCTGCTTTCAACACATTTTTCCTGGTCTATGAGCTATGGAATTGGTATATGATGTTCCTAGGGGTTTTCATTTTTCGATTGCTTTTAGGCAGTCATTGGTGGAGTCCTTTAATTTCTATTTTGTCCTCTGCTTCTAACATATCAGGGCAGGGTCACTGGGGTGCTAAACTGCCCAAACTGCTCACTTACGTAGGGCTCTGATGGTCTGTAGGAAGGTAGGTCCTCACTGGTGATTGACACGGGCATGGAGCCATGCTGCAGGCCTCCTGTTGTGAAGTTGGCTGCTTCTGCTGGTCTTGTCCCTCACTCCACACCCACCTGGGTGAGACTAATCTTTCCTTCTGGTAAGCTGTTTCCCAGATCCTATATCAAGTCTAAGGCAGTTTTCTAATTATTTGGAGAAGAATTTTGGAGGACTTCAGAGAATTTCTATTTTACTCCACAATCTTGTCACTGGAAGAACCCAGGAAAGATTTTATCTTGAAAATGGTGTGTGAGCAGGGTCTTTAATGAATGGAGGGATCCTGTGAAGCAAAGGTCCAGGGGAAGGGCATTACAAATATGCTGGACAGTGCAAATAAAGATCAATACCTGTAAAGATATAAACATGTATGTATAATTACACTCTATGTAGTGTACATAGATGTGATGGTATAGTGAAAATATCAGCCTCAGTTTTTCATCTTATGGTCCAGTGGTTTTAGTGAATGGAAAGACTGACATACAAACAACGTAGTGGGACAACCACAACCACTACAAAGATCATCATCTAAATTTCAAAAAGTGGTACTGAGAATACATATTGTTAAAGTGGTACTACATCATGCCTATGTCAGACCACATCCAATGCAGAGTGAGCAGTGGTGAGTGTGATCCTGTAAGTATAGAATGCACAAAATCCTCTGTGGGGTGACATGAATGATCATAGCCTTACTGTTAAAAAGAAGCTCAGCAGATACCTATTCCTATCCAGTCATTTTTCAGATGAGGAGATGAGGAAATTTTGCTGACAAACTCAATGTTAGCATATGAAAGGCAATTCCATATGAGGATATATAAATAGAACTGAAATATATATTGTTCTAGTCAATAAAACACTGGGAGAAGTTATTAGCATATTTCTTTTTAAAACAGATTTTTTTTATTAATATCTTTAAATTTTACTTCCTGCAATTTCTTCCATTATATCATTGGTATTTCTCCTTTACAGGACATCTTTTCATAAAATGAATGATATTTTTAGGAAGAAAAAGAACAGGAAAAGTAGCAAATCCAGTCAATATATTATAGATGTTTAAAATATGTGCAATGTACCAAACTCATCGAGTTGCCCTTTGTTGAGGAATGGGATAAGAGTGTCTTTTCTTCTTTAACTTTTAATTTTTGACTAGGGAAATATGGCTAAGAAGGAAGACTGTATTGAATTAACAGAAGGTTATTGTTTTGAGAATTGCTAGAGAAAGATAACCAGGACTGAGTTGAGAAAATGTTTGAATCCTGTGAATCTAAGAGGGGGAACAGGAGAATCTAGGAACAAAAAAGAGAGCAAGGAATATTCCAAGTCTCTAAATCTTAAGCAGATAATTCAGGGGACATAAGCAGTACAGAGGTGTGGTTTGGGGAGATAGGATCCTGCTACTGTTGCCAGTGTGTCCCCATCACTCTGTCTTCATACTACTAATTGATAACAAATAGGTAAAGGTAATTAGCTTTCTGAAAAGTGTATTTGTTGAAGTGAAAGTGTATCACCATTTGGAATACAACATTGTAACACCCCTGAATGTCTTTGACAAACCATCTAATTAATATACAAAAAATCCAATGGAAAATGGCCTCCAGATTAGAGAGATTATGTACCAAAATGAGTAGTACAGTACCCAGTAATCAGTCCTTTTTTTTTTGTCTTTTGAGGAAAATTCATATTGGTCACACTAGGTAATACATATTTCTTCAGGGATCTACTCTTACTCTGTGTGTCTGATCACTGTCACTTATCACTAATATCCCAGGGATATTGATAGGAAACAAATGAAAATGTCCAAATCTGATATTATGGTTTCCTGTGACCAAAATTAAGAGACAGGAAATATAGTTACATCCGGAAGAAAATGAGAAAAATTATAGTGTTTTACAGAAATGTATGAAAAATAAGATTTCAAGGGAGGAAAAAAGTTGGAAGTCAATAAAGGAATCAGTTACACCTCAATAACTTAGCTGAGGGGAGAAGAGAAGGGAGAAATTAAATAATTCGACAAAATCAAGGTAGAAAAGGGAAATAATAAGCAAACTGCAAAATCAGAGAAAGATTAATATTTGTAAAGAGTAATGGGGAAGGTATTGAGGCTAAGGAGAAGGGAGTTAATAAAAAAATGGCATAATAAAAGTGAAAGAACTGAACATAACTAATGCTGGATTAATTTATGGAAAGGTTAAAACTCCTTTTGGGGATACTATTAAAGAGAAATGGAGTAAAGTATACACCAAATTTCAACGTTTTAAATAGAAAGGTTGTAGTATTTTAAGAAAATGAAGAGAGTTTGCATCTGCAAACACACACCCACAATTTGTTGCTTAGAAGAAACATGTAAAAATAATAAGTGGAATAAAAGTGAAGGGGTGAAAAAATTATTTTCCAATAAGTGAGTCCAAAAAAGGCAGGAGTTGTTGTGAGGTGCAGGCCATAGGGTTGTTTCTAATCACAAGCCACAGTGGGACGTGGCAGCCCTCTGGGTGTCTGAGCAGCCTTTTAAGGATCACACTGTTCACCTCCTGATGTGAGGAAGAGGGCTAAAAAACGTGCCCTAAACCTTGGCTCCTTACCCAACTTTGGCCTGATCACAGTAGCGGGCAGGAAATTCCACTTTGTCTTTTGTTTGTTTCTTTTTTTGTTTATTTTTGTTTGCTTTTTTGTTTTTGAGATTTCTTGAAAAAATGTCTGGGGAGAAAGAGCCAAGATGGCAGAGTAGAAAGACGCACAGACTCTAGCTCTGCCCCCACAGCCCATAAAATACCTGTAAAAAATAACTTTCAACAAATGCTAGAGCAGCAGAAGCCACAAAACGACAGAGTGAAGGAGATTTCCAGTCAAAGAGAACCTGGAAGGACGATAGGAAAAGTCCATCCCACGGGACATTGAGTGGAGCTGAGCCCAGCTACCTGAGACTACCTGAAAGCCATGATACAAAAAAAGAGCCTAGATACCATCTTTCATGAAATTATCAAGGAAAATTTCCCTAATATTCTAGAAGCAGAGGGCAAAATAAATTTTGAAAGAATCCACCAAACACCTCCTGAACGTAATCTGAAAAGAGAAACTCCTAAGAATATTGTGACCAAATTTCAGAGTTGCCAGGTCCAGAAGAAACTATTTCAACCAGCTAGAAAGAAACAGTTTGTATATTTTAGAAATACAATCAGGATAACACAGGATCTGGCAGCTTCTACATTAAGGGATCAAAGGGCTTGTAATAGGATATTCCAGGAGTCAAAGGAACTGGGACTGAAGTTACCAAGTGACCAAGAATCACCCACCCAGCAAAACTGAGTATAACACTTGAGGGGAAAAATGATCATTCAGTGATATAGAGGACTTTCAAGCATTCTTTATGAAAAGACCAGAACTGAAGAGACAATTTGAGTTTCAGAAATAAGAATCAAGAGGTGTATGAAAAGGTAAACAAGAAAGAGAAACCATAAAGGACTTTCTAAAGGTGAACTGTTTACATTCTTACAAGGAAAGATAATATTTGTAACTCGAGAATTTTCTCAATATTTGGGTAGGTGGAGGGATTACACACATACACACACACAGAGCATAAGTTGAGTAGAATCAGAAGGGACGATATCTATAAAAAATAAAATTAAGGGGTGGTAAAGGAATATATTGGGAGGAGAAAGGGAGAAATGAAATGGGACAAATTATCACTCAGAAAAGAGATTAAAAAAATCTTTTTCAATGAAGGAGAAAAGTGAGGAGGTGGGAGGGGAAAAGTGAAGCTTGCTCCCTTCACATGTAGCTTAAGAAGGGATTAACATGCTCACTCACTTTGGTATGAAAATCTAGCTTACACTATATGAAAGTAAGGGAGAAGGGAACAAGTGAGGTGAGGGGGATGATAGAAGGGAGGGCAAATGGGAAAAGGAAGCAGTTAGAAGTAAACACTTTGGGGAGGGATAAGGTCAAATGAGAGAATAGATTAAATTGGGGACAGTGTAGGATGGAGGGCAATATAATTAGTCCTATACAACATGACTATTATGGAAGTCTATTGCAAAATAACACATATATAACCTGCATCCCATTTCTTGCCTTTTCAGTGGGGATGAGTGGTGAGGGAGGAAGGGAGAGACATTAGCTCTCATTTCTGTTCCAGTTTTTTCTCTAGTATTCTGATTTCATTGACTAGAAAAAATAACATTTTAATTTCTTTTTTTAACTCTTACTTTAGTTCTTTCAGAAATTCCAGCTGAGTTCATGTCCAAGCTGTGTTTTTCTTTGAGGTTTTTAGTAGATGTTTTGAAGTCATTCTTTTCTTCATTTATGGCTTAAGAATTGTTGTCATCTTTTTATTTGTTTGTTTGCTCATTCTTCCATTTTACTTTCTGACTTAGAACTTTTACTGGTAGCTCCAGGCTCTGTATTTCTTTAAGGAAGGTCCGGGTTGTACATGTTGCTGTTTTCTTGGGATATTGAAAGTTGTACTGTTCCAGCATCTCAGGGACAGTTCAAGCACAAGATCTGAATGCTTTCAGTGCTTCCAGAGTAATTTGATCCAGAGAAAATTCACATTATTAGTCATCCTACAACAAACTCTGCAGGTTCCTAACCTGGGTTTGAGTCCGAGCAACAGTACACCGTTGGTGGACTTAGTCATTATCAACCATCTGGAAAGCTCTACTGGTTCAGGCTGACAGAAATGCAGAATCCCCTTTGATCTGGGATTCGTGCTTTGGTTTTCTTCTGAAAATTGCATGCTAAGCTTGAAGCTGGAATCCTCCTCTCCCCTTGCGGTGTTCTCAAGGAGATGGTGGTTGTTCATTGCAGTTATTTGCTGAAAGACAATCTTGCATAACCTCCAGGGTAATAATTCTGAATGTTATTGAACATTTTCCTTCAGGCCACTGGATAAAGACAGAGAAAGCATAGACTAGAGGGCGTGCAGCCAAAATTGAACACATTGCATAGAAGCTGATTTTTTAAGTATTGTCATTTTTTCCATCATTTTCCTTATTTCTTTAAAGTATGCCTCCCCTGTAGTCTTCTCACTTGCCCACGTTGCTTTCTGTTGTTCTGCTTCATATTTGGGAGGTGAGGGTGAATTACTGCTCCAACTTTCCCAACTTCATTCTAAACCACTCAAATGCAGGGAGCTGTGTTTTCTTCTGTATCACTGCCATAGTGTTTAGTACTGGGCTAGGTAAGACACAATAGATGTTCAGTAATTGTAAGATTTAGGGCTGGAAGAAACCTAATAGATCACCTAGTCCAATACTCTGAATTTACAGAAGTGAAAAAAAAGCCTAGAGAGAATCAATGGCTTATTCCAAGTCACACATACACACTGGTTTTATAGTGTCTTTAGGGAGGCTGAGTTCCTCTAGTGAGAAGGCTTGCAGTGTCCTTTTCAGGGCTGCTCATCTACCTTTGGTACCTACCTGGAACTCAACTCTCACCTTTGACTTCTGAAACTGTAGCACACGAAGCAGTCACACTCCAGCAAAATCATTTCAGCAGAGAGGCTAAACTAGGTTGAACATAACCAAAAGGCCTCAGACCTGTCAGTGAGTCAGGGGGATGTACAACTCAAGCAATTGAAGACTTCCTTCGGTGGAATGGGAGGATAAGAACATTTTGTTTCCAATGGCCATGAAGGTGGCCAAAGTGCCTAGAGCACTGTCAGGCATCGAAGATGACAAGGTCATCTGCTGCATACTGGGCCATCGTCAGTCATCCCAACTTTGGTCCTACCACTAGACTTTGATGTCTCTGGAAGAGAGAGGTGGAGGTTGCTGATTTGTCCAGTCGTGCCTCACTTAAATTCAATTCACCCACAAGTAAAGACATCATTCCGGGATACCATTGGTCTTCTTTGTAAACAAAGGACAAACTACCCCAAGCAACAGGATAAGAATGAAAACAAAAGTACTCCAAATCCAAACCCAGGCCTCTGAATCAAAATCTCAGAGAAGAGCACTCAGGGCCATTTAGCCAAGCCCCTATCTGTCCAGGAATAATCAGTACAGCATTCCTGATGGGTAGCTATTCATACTTTAGTCTAAAGACTTGAAGTAAAAATAAACCCAAGACCTGCCAAGGTAGTCCACTCCACTTTTGGACAGCTATGAATGTCATTATGTTTTTTCTTCCATCAAATCTAACATGGCTTCTCTGCAACTTCCCATCACTCATTGCTCTTAATTCTGCCCTCTGGGACCAAGACGAACTAATATAATTCTTCCACATGCGGGCCCTTCTAATATTTGAAAACAATCAATATGACTTCCCTGTGCTCCACCACCACCACCTAGTCTCAATTCTCCAGGCTCCAATTCTCCCTTTAAAGTGTTCAGTATCTCCATTTCCTTCAGCTGATCCTCATATGGCATAGTAATCTTTCTGCTACCCTTCCCCTGGATGCTCCTGGACTTGTGAGTCTTGTTCTGAAAATGTCTTGATCATATCTTTTGACCATTTATCAATTGGGGAATGGTGAATATTTTTATAGATTTCACTCAGTTCTCTATATGTTTGAATAATGAGGTCATCAGAGAAGCTTGCTTAATTTTTTCATGTTGTTGCTAAGTTTTTTCATCCATTCTATCACCAATTTATTCTATTCTCTCTCTTCATGCAGTACCTCTTCAGAAGTGTTTTGCTTCTGAATACTCCCTCCACCAATCTGAACTTCCTTGTATCACCTCCCCCAATCAGCCCTCCCTTCTGTCACCTCCACCCTAGTTCTCTTATCCCCATCTCCTGCTACTTTCCTGTAAAGTTAGAGAGATTTTATGCACAATTATATGTGTATGTTATTTCCTTTTTGTGTCGTTTCTGATGAAAGTAAAGTTCACTTGATCCCCCTCACTTCCTCTCTCTTCCCTTCCACTGTAAAAGCTGATTGTTGCCTCTTTTATATAAATATTTTACCCCATTGTACCTTCCCCTTTCTCTTTCTTCCAGCACTTTCCTCTCTCATCACTTAATTTTATTTTTAGATATACTCACTTCGTGATCAAGTCACTCCTTCTAAGTATCCTTAAAATGAGAAAGGTGTTATGATTTAAAAATCATCTTCCCAGTTACAAATGTAAACAGTTTATTCTTATTAAGTCTCTCACAATTTCCCTTTTTCTGTTGCCATTTCTGTGGTTCTCTTCTATCTTGTACTTGAAAGTCAAATTTTCTATCTAGCTCTGGTCTTTACATAAAGAATGCACAAAAGTTCTCCATTTCATTGAATGACTATATCTTTCCCTAAAGGATTATACAGTTTTCTAGGCAGGTGATTCTTGGTTGTAATCCTAGTTCCTTTACTCTTCAGAATATCATATCTTTGGCTTTTCACTCCTTTTATGTAGAAGTTGTAAAACCTTGTGTTATCTGAACTGTGGCTCATTCACACTTGATTTTTTTCCCTGGCAATCATCAACATTTTCCCCTTGACCTGAGAAGTCTGGAATTTAGCTATAATATTCCTGGAATTATTCATTTTGGCATATCTTTCAGGAGGTGATTGGTGGAGTCTTTCAATTTCTATTTTATTTTTTTTCTCAAGAATGTCAGGAAGTTTTCCTTATAATTGCCTTTTTTTAAAAATTTTAGACTGAGACAACAGAATTCAAATATACAATAAAGAAAAATATTATAAAGTGTAAGAATCTTAAATGCAAAGTAAGAAAAGAAATTGACAAAAAATTTCTACATTTATAGCAGAACATAAGAAAGTATTCAAAATACGTAGCAATGAATTTTCATTTCAAGAGAATATCTAGACTAAAATACTAGACGAAAACACGACACGTTATGTTGAAAGCTGTCCGTCTTTTCTTTGCTTCCTTGTAAGTTTCATTCTGTTCTCTGATGTGCACTTTTACTTTTTTCTTTCTGCTCTCCCATCCAAAAGGCTACATTTAAGTGTGAACATATTTGTATATAGATATGGATGTATACATACATATATACACGTGTACATACATACTTATGTTCATTTATAGGTATGTATTTTCCCTAACGAATTCTATTACTGATCATTGCTTTTTATTTTTGTGCATATCTCTTATCTTCTATTTCTCCTTTCTCCTCTACTCTATGGCTACATAATATCTTGCCCTCCTATTGGTTAGCCTACCTGTCCTCAACCGTCTGTCCCTTATTGTCCCATCCCCATATATACTGACAACCTTCTAAAACCTCCTACAACCTATTCCCTCACCTTCCCCTCTAGAGAGCCTTCCCTTATCTTCTCCCCACTTCACTTATCCACTTACCCTTTTATTTCCTCTGAAATTGGACGAATTAATAAATACATATATATGTATACATACATATATGTACGCATATATATGTACACATACATATGTACGCATATATATGTATGTATGTATGTATGTATGTATTGTTCCTTCTTGAACTCATTCACAAAGAAAGTAAGTTACGAGAAAAATCAGCCCTGATCCTCCATATAATTCCTCTCTGTTGTTTCTTCCGCCTGTGCTTCATTGTATAAAAAAAAAAAAATCACTTCTTTGTTGTTCCTGCATGGTTTTACCTTTTAAAGTCATTAAGTTATTAAGTTTTATCTTTTAAAGTCATTTCATACTCAGATCTACCCCAATATTTCTTATAAATTATCCATTCACCAATGACAATCTTAGACGTACATTTTTCATTTTCCATATATAAAAAATAAATAGCTTGTCATTAAGTTCCTCATTATCAATCTTTAGTATGTACCTTATATTTATCTTGGCTGTTGTATGTGAAATAGATTAAGTTTATTTTTTTTTTTAAGAAAGTACTGAAAGTTTTGCAGGTGATCAAATGTCCATTTGTTTTTCATTCAGGATTATGTTTAACTTTACTGGGTAGGATGTTTTCAGACAGAATCCAAGTTATTTTCCTCTTCAATATATATTGTTACAAGACCTAGAGTCCTTTAGTGTCTCTGCTGCTAGGATTTGTGTGATTCTAATTATGTTACCATCATAGTTAAATTACTCTCTCTTCACCACTGAGAATCTATGGGACTTGCTGTCCAGCCTCGTATCCCAACAACAGTTCCCTGTTCCAAATTCTCCAATTACTGTCTCCTAGAGAAGGCTCTTGGTGTCATTAAAATGTCTATGCTCCTGAAAGATTGAGTCTATCATTACAAAATTTGGGTTTCTATGCATGTTAGGTATTTGGAGATCATCTTTAGATCAGATTTCTTCCTGCTCTACTCAACCTAACTGATGATACAAACATGTGGGGATTGAAGTAAGGACAAGGGTGGTAAGGAGGAGGTGTATGGGATGAAGGCTGATGGAGTAGGCACTAACCATTACTTGAATTTGTCTCAGATTCACGGACCTTCAGAGTCCCAAGCATCTAATCCCACCTGTTCTTCTCTCCCTAAGAACTGCTATCATTTGCTATAGGACCTTTTGATTTCTCCATACAAATAGAAACACATCTTAAACTGGGAGGCAACTTGAGTGCCCTGATACCACAGTAAAATTATCCTCTCATTCATCTGTAGTTTTTGTCATGTTTTTAATTTGGTTTTACCTGATGGTATTTGGGAAGATAACTCTTCTTTGATCAATTAGAATCCAAACCCGAAAGAGCTCCAGCTGTCCTGCACTAGATTTGCTGATTCACATATGGAAAATTTGTGTGTGGGCTTGAGAAATCCAAACTGGAAACTGGAAAAACTGATGTATATCTAAATTGTGCCCATAGCTGGGATGTCTGCCTATGTAGGAATGGGAAAAGTCCTAGGAGGAATAGAAAGCATTGTTCAGAATCTACATTACTGGAAAAGTAGGACAATGAAAAGGCAAATGGGAAAGAATAGAGAGGGAAAGTGGTCACTTGGTAGTTATAATATCACTATTATTAGACATTGATCTGGAAATACTAAGTATAACAATAAAAGAACATGAAATTAAAGATAAACATTTTAGCAAAGATTCATCTTTATTTGTAGATGACATGACAGTATACTAAGAAAATCCCAGAGAATCTATGAAAAAACTACTTGAAAATAAGATAATAGATTTAAAGAAGGAAAGAACTATACAGTCTAACTCTCTGATTTTACAGATGAAAAGTCAGACTCACTGACATGCAGAGGCTTGTCGAAGATCATATAAGTAGAATTTAACCGAGGTCATCTGATTCCAAAACCAGTACACTTTTGTACTGCTGCAAAATTTATACCTTTACACCTAATGAACACATCATAGATTTCTATAGAATGCAAAGAAACGCCGGGAAGGAAAGATGAGAAAAGATCTATATATCCAACTTGGGTCTCTCTCTTGAACTCTTGCCCTACGTCACTAAGTATTTGTTGGACACTTCAAACTGGATATCTCTTAGACAACTCAGATGCAAAGTGCATGCGTGAGTCACTGAACTTCATGTCAGGAAGATCTGGGTTCAATTTTTACCTAAAACAGAACTCTACAAAAGTCACTTAACCTCCCTGTGCTTCAGTTTCCTTTATCTGAAAAATTAGGGGGATGAAATCCAAGGTCTCTTTCTGCTCAATATTAATTGAAAATTACAGAATTTGCAGAGATCCCTTAGTATTCACTCATCTTCCCATAATCTACTTTTCTGTTAAGGAAACCACCTTTGTTACAGATACACAGGTTTGTCATCTTTGAGACGCTTTAGTTCTTCATCTTTCCTCATCCCCGTATCCAATCAATTACTAGGTCTTATTGATTCTACTTTCACCATATCTCTCATATCGCTCCCTTTTTCTCAACCTCCATATCTACAATTCTAATTCAAACACTTATCACCTCTCACTTCAGTTACTGCTATTGCTTCCAAGTTGGTCTCCCTGCTTGCATATATGGGTGTGCATTCATATATGTGTGTGTGTGTATGTATGTATGTATGAGTGTGTATGTATATACAATAGTTTTGTAGAATATTCTATCTAAAATCTATGTGTGTGCATCCACATACACACTTATAAATGCATGCATATATATACATATAAATATATACACACAAATGAGTATATATTTGTGTGAATATTTATCAAACTCGCTCTCTCTCTCTCTATATATATACACACATACATATGTAAGCACATAGAAACGCACAGTTTTTCTGCTTTTCATTTTTTGAATTAAATTTTGATCAATCCACTTTTGTGACCACTTATGACCTACCAGACATTGATCAAGTTGATAAAGTTTATCAAGAGATGAAATAATGAGAATGAGTCAATACCTTTCAAGAGTTTGTTTTCTATCCATATAAAGTATACAAGGGTACAGATACACTATTAGACATTTAAGAGCAAGAAACATTTCATTTTTGTTTTTTATATCCTTAACATTTAGCAGCGTACCTGGTACTTAATGAAGGCTTGTTAAATGATAAAAATTCACTCAAAATGACAAAAGAAAAAAACAATCATCTCATAATGAAAGAACAAGATGGACAGAAGGTTCATATAAATAAAACTACTTACAGAACTAAAGGAAGACATAAAGAACTGGAGAGAAATTAAAATGACTTTGCTTTTTTATTTATGGGTTTAGTGTTATGCCAACTAAGGAGTATTTTATAGAATCAGATAAAATAATAACAAAATTAATTTGGATAACCAAACTGTCCATTCTGAAAGGAATGAAAGGAAATAATAGGAAAACTATAAAAGAACGGCATTTGCAGAACTCAAACTCAATAATATAGCAGTAGACATCACATCAATGTGGTAGTGATTATACCAGAAGAATTTTGAAAGCAGTATCCCACTGCTGAATAAACCCAAGAGTTCAATTTACAAAATGAGGGATTCTATTTTTGACAAATCCACTAATGAAAACTAGAAAATAGTTGGGTAGAAGTTTGGTTTTGATTCTCATACCATATACCATAGTAAGCTCAAAATGGATTAGGTGAACTAAGCATAAAAATTCACATCATAAATATAATTAGATGAGAACACGATCAGTTATCTTTTGTAACTGAGTAGGGCAACCTCTTAAATAGATAAAGAAAAGACATTAAAATGTAAAACAAACAGTACTAGTTATATAGTTCACTTCTACTCCCTGTTTCCCAATTCTCTGGACAACTGAATTCTATTCCTGGAATTCTCTTTGGATTTTAGGAGACCAGCTCTGATCTTATTTTTGCTCTGTCCCAGGCCTACTTCTCTACTTTGCTTCTCACGTATCCCCACCTGTGCTACTCTGTCTCACCCCCTATAATTGTATTCCAGCTCTTCCCATCTTCTCTTTTATGTGGTGTTTTCCTCTATGAAAATGTAAGATCCGTTTTTTCTTCTTTCTTTCTTTATTTAACTTTTAACATTCATTTTCACAAAATTTTGGGTTCCAAATTTTCTCCCCTTTTGT